>CP045891.1:25121085-25181606 GCA_013387185.1 Caligus rogercresseyi
CAATGTCTTAACCTCAATGGCTACACTGTGCACAGTAAACCTGATACACACCCAAGGGCATGCATAAGAACATCCAATAATTTGAATGCATGGTTCGTCCCTGAATTTTCTAACAAAGATATCTGTACTATTTGTCTGAAAGTTGAGGATGCAATGACATATGTCTGCGTGGCGTACCTTGACCAATTACTGTCTATTGAGGAGGAAACATTAATAAATCTAATTAAACATTGTGAATGCAAACAGCAGCCACTTCTCCTTGCCATGGACTCAAACGCTCATAATCATCTATGGGGTAGTAATATACAGACACCAGGGGAGAAATTCTTGAGAAAGTTATAGATGAAATAACCTTGTTGTTATAAATGAGGGAAATGAGCCCACATTTGTTACTCAACGAGCTAGCTCAACCATAGATATTACGTTAATAATCACTATGCCTTCAAAAATTTTGAGATCACAGGATGGCATGTAGATTTTCGGCCTTCAATGTCAGACCATCGGTACTTGGTATTTAATTTTGGGAAATACAAACCTATTAGTGATCGATCAAGAAACCTCAGAAGGGCTCGATGGAATACCTTTAGGTTACATTCTGAAGCGCACTCCTTACCCGCTATACTTCCTAATGCATGTACAATTGATCAATGTACAGAGTCATTATACAATATAATAGGAAAGCCCTTGACATTGCTTCTCCTGTACAAAAAACAGTGAAGGCAAAATCGGTACCATGGTGGACAAAGCATCTAGCCACCCTAAGGCACAAGCTTAATAAACTTGAGCCAAAACGTAATTTCAGCTCACACAGAGAAGAATATCTCATCACAAGAAATACTTATCGAGCAGCCCTGAGGAAGGAACAAAAAGAATCATGGAAAAAATTCTGCACTAAAGTGGAAAGTCCCAAAGATATCACCAAACTCATCCGAAGTCAAAATTCTACCTCAAACTCTATTGGTCTCCTCAAAACTGATCAGGGCTATACGCAATCACCCAAACAATCCCTACAGCTATTAATGGAAACTCACTTCCCTGACTCTACAATAGATGGTGTCTTTGAAGTACCATCACAAGTAACAAACTTCGATACTGACTTTATTGACACCAGCAGAGTTAGAGAATCTTTAAACTCATTTGACCCTTACAAAAGCTCAGGACCAGATGGCTTAAAACCTGTAGTATTACAGCAACTTGGAGATAATATGATTAAATATGTCTCAAAACTATATCAAGTTATAATATGTACTGGCTACACTCCAAAACTCTGGCGTAAAATGAAAGTAGTATTTATACCAAAACCTGGTAAAGATGATTACAGCACTGCCAAATCTTTCAGACCAATCACCCTTTCAAATTTTTTCCTCAAAGGGCTGGAACGAATCGTACAGTGGAAAATTGAAGAAACAATTCCATCACTAAACTCTCAACATGCCTACACAAAGGGCCTTTCTACTGAGACTGCTTTATCACAGGTAACTGACACAGTAGAAAAATCAATATTTCAACAACAATGTACACTTGCTGTTAGTTTTGATTGCACAGGTGCATTTGATTATCTGCGATTTCAATCAGCAGATTTGGGAATGGACAAACTGGGAATCCCGGAAAACATAAAATCCTGGTATAAAGGTCTTCTCTGTACTCGAACTGTTGCAGCTGAGTTGAAAGGTGAAAAAATTTGCATCACTCCAAGGCGCGGAAGTCCTCAGGGAGGAGTTCTTTCACCATTGATATGGAATATCGTCATGGATTCACTGCTGACAAAATTCCAGAAAGGACCAGTAAGGGCAGTGGGTTATGCTGATGATATTATTCTATTAATAAGTGGAAAACATCCCCCCACTCTAGTCAACAAAATGCAAGAAACTATTAACAAGGTCCTTGAATGGGGTAGAATGAATGGTCTGACCTTTAACCCAGCAAAATCTAGCGCCATTGTTTTCTCAAAAGCCTACAAATTGAGATCTAGACACTTTCCACATTTGGAAATGAACGACAAAAAGATAAATTATTCAACACAAATTAGGTACTTAGGTGTGGTTTTCGATCAAAGTTTCAACTGGATGGAACACCTTAAAGACAAGGCTGCCAAGGTAGCTCGTCTATGGAACATGACAAAGGCAGTGATAGGCCAAAAATGGGGACTAACACCAGAAAAAATTCTCTGGCTATATGAAGCAATGGCCAGACCAATTATTTCCTATGGGTGCCTCATATGGGGACATTCAATTGCTAAAAAGAAATGTGCAATTAAAATATTAAATACCATTCAGAGAAAAGTACTTTTAGCAATGACCCAAACGCTTCGATCAACCCCAACAGCAGGTATGGAAGCTGTCTTGGGCATAATTCCTCTCGACTTGTTCCTCCAAGCCCAGGCTACAAAATCAAGGTGGAGAACTAAACACTTCCTCCAAGACACTTGGGATGGAATTGGTGACCTTCCCAAACGTCGTGGCCACCGTTTCTCGAGTGATAAACTACTTACTCAACTACAGTTAAATCAATCCAGTGATTACATCAAAGGTAGTCGCACATGGATAAATAACCAAGAAGTCAACAAACCTGACATTGTTATATACACAGATGGATCCAAAGATGAAAATGGCAATACTGGTGCTGGCTGGGCTATTACCCGAGGTGATACATCACTCCATCACTCCTTTGTATCATTAAATAAAGAAGCTACAGTTTTCCAAGCGGAAGTCTTTGCTATTGCACAATCAATAGAAACGCTCACTCGAATGGAAAAACCATCAGCAAACGTTGTAATACGATCGGATTCTCAATCAGCTATTGCAGCTATCCTAAACCCATTCACCAAGAGTGACGTAGTCAAAAGATGCCAAAAAATTATGCATGAAGTGAAAAAAAAAAAAGATACACTTAGATTGGTGCAAAGGCCATTCTGATGTCACAGGAAACGAATTTGCAGATTGTCTAGCAAAGAGTGGCACAGAAAGTCAAAACAGGAAAATTGTAGGAACATCACCAAGCTACATCAAGAAAAAAGTAAATGACTTCTTTTATGCTGCCTGGTGTAACAGATACAAAAAAGACCAAAGTATGAAACATACTCATCTAATGTTAGAAAAGCCTCAACAAAAGATTGTCAAATATGAACGAGAAAACCTTAAACTTATAGTTCAAGCTTACACCGGCCATGGACCTTTCCTCGCTCACTTAAGCAAATGGAAAAAGTCAACTGATGGAATGTGTAACGTCTGCATGGAAGAGACTCAGAGTGCAGATCATCTTATCAACAGATGTCCAGCACTATCGTATGAAAGGCATGATTCATCGCAAGAAGAAGATGAAGTACTTCGTATTTTAAAATTAATGAAATGTAAAAAAATGAAAAAACTTATTGAAGAAAACTATACTATAAACTAGAACTAACATTTACTGTTGTAGCGCATATACCCCTTTGTGTGGTCGCGCTCTTTATTTTATGCATGTATTGTACTATTATATTATGTCTTTGTAATGTTATATGTATATATGTATGTATACGGTATACAGTAATAAACCTTTAAACTAAAAAAAAAAAAAAAAAATGTCATGTGTAAATATCAGTACCTTAGAGTGTCTACTCTAAGGCATGGTTGATAGCCGGGTTGTTTTGATTTAAATCAGGCCGATTTAAATCATTGATTAAATCGCGATTAATCAAGTGGATTTCCAATTAAAATCATTGATTTAAATCAATTCATGTTTTTTCAATAAATTAAATTGATATTTAATTTTATGCTTCTAATTCTCAATGGAAAACAAAACATTTCATGTCTGTCTTCTTAATAGTAGAGCAGTGGCCTTTTTCATTATATCTATAGCCTCAGAAATAGGCCTATATCATATAATATATCATATTAAGCTTTGAGTTAGGAATATTTGATTTAATCAAGCAATTTGGATTGCGATCTAAATTAAGTTTTTTTCCAAAGACATTTTAATCAATGATTAAAATCAAGTCATGTTTTATCAAATAAATTGTTTTATTACTTGTACAATGTAAATGGAAAAGTAACGCAGTTCTTTGACAATTACAGGAACGAGTTATTAATTGTCAGTCTTCTTGCTCTTCTAAATCTTCTAATTAGCTTAAGATTTGATGAACATATTTAACAATTCTTCTTCTGCTTGTACAATATGAATGAAAAAGTAAACTCAATAAATTTGACAATTACAGGAACGAGTTATCAATTGTCCGATTGTCTTGCGCCTCCTTTCCAAGCGTACCTGGCGCGTCCTAGATTCGAGAGTGACCCATCTTGTAGTCATCTTTGATCAGCCGTTGGCAGCTCCACCCAGTATTTTTTAAGGTAGAAAATTGTCATGAGTCTTCGATCCTCGCTTGGACTCATTAAAAGGCCTTTGAAGTTCTGTAATTTTATTGTTTACTCCTTTGCATTCTTTATTAAAATGAAATCATTAAGTAAGGCAACTAGAATTTAATCAAAGACAGCATTTAAAGTCCCCTGAGTAATAGGTAGGCCTATATGTATATTGGGCATGTTTTAAAAAAGTTACAATTTAAAGTATGGACAAAATTTACACATTGAAAAAAAGATTTTTGGTTCATAAAATATGGTTAACAATTAAAAATCAAAAAAATCTGATTTAATCAAAAAAAATCCGATTTAAATCAAAAAAATCCGAT
The DNA here is from genome assembly GCA_013387185.1 of Caligus rogercresseyi. Lineage (NCBI taxonomy): Eukaryota > Metazoa > Arthropoda > Copepoda > Siphonostomatoida > Caligidae > Caligus > Caligus rogercresseyi. The sequence continues at coordinate 25,125,749 of CP045891.1, forward strand.
TTTTTTGATTTTTTGAAAAAAATCAAAAAATCAACAACCCTGCTCATATCTAACATAATATCTCTATGTACATGATAGAATCTATCATGCATACCTATGACATAGAGATGTAAATCCATGTTTTTATTTGTATAACCAATTAATATAGCTGAATCTATCACAGAGTTATAAAAATATATAGAGCTTATCAGGAACGGAGTGGGAAGAATTTATCCACCGGGACAATTATGCCCTCGCCGGCCTTTTACAGGCCCCAATATGCCATTGGGAGGCTGTCAACAGCCGTTTATGTTTCTTGAGGCCAGCGGCCCACCGGGAATAGTTCCGGTACTCCCACTGGCCACTCCGCCCCTGGAGCTTATTTTCTTCAATAACAGATAATTATGTATCAACTATCGATTAGGCTAACAACAAACTCATCAATACTATTTCATAAATTAAAGGTTTTGTGATTTGCGTCTGCTATGAAGATCTCTTTGTTTTCGGTACAATCACGTATTTCTCTTAAAAACTTGAAATATATAAATACATTTCAAATAGAATCAATTAATAGAACAGTGACGCTGTTAATTACGTCACAAGGCTTGCACACACATACATAACACATCCAACTGAAGTTTCGTTAATATTTAGCCTTTAAATTCAATATATTTCCGAGATCTGTATCAAATAAGATTATAAATATTAATTTTTTTACCCTTTTATGTTAAAACAAAGTTTTTAAAAGTGTAGCAAGTATTAATGAATCTCTAGGTTACTTATGATTCATAAGTTATTAATCTTCAGCAAGTATTTTAGATGAGAAAAAGCTAGAGAAAGGTTGTGTGTTGCTTTTAATTAAATATTCCGTTAAATTAAGCGGAAGGAGTATATATGGATAAATTTTAATAGACGATACTTAACCAGTAATCAGAGCCATGGATAAGAGAGCATGGCCAACAAAATGGCTGACGCAATCTGTAATTGTCATTTAAAACCATGACAAAGTTTTAGACTATTTGAATAATTCAACAAGTGATCGAATATATCTGCTTGTTCCGCTTTTATATGCCGGAGTAAGCATTATCATTCACAAGCGGTCGGTACTTCATTCCTTCAACCTCGGGGGCGGCTCAGACCCCGACAAGTCCATCCTATCCAAGAAAAATCTTGGAGAGAGACCAACATTTACAGCCATGCATACATGTGGATCTGCCTTTACCATTGAGACACACAGGCCTCCCAAGCATTAAAATAATTTCGGAGAAACGTTTATAAAATATTATAGAAAAAGCTATAAGGGTCGATAGATGTGTAACAATGAAGTTGCTATCAATTTGTAATGCAATTTCTGTATTATAAAAAAATAGATTTAAAAATATGGATCTTTAAAAGTTAAAATAAAAAGCATACAAAACAATAACTACTTCATAACTTCATCATATGATGCGCTGATGGTAGCCAGACTCTTCTACTCTATGGCAATGCTTAGAGTACAACAAATGTATAGCTGTGCCAATTATGAATATAGGGATCAACTCAGTAAATAGAGTTAAATTTATATTATTCATACGAATGTATAAGCCTTTTAATTGCGCAATATAATAATTTAGAATGACTAATTAAACGCTATACGTTAGGACAAGATAAAGAACAGTATATTTATATTTGTAATGATTAAATAAAATACTTTTATTGTAAAAAAAGAATACTCCAAATTACATAAATTAAATAAATTTTCTGGTTTCAAAACTCGAATTTAATTTTGAAGGGATATACATATTTGAAGAAAGCATTGAATGTATTATATATTAAAAAATATAAAAAACAATTCATAATTTAAAAAATAGATATTTCTACAAGCACTAATTATTATTTGAATTTCAACTATTTAAAATTTATTATCCTTTATTTTAATGTAAAAATTCGAATTGCATATATTTTTACATATAATACAATTTGCTAGTCTAACCTTTAATATATATATATATATATATGACAATATTTGCACGCAAAGAGTGATTTAAAGCCTTTAAAGCCCACTAAGAATTATAATCAATAATAAAAATGTATTAAAATCAATGAAATTTATATTTAAAAACTGATATAAATAGACCCCAGGACCTTTACTATATCTATAAGCTAGTCGAACCATTGATTGATATACATAGTTGATAAAAGACATGCAAGAAATTATACAAAATAATCAAAGATTATTTTATAATCATTTGAAAAAAGTAAATTGTATTTAATATTTTTTTTTTCATAATTTGGAAACTCAAAAATTTACGAAAAAAGTTACTGAAATAATAACATATACAATTTTGAAAGAGGGATACATATTCATATTAATTGCTTATAAATGATATTTTAATTATACTATCAATCCTAACACATAGTTCTATATTTAAAGAAATTAATTTATAGAAAATAATTTTCGAAAAGAACAATCAAAACCTTGGCAACCCATTTTAAAAATCCCAGAGGGCGATACAAGAATCAGTTGACCATTGAACAGAGTCTTTATTTTTAAAAAGAAAGTTTTTTAATTGAAATAATTAAAAAATATATTTAGTAAAAACACTTTAATAAATATGCTCAACATATAAATATACTAACTAATATTCAATGTATATATTTTCAAGATTCTAAAATGCTTAATTTTTGTTCTTTAGACAAAATAAATGACTGTTTGTCCTCATTTCAAACTTAAAGCATGGAAAAGAATAAATAAAGTCTTCAACGTCTACATACTTCACAAAAGTTTGTATCATGCTAGAGCTTCTTCCTTTTGGTTGTTGTTCAAGATCATTTCAACCAAATAACAATATGCTTTCAGGTCAATGAGTTGTATAACTTCTGTCTTCCAACCCACTCGGAAGGGGGGGGGGGGGGAGGGGAAATAAATCAAAACTTTAATGAAAAGGGAGATCCCTCACCCCCCCCCCCCCCCTCTATCACACACACTTCATTCCTTATAGCCTTAGGTCAGCAACACTTCCATTGTATGAGTGGAAAGGTTCCACTTTTTAAATGTTATTTAAAGTTAATATTTTTTATTATTTTATAGCGATATTATTATCAATTTCTGATAATAATTTAAGTAGTGTTGCTTATTGTGTGAATTACAAACTAAAAAACAGAAGAATGCGGGAATAAAGGGCGGGAGATTTAAACGTTCTATTTAACGTTATGATTGATCGATATGAACCAAATTACTAAGAGCATGCTTTCTTTTATTCGTGGTTTTTTTCACCTTAAGATTTATTGAATAAACCTTAGTTTTTCTTTGTAAAGTAAAGAAATGGTAAGGGATGGACTTGTGAATATATATAAATTATTAATTATTATATTTTTTATACATTTTAGCCGACTTCATCGACGGCTAAGATTCTTAGCAAATTGAATGAGAAATCAAGTTCCTTGTATAGCCGGCGTCGACGTCCCAAGTCCTGTAAATATGATAGCTACCGCCTTCGCTCTCGAACATCCAATGTGGATGAGAATCTCTTTGGGAACCCCTGAAAAATAAGCTCATGTCCCTGAGCCGCTCTATGGAGATTATAAATAATTCCTGCCACCAAGTCCCCGAGTCCCCGGGTATTCCAGAGGATGACACACTATTTACGAAGCGTCTTCCTCCTCCAAAGACTCGGGCTGTGGGGAAGCTGGGGAACGGCCAAAGACGGCTCTGGCTAATATGAGGCTAAGCAAGTCTCATCCACATCCCGAGTTCGAGAGAGGCTCTGGGGGGGAGGGGGGAGAGCCGGGGATCGTTAGAGTCGTGACTCGGGACATGATTCGGAGTTTGATTGTGCCCAGGGAAGAAGGAAATGCTCAACCCTTTGTGCTTTCGCGAAGGGACTATCAAAGAATGAAGCAAATGTCGCAGGTATGTATAAGTTGCCTCCTGTTTGCGGTTGGGCTGTAAAATATTTTATGTATACCTTATACTTACATATGCATCGGTTCAACAAACTAAAAGTCAAAGGGATTTCTTCGGCTTTTATTGCTTATTAAGTTCGGTCATTTTTATCAATATCTTTCTTCATATCAATGAGTATTTTCATTATTTCATTAAATAACACATCAATTATTATTTTTAATTAAATCATATTTTTTTAACAACTCATTAATATTATTAATTACATCATAATATTAAAGCAATTTTAAAGAACAAGATTAATTATGTTCACCATATTTTTATTTAACTGAAGTTCTATAGTGAAAGAAAGTTTTAATATTTTCAATATATCGTAACTTTAATTTTATTTACTACACAGAAGTAAATTTTTTCAATGCTTTAATACATTTGTGTCTAGTATTATGTGTTACAGCTATGCCATGAGTGCGTCGAATAATAGATATATGGAATTATACAATTCCTGAAGCAGTAAATATTCCTAGCAATAATATTAATAAGAAAAGTCGATAAACTGGGGAAATAATGCTTTTGAATACATATATATATATATATATTTATATATATACTATTTAATACGAAAAAAAATTCACCTTGCCAAAAGTTGCGTCGAATTTTCAATGCATTCTTGGACGATTCAAAGCATACATATCAAGGTCCTTTACTTCATTTATAAGTAATGGTCGTCAAATATGTTCTTAATTCTCATTTAAATAAATATATATTTATATATTCTATGATAATAATAAATTGGTAGGGAAGCTTCCTTGAATTTATTTATTTTAAAATATTTGTTAGGTCTTGTCGGCAGAAGAAAAATCAGAATGTATCAAGAGCAAGATGAAATGAAGGAATTGGCCCTCAAACAGAGCGAGGAGCAAAGAATGGCCTTGGAAAATGCTGCATCCTCGGTCGTAAATCATTCCAGTACCAAAGATCCAGACACCATCGAACTTGAGCATGAGGTTAAACTTCGCAACAATCAAATTATGGATAAGGCTCGAAACATATATGATGAAGAACTCCCCGAGATCAAAAGATTAAACGAAGCAATTATAAAGGCCAAGTGTCAGGCCGTCGTGGACAAACAAGGGAAGAAAAGGAGAGAAGACTGTAAGATATATAAGTAATATATAGACTTGAGATGGGTGTTAACTCTTGATTAAAGAGTTAAGAATATATTGTTTAAATAGTTTTTCACTCCTTCGTTTAGACAAAGGAGGAAATATGAATATGCTAACTTCTTTTTTCTTTAATAAAACAATGATGAGAGGATATTCTATTCGTACATAAGCAACTACGTACCGAAATATGCCTAAACCTAGTTACATTTCATTTAGATAGAAATAAACGATCATATAATTACATTAAATAAGTGAAGTAACAAATATTTTCACCATACGCGACAACAATCATGAACATATTTTGTTTGTGAAATTATTATAATACTTTAAAGTGGAATGGCATCATGAAAGTTTAAACTTGATGAACCATTTTATTGTTAAAAAAATTAACGGTACAGTAATTATTTTTTGTAACCGCTGAATATTCAGTTATGATGTAGGTCGCAGGACGAAACCATAGAGTATAAAGATATAGAGAGATGATTCTCCAATTGCAGAGAAACAGTGTTCTGTTTTTGTTTCTGTGTGTTCAAAATAAAGAAAGTAATATGCATTACGTCATCGTAAGCTGATCATAGATAAAATTCTATCTCTATGATCAGCTTATGATGACGTAGTATAATTTTTTGTTTATAACTGGACACAAAAAATAAGCTGAACGATGTTTCTCTGCTATTAAAGGGAATCAGTTCTCTATATCCTTATCTCTATGTACGGAACTCATTGATGGTCTTATGTTTTGATTAACTAATTTTTATTCCTAGAACACAAACATCTCACGTCCAATAATAATGATTTAAAACATTCAATTAAGCAATGTACCCACTATTTTTAGTCAAGACATTATAGAGACTAATCGCCAAATGGACGAAGCAATGGAGAGAGATCGTAAAAAGGCAGTCCAACTCGAGGCCGAGAGGCAACAAGAAGCTAAAGAGTACACACGGACTTTCGTAAGGTCTCAACGAGCAAATTTCGGAATTAGAAGTATTAAAACTCAAGGAATTGGAGCGACGAGAGCGGGAAATAGATCTTCGTAAAAAGGAAGAGGCCGAGACAAAGCACAAGAGCCACGAAGAAGATGCCTTGAAAAGGCAAAAGATCCTGGTTCTTCAGAAACGGATGAATGAGGAAATAGAGAAATAAAGAAGAGGAAAAGCCTTGTGGAGGCAAGGGAAAGGGATCATGAGAAGCGGGTAAGATAACAAAGAGACACGGGTTAAGTTCTGGTTAACCAGGGCACGCATAGAAAGTGAGTTCAAGAAAATATATCCGGGTCCAAACCATTACGTGTATTTAGGAGCAGGGGTGAAAGTGGACTGGAACGCTATACCTTATGAAAGATGTAATACCAATACGTCATTCCGATAATATAAAAAGAGGTCATAAGACAAATGGAACTAATAGAAAAAACAAGTTTGTACACCAATGAATTAAGAAACATGGCTAGAAATTATTTGCACAGGGGAATTTAAAGATGCAGAGTACCAGCAAGAACTATGAACCACTTTCACCCTACTACTAGTTAGGAGTCGTATTTGGTCCACGGTGTGAAATGGGTTTGAATTATAATAGGGATAGACTTTCATATTTTGTCAAATAAAAAATTACTTGTTGTCTTTCACAGATACGCGACCTTCAAACGACTAGAAGGGAGGCTGAGATTGCCAAGGAGAAGGCTGAGAAGGAAATAAAGAGACTCCGTGAGCGTGAAATGATGAGACTTAAGGATGATATTGAAGTAGGTCAATCTGTTGTGACTGAGAGGGAACGCCTGCGACTCGTGCGCCAGCAAAATGAACTAGACAAGGAATGGCGACGGAAAGAAGAGAATGAGGCGCGAATGAAGGCTGAGCAGGCTAGAGAATTAAATCAAGTAAGAGATGAACAAATCCGTCAACGAAATGAACTCGCGGCTCAAGCAGTAGAAGCGGAAAAAAATCAATGGAATCAGACTCAGGCAGAATTTCGGGAGGTCATTGAGCATGATAAGGAGCAAGAGGAAATGTGTCTAAAGGTAAGAGGAAAATATATGTTATTAGACAAGATGACAAACAAAAGTATTTTTCGCAAATTTATAGGTCATTTATTCTGTTGTAACTCATTTTTCTTTTTATATACGTCTAATAGTCATAATGATGATCTGTATATCGTCAGAGATGAAGAAACAAAATAAATATAGATACTTCCCTGAGAATGATTTGTCACTTTATCTAATTTATAAAATTATGGATATTGTAAGAGTATTCAATGGATAAGAAAATGTCATTGATGCATCTTATGCAAGAAAATAATAGACTTTAACTATGTTTATGTATTTATGTCATATTTTATTAATTGCGTAGCTATACATTAAAAGGATAAAATCCTTATCTGTGAGCTGATGCTCACATCTCAATATTCGCGAATGATGATTTTTTTCATAATGCCAACTTCTTTTTTGAATTTATTATTTTCTTTCAACTAATGACGTTCAAAATCCAAGTTTACTATCCTCTAGACTTATCATGATTTTGACTTGTATTCCCTTCCCCTAGAAACGAAAGGAGTACCTTGTCGACCTCAAAAGACAAATGGACACAAAGATGAAGGAAAAAAGGGAACATATGCAGAGGATTCGGGAAGATGAAGAAAGATCGGCTTCCGAGAGACAAAAACACCTGGAGAGAGTGGAAAGGATAAAAGAAAAAAGATCCAACAGCTCAGGTTTGTAGAGCTCAACATTAATCCTGGAATAAATAAATCGGGGTCAAAGAGAAAAAGGTGTTCAAACAAGACAGACATTTATTGAGGGGGATTTTCAGACAATAAATAGTCCCTTATGTTTAACTTACATTTTCCACATGCTTTACATTATAAACTGGCAAATATAACAAAAAAAATTATCGGCTTAATATTTTTTTGAGACGATTAAATCCCTTTTTGTTTAAATATTGCCATTTTCTCTAGTTTATCATAGAGAAACTAAAAAGTTATGAGCATAAAGGGAGATTATTTACTGATGCGATACTCCCAATAAATTCAAAGGTCTTGTAGATACATACTTAATAATTGGTCCCCATTTAATTATCCCAGCTTTATCATGGTGATTAACCTATTTTATATTACTCTTATTTGTCACAGAGCCTACAACATACCAGATCGATACCTCAAAGAAGTTGAAAGAAAATGCCAATATCCCAACTCGGCCCGTTTCACAGTTTCTTACTTTGGAAAGAAATAAATAAAAAATTATAAGGTTATAGTACTTTCATACAATCCTATTAGTTATTAGTTAGAGGAAACAACTCAATTACAATTTGTGATCATTTTATAATATATATGTATCTATATATCCATCACAATTATTAAAATTATTTTAAAAAATTATAAAATTAGGCTCTCTCGCCTCGAATCCTCCGAGCGAGTTGAATGTCCTTTGGCATGATGGTGACCCTCTTGGCGTGAATGGCGCAGAGATTCGTGTCTTCAAAGAGTCCAACCAGATAAGCCTCCGAGGCTTCTTGGAGTGCCATGACGGCAGAGGACTGAAATCGCAGATCAGTCTTGAAATCCTGAGCGATCTCTCTCACGAGCCTTTGGAAGGGGAGCTTGCGAATCAGAAGCTCCGTAGACTTTTGGTATCGTCGGATTTCACGGAGGGCAACGGTCCCAGGGCGATATCTGTGAGGCTTTTTGACACCACCAGTGGCAGGTGCGGACTTGCGGGCGGCCTTTGTTGCAAGTTGCTTTCGAGGAGCCTTTCCTCCGGTAGACTTACGAGCTGTCTGCTTTGTACGGGCCATATTGACGTGAAAGAATGTTTGTAAAATATTCCACAGAACAGTCGTCCTCTAACTGCAAATTCTGACTAACCCACGCGGAAAGGTTTCCTTAAAAGAAAACCAAAGTACTCACTCAAATTCGGATTATAAAAATGATATTCAGATAAGCCAGAATTACAGTCTTCAGTATTAATTCGCAGCGACAAGAACAGCTTAAGTAAGCAATCTTAGGCATCATCGATGCTCTTAGTCAAAACAAGATATTTAACATCAAATCTACTAATTCTTATTTACCTGAGATCTGCAAAACCGCAAGACTTAAAATTGTTTCAAGATACCCCAAGAAAACCTCCGACGTACAGTAAAGGGGAAAAGTGTATTAGTAAGAATAACACAAAGAAAAATCACGAAGTTCTAAAATTATATATTCAATTATTACGTGAATTCATTGATGAATTCATTTTTTCTTTTTCCCTATATACTTAATAATACCGATGACATTACATGTCTACTTCTTAGACTTATGATTAAATGATTTAGCATGAACATTTTTCAGACTTTGATCAAGGAATACTAGAAACTACATGGAAGGGTGACTCTTTGCCTAATTAGGTACTTCCTTTTCAGCAGTTATCTATTCTCTAGTGCAACGTTTTTCAACATCAATTATTTTACTCGAAATTTATCTCCATGAAGTGTAAATTTGCTCAGATTTTTAGAAGTTTTATATTGAAAATTTTAATGTATAAGAAAATAAAGCACTTAAACAGAAAAAATATACCACATACACTGACATATATAATAAATAAGTAGAATTAATATATATCGTGCTAGGTATTGATTTACCGCGTGCGAAAATCGTCACCCTTCCATGTAGTTTCTAGTATTCCTTGCTTGATGTATACGATTAAATAAAGTGACAAACAATTATTACACGTACCAACCATCCTGAATCTTTTAAAAATATGCCAAAATTTATATGCATTCATAAAATAGATTTTATACAATGATGAGATTAGACTAAACATACACGGCTTGTCACCATCAATCGTAAAAGCAGCGTGCAAATGGACTAAGTGAATGCATAGGGAATGAATGCAATATAATTGTTCATCGAACGTGATGAGTTGAAATAAAAAACGAATATTAACACAGTTTAATACTCACTTATCAACCTATCACTACCAATCTAGGAAATTATACAGTATTTGTTAATTTTATATGTATAAAAAAGTATCAGTAAAAAAAACCATCTAAGACCAGCCAATATCAATTAAACATATATTATTTCGCTATATTGTAAGTAAGGCAGTACACATAGGACGAAAGTATCCCATTTTTTATTGAATTGGAGGTCGCTCTGTGTAGTTTGTTCATTTGAGCTTCCATATAAATGATCGGATCCTAATTATTAGTGATATTTTTTGCGATATAACTATAATTAATATATTTTTCGCCTTTTTATTTTGATAGAAGTACAGTATCATCCGTGTAGATTTTACTTAGCATTATAGAACAAAGTTTTGTCCGTTGAAGAGTTTTTCATTGAGGTGCATCAAACCTGGAGTCGAAACCCTCGCCATCGACTTTTGGAGTCAAACACGCTTCCACGCGACCTGCCTTTAGACGATTTGTTATCAGGAATATAATATTGCGTATAGCGAATGATCGCTGATCATACAAATCTTCGAATCCACAAGCCATTCAATGTATATCACAAAAAATATATATAGGGGTTGTCAATGATCTTGGAAATGCATATTATACATTACAGGTGTATTTAAATCTTAATATATATTTTATATTTTTTTATTGTAATATTTCCAATTTCTGCAGAAAATATACATTATAAATGAACACCGACTCCTATAATAACTGGATACTCAATAAATAAAGAATATTTATATACTTTAAGAGCTCTTGGATGACGTTCATCAACTTAGGATGAAACAGTTTAGTCTTTTAACTGTTCAAAATTTATACATTTTGTAAATACTAAGAGATCTACACATACTTTATGCAATTAAATGTGTATAATATGCAATTAAATACAAAGCTTTCTAAACTTTAGCATTTACTTAAAATTACTCTGCTAAATTGCCCTCACTTTCGCGACTTATTAATGCTCCCATCGAGCATTTTTCTTCCTTTCTTTTATTAAGTCTATAGAGTTATTATTCGGTGTAAATGAATCAGTCCTAACAAGAGAATAGTGGATTTATTTATCTAGTAGAGTCCCTCTCGTCTTTTTCGATGGATCATCCGTGGAGGAGCTAGAAATCAAAGGTCTTTTGGAAGAGCCCAAGCCCTTTCGACTCAGCTGCTTCTCAATGATCTGGGCATTCAGAGCGTAGGAATCCGCGATTTCTCTTTCCTCCAGCTCATCTTCCTCGTCAGAAACAGTGGACACGGTGACGGAAGAGAATTTTCCCATGTTCTTGGTGTGCTTCGTGACTTTCTTGGGCTGCTCCAAGGCGGCCTGAGAGTAAATGTCTTTGTTGGCCTTGCTCTGAGACGAGGAAACCAGGGCGCCCCTGAATATAAAGGTGATCCCGGAGTCTTTGGGATCATGCCGGTAGAACTGTGGAAGATTGCATCTACAAAGAAAAAATATTTATTTAAATTTTGAAATCAGTGGCTCACTCGTGACATAAAATAAATAAAATGTCATAAAAAGGGATTGCATCTCAAATCTATTATGATTGAACACTCATGGCATTCTCAATTACCCTTTGCACTTATAGCGATGCTGCCGCTCTATCCCTTCCCGGCGACGAATATGAACCACTTCGTCGAACTCGGGTGTGATTTTAAAGGTATGTTTAGATGAATCCAGAACACGGGCACCATCCTTACTTCGAAGAGGGAGTTTCTCTATGGCACGATCCAAAATAGCAGACATCTGTCCACAGAGGCAATAGTAAACACGAAGGGGCTTATCATCGTCCAATCCTAGACCCTTCTTACCCTGGGAGTCCTCAACCGGAATGCTTCGACTCACAATCTTCGGCATTGCTTCAAGTTCTTAAAAATTTCATTGATATGTTTGTTTATGTTTTGATCATTGATTCAGCTGAGTTTACCGTAGGTCTTGGGAACTAGGGGCTCCTTTGTATAGATAAATACAATTACTCCTTACTTAAATTCTGAATACGGTAGACCCTCTGTATAACGAACTGCGGATACAACGAACCTCCTGGAGCTGGCCGAACAAGCCTCAGATATAACGAACTTAAGTTCGTTATATCCTAGGATACCGAACTTTCGGATATAACGACCCAACCCTCCCCCCATATAGTTCGTTATATCGAGGGTGTACTGTATAAGTGCTTTAAAGACTCTCAAGCTACATGTGAAGCATAAATACTTTAGCTACATGTATACCCTATATCAGTGATATTGGCTTGTGGACGTTCGCAATCTTAGCGTTCGTCCGTTCGATTTGAAAAAAAACTTCCGTTCAGGTGTTCGTCCGATCAATTTTTCAGTGTTTGTCCTTTCTTTAAAAAAATCTCACTTGTTTTAATTTGTTAAGTAGTGTTGTCTCCTTTGTTTGAACAAATCCATGGTAAAAAACATCATCACTTTTATCCTGAAGAACTCTAAGAAATTGCAATTGCACTTTTGTTTTTGTCCTCATTTTTTTCTGGAGTGACATAAGAAACATTGATTGAGCTTCTTTTATAAAAAATGTCCACACTTTCAAACAAAAAGTATCTAAATTGATATACATAATATAAATTGAACGAACGAACGCCAACAAAAAAAACATTTGTTCGTTCATTTATCATTCGTTCAGGTGTTCGATTTTGAACGTGCGTTCACGAACGGCCACATCACTATCCATTTTTCATAATTATAAAACATAATGATAAAAACCAGGCTTGTGAGCGTTCAGCTTTTTTTGCGTTCAGCGTTCCGTTAGCGTTAAAATAGTTTAAAAAAAGTGACGACGTTTTTTAGAAAAGAATCTCCAGAAAAAGTGATGACGGTTTTTTTTAGAAAAGAATTTCCCAAAAAAGTAATGCGTAGTGAGGACGTTTTTTTAGAAAAGAATTTCCAAAAAAAGTAATGCGTAGTGAGGACCTTTTTAAAGAATTTCCAAAATAAAGCACGCTTGTTGATCGGAGTTTTTCTGATCGGCGATCAATAGCGATATAGCGATATTTGATCGCTGATCGGAGTATCGTAAAAGGTCCTGATCTTTATATCTTTTGATCGTAAGAAAATCACTAACAAATAGCGATCCGATCAATTTGTATAAAATAACTAAAAATGAAAAAATGTTTGTAATAAGGATTTTTGAGACAAACCCTACATTTCTTAAAACTTAAGTAGCTGTCACATTGACCAAAATCCATTCCAACAACTAATATTTGTTTAGAAAACACAAAATACTGACTAATACTAATGAAAAAAGCCAGTGTGTGCTATCCTGATATAATTTTGTCCTAAAATATATAGACAGGCGACTATGTAGAAGTCATTGTTTTGGAGCTCATAGGCTATGGAAACATTTATTCTGGCATCTCCTGTCTTAAAGTATGCAGACATATGTCAATTGTGGAGCCAGAGTGTTGGAGCTCATAGGCTATGAGAAACAATCATTCTGATATTTTTGTCCTAAAATATACAGACAGGCGCCTATGGAGAAGTCGTTATTTTGGAGCTCATAGGCTATGGGAAACAACCATTCCATTGCCATATAAAGATGAATGTTTATAAAGGTTTGACTGTATATACATTTAAATTTTTACTTAGAATTAGTATTACATAGGTAATTTTTTTGTTGATCGCAATTAAATTGATCGGAAAAATCCCTGATCGTTATATCGCTATATCGCAAAGAATTTTGATCGCTATTTTTTTTCCTGATCGCTCACAAGCCTGAAAAAAAGTAATGTGTATTGAGGACTTTTTTTAGAAAATAATTTCCAAAAAAAGTAATGCGTAGTGAGGACCTTTTTTTAAAGAATTTCCAAAAAAAGTGATGACGTTTTTCCGAAAAAAGACCAAGAAATGTTTGGAAAAATTGAACGCTGAACGCAAAACTCTTTTTTTGCGTTCCGTTCACAAGCAGGATAAAATTCAATTTCTCTCAAGTTCTTTCTGCTCCTGTTTTTTTTCATCAACGGAGAGCGAACAGAAATTCCGATATTCAGCGCTACGACACTCTATGTTTCCTATGAGTACACCCCAACCTCCTAAAGTTCTCCTTACGAATTCAAAACATTAAATGTGTCACCTAAAAAATGACATATTGTACTAATTGTGTTGTAAGTTTCTTGTCATTTAACATCAATAAGTATAAATATTCTATACATATCCGCAATAAGTATATATTTTTTCTCATTGCTTGGGAATCTTTATTTAAAGCATTGTTTCCTGCAATGTACCTTTAAAAAACAAAATATTTGAAATTAACTTCTTATTACCTTATAACCCTATTCTGTATGCCCATTATGAATCAAATAATATCAAATTAGGTTATATTAAAATGAAATATATACAGTTTGATTATAGATAGGTACTGATGAAGGTAAATCTTGACTGATGCAATGATTAAGGCTCTGGATTAAAAAATATATATATATTCCAGAGTAACAGATTAAAATAAAACATAAATAGGTCCATCCTTAAACGGTTTAGATTAATATTATCAAAGTTAGATTATTGTGAACCCTTTGAAATGTGAGGTTAAGATTTTTTAAATGGGAGTGCATGTTTATTACCAAAGTTGAAATTCGATAGGAAAAATATAATGTCAGTATCGGTATTCGATCGGTTCTGAAAAAAATAATTTACGATTCAAAAGATTGGAAAAGGCAGAAAACATATACCGATAGTACGACCGGTTCTGTTTATTACTAATAATAAAATTCTTTTTAGGACACTGCAATGTATATTTTCCATCAAATCCCAGCTATGTCCTTATTCCTAGGCATCAAGGTATGGTATTCACTGAATTAGCCTAGATTGAATGTGTACATAAATCTGTATTTTCCATAGATATAAAGATATAGAGAAAATTTGGCTAGGGTATACTTTCGTACACCGCTTCCATATTTTAGGGACTCATGGTATATTTTTATTATTTTTGGAAGGGAATGGGAGAGGAAAAAAAGAAAAGAAAGAGGAGAGTTAGAGAGATGGAATAAGAGAGAGAGAGACACAGAGAGAGAGAGTATAGACACACAGATAGAGAAAGGCACAGAGAGAGAGATATAATTAACTTATTCCCATCCTGAAGAGTCTCGGGATTGAAAAAGAGTGACTTTACACATAGAAGTGGAATCTTTGGGCACCTGGATCGTGAAAAGAGAAGTTCCTCATGACCTATTCGTACTCATTCGTCTTCAAATATCTACCCTCCCTCCATCCCCCTCTTCTGGGTCTGCCTCGGATGACTACAGAGACTCCACTCATGAAGCCTCCTCCTACACGTCTCTTGGATTCGTACGGGGGGCAGAACTCATGTAAACAAAGAGGGATATTTCCAATAATAATAAATGTGACGTCATCACAGAGACGATTTGCCTGTATATCTAATACCTACACCATCTAAAAAATTACATAATAAATAATAATATGGTGGACTAATATCGATGAGCCACACAGCCTCGTATATAATATTTAAAAATAAGATTTTTATGACTCTGTGAAACAACATCACATGATTTTCAGCAAAAAAAAAAAAGAAATTGGTTTAATAATATGTTCCTTGCATTAGATTTTCAATTTTCAGCCGAAACTAAGCCAATTTATTACCATCTGAAAAGGTTTGATTATTTATTTTTTTCACTAGTCCATAAAAGTAGTAGCCCTTTCTATCAAACAGACAGAAATATAATGAGTAGACATCGAAAAGCCAGGGATATTTTGGGCGTGTGAAAGGGAGAATGTGTGAATGGTGCAATTGAGTTCAGGCTCTTGTTATCACTATTCTCTTTCCTCAGATACAGAACAGAAGCAAAAACAGATTCAATTATAAAATAAATACCTTCTGTTTCGGCCGACTTGGCCTTCTTCATAAATGAAATAAATATTCCTCAAGAGAGGAAAGAGAATAGTGATAACAAGAACCTGAACTCAATTGCAACATTCACGCATTCTCCCTTTCACACGCCCAAAATATCCTTCGCTTATCCATAGAAGACTCTAACATGGAAGGGGAGGCTTTGGTGTGCGAGTAAAGTTACCCCTTCTCAAAAGTACATATAATAGTTTGTATTTTCTACCTGGTATTTTCTGTTTCGAGAAGGGTAACTTTACTTGCAAGCGAAAGCCTCCCCTTCCATGTTAGAGTCTTCTATGCTTATCAATGTCTGATAATGAGAGAAAGAAAATATCAAGGATAATATATAATATTTATATTCTCCTTGGAAATATAGATATTTTTATGCCATAAATCATAGCAAATAGCTAATTTGACGTCATGTGTGACGTTTCAGTTTGTCTTTTCTAATCAGAGGAATCCAAATATTGCGTTCTGCGCATCTTGTATTACTAATATCTTTGACTTCTATGGTATTTTCATTAAGTGTATCTAAATGATAAATTAAAACATGATGCCATCACTAAAAAAACATTTACACAGAGTGACGAAATTCATCAATGGAAAAAAATGTTGCAATTACACTAATAGAGAACACTATTTTTCATTAATAATATTTTCCCTTCATCAAAATTAAAGCCTTCTAGTAAAAAACGGATATCCGTTATTAACTAAATAAATCCTAATAAAAAGTAATTCATCAGTTTATTTGGAACAAGGAGAAGAAAGGAAACATGCAAAATAAATTAGGGATGTATGAGGTGAACCAATCAGATTATAATATTTAGCTTGTATTTAATGAGAAATGCAGTGCTCCTAAAATATACATATTAGTGTTCTACATAAATGAGTAATTCATGTGATTGGGGATTTCCTAAAAATGACGTCATCTTAAAAGGTTTTTTGATTGCTATTTTCGATCACATGGTATTATAGTTTACACAATCTTTATACGTCAATATGAAAACATTGTACAAATTTTTAAAAATATTTATTGAATTTATAACTTTTATGTCGTCAAATATATTTGTTTTGCTTTTTCATCTCTTAAATTAAATAATTTAAATACGGTAATGTATTAAATGTGATTGAAATTACCCTCTTTTTATCTTACAGCTATGTTTTTTGATGGAAGAATAATAATTAAATCCAGTAGATGGCGCAGTCTGTCTTTTCTCTTTCTCTCTTTCTTTACCTTGAAGTACAACAACTACCTTGCCTTTCTTACTTTTATATTCGTGGGATTGCGTCATATTATTATTACTACAGACTTCTTTGATCCATTTCGTGCGTGTCTGAGGATTTCCTCTTTAATCAGACTTCTGTGTCAGGTTTAGATGACCATGGGTTCGCGCAAAGACAGCAAGAGCGACGGCGGCTCCGACGAAAAGGCCTCCCCGGATTACCTCACTAAGCGAGCCCGGAACAACGAGGCCGTCAAACGCTCTCGGGAAAAGTCCCGTCAAAAAGCCAGCGAGACGCATGATCGCGTGGACTCACTCAAAAAAGAAAACGAGATGCTGGAGGAGAAGATCAAGCTTCTCTCCAAGGAGCTGACTTTCCTCAAGGATATATTCATGGCTCACGCTGGTAAGAAGGGAAGGAAGGGAAGGGAACACCAAGGACTAAAACAAACAAACAAACAGACTCTTGTCATGGAGCTTTCTGACTCTCATCACTATTTAAATAATAAACATACATCAAATAATTGAAAAACAAACACCGGACAGCAGAAATGTCACTCACGAATGAAATATTTGTTGTTATTTAATGACTATTAATACCTAAGAGAGTAATGAGAGATTTATCATCAAGTCCATGACGAAATTATTTAAAGATATGTTTTTATAGCAAATATCAACCTAATTTATTTAATTTATACAACTTATAAAAATGAAATAATAAATTATGTCTGAAATTATGACCACTTGCTTTCCAGTTGCGCACGTTTTTACCCATGAATGTTATTTTATGTCGATAAGTTAGAATGATTTTTTTCTATTGGACTTATTTGTTATAGTGTTCAATTCTATATGGCTCCGATATGATCCCTCAAAGATAGTCCCTTTTTTCATAGCCATAAAATATTTATTCCTTATCAATTATAATATATAATTAGCAATTATCATTGCCTGTATTGACATTATCGAAATATTTTACTAATAGAAACGAAGGATAATTTTACCAACTATATTATAGTGAAGGTAACTCATTTTCACAAAATTGTTAAATATTAAACCTTCATTTATGAATACATTTTTTCATATTTGTTTATGAATTAATTGTAAAGTTATTTAAAAACTTTGAAATCATGGTCATATTTAATTTACGTGAGATGTACAGTTTTTACTCAAGATTTAAACAACAACTAAAATAATCATCTTTTTGATTTACAATTGCCCAAAAAAGTGATCAATAATTGTATATTACTCTTCTGGTTATAGGTATGTATCGTTATATAGTGTTGAACTATTAAGTAACTCAAAACACATTTTTAAATATTATATAATGGATATAAAAGACTATTCAATATATTAAACAAATAAACTATTCATCCACGTTTAATATCTTTTTCATATTTTTTCATAGCAGTGAATTTAAAAAAATCTAAAAAATCCTTCAACGTGCTTGCATCATAAAAATAATGAATAAGTAATGGTTTGAGCTTTAGGTTCAGGGTCTTCAAATTAGTGAATTAGAAAATGAATATTTTTCGTTATATCACTTCTTTCGATCTCTACATTTATTGTATCTGTACTTTTTAAGTTAATAGTTAAGAAAAAATAGACAATTCTTTTACATTAATTAATCAAAATATAATCAGCATTTTATTACTATAAAAAATCATTGCTACTTACCTCAGTAGTATAATTAATAATTAAAAGTTTTGTGTCTGAACACAAATTTAATCATATCAAAAAAGGTATTTGAGAGTTGTTGATAAAGGATTTGATATATATTTTCTTTCTTCTGTAATAGGTAAAAACCACGGACTCTGTCTGGACGACTTGGATATCAAGGCACTTATCAAGAAGAAGATTCCAGCCAGGTATGATGAATCAATTTGAGGAAGTACATATTCACGATACAATGGAGAACAAGAGACATCGATGAGTATATATATATATTTCTAGGACTGTTAAAACCATTTAAAGGATGCTATTTTACTTCTATGCTTAATGAATATAGTAAATATTCGTTTTTACATAATTAAGTTTTGTTTTTTGATAATCCGTAAAAATTTAGATAAACTTATATCATATATTTAATAAAATTATTATATTAAAAAATAAATATAAGTCTAATCGTTGTATCCTAAATGTTATTTTTAATTTGTTATATAGCATTTATGATTCATATTTCCTATGAATAAACTTTCCATATAAATTGATTGAAGTATATGAACTAAAAGCTAATTCAATATAGAAACAGAAGTGACAAAATCACCTCCGAAGAAATCACTCAAGTACATATTTACAAAATTATACTAAATCTTGATACATTTATGTATCACAACAATACCTTTTGGCTCAACAAACCCATCACTTTATCATTAAAAAAGTTTTATTTTTATAATAATTACTAAAAATCGCTAGGGGTATTCTATCAGCAAAATACTCTCAAGAACATTAATTTAACAGAGCATAAATATCTTGTTTTAAATCTAAATAACGAAATATTCTATGAATTTGTAGCTTTCTTCTGAAACACTTGATTTAGACCATGAAAAAATCGTACATGACGTCATCTCCGGACCTATATATTAAGAAAAACCATTTGAGGGGTCAATTTGAAAATTGCATTGATATTTTCAAATCCCTATTGGTACTTTTTTATCGATTCTACATAAATTGATGAAAAGTTACGTATTCAGCTTTCAATAAAAAATTGATTATAAAAAAATGAAAAATAGAATATGACGTTAGATATAAATTCAGTCGGTATTAATTCATAATAATATGTATCATTTAATCAACCATCAATGTCGACCGTATCTTGATTAACAGTTTTAAAAATGTTTATTGATGAAATAAATCATAATAGCATGAAGTCTTGTGATAACATAATAACATAATGCTCGACTTTCAATAGTACTCAGATCCTAATTCCTGTTCATTCTTCAACAGAGTACAGCCATTGTTGAAAACCATAGAGATATAAAGATATAGAGAGCTTATTCCCTCCAATTGGAAGAAAAAAACATCGTTCAGCTGTATTCAAGGCACAATAACGTATTTCTCTGAAGAATCCATCCTCCAATAGCAGAGAAACATGATTCAGCTGTATTCTGGACACAGTGACGTATTTCTCTGAAGAATCCAATAAGCTCTCTATATATTATATCTCTATGGTGAAAACTAAAATATCTTAAGGAATCATTTGTGGTCGTCGAGCCTGCTTAGCCCACATTTGTAGCTTTGTTAGATTATGACACACATGAATGGACAATAACAACCAAGTTTCGATAGGAAATCTTTTAGATTTTAAAAACTATGGAGAAAGAAAAAACACTTAATGTAAGAAGACTCACATTTGTAAAATTACAACTTTTTTTCATTACAAAAAAGATTTCAAAATCCTGTGAATGACCCTTAAATATGAATGTATAATCAAAAGTGGATTTTAGAATAAAAAAGCCCAAAAACTGTATGGGATTTTACAAGAAAAATAAGTTTTATTAACCTTTTTTGACACGAAACTTTAAAAGAATGACTTAAATAACATACAGCGCTTATCCAATTAATTCACATAGCACACACATTTTGAATAGTGTTTTTTATACACACTCAGTAGCTGGTGACCGGATCTATCAAAATACAAAAAAATCAATCGGTATTCCCAGCTACTGAGTATTTATTAAAAAAACATTATTCAAAATTTGCGTGCCATGTGAATGATGGGATAAACGCGTATTTTATCTAAAACATTTCTTAGTCATCAAGTCGTTTTATGATGCATTTTATTATATAGTAATTATTTCAACTCCTGTTCGTCTAGGCTCCAGATGATATCTGTTATTAAAACTATCACGACGTCACGTCAGAAAAGTCATTTCATACTTCATACCATCAATGATGCGTATGCTAATTTAGCCAAAGTGACTCAAATATATATATTAATCTAATCAAAGCCATTTATATCCATCATTGCTGTAATACCCAGAGCATAATTTTGCATTAAATCTTAAAATCTTAAACAATTTTAAAGACGTTATTATATTACCTCAAATTCTTCCCACGGATACAATAAAAGCAATTTGATGATAATATAGTTATCAAAATACATGCCGCTTTTATATATTAGTTAGCGATTCTGAATCTAGCAATCATAATAAAACGTTTTCAATTCCTAATGACTGACTGCTTTCCATGCATAATATTGGCATTATAATCATAATAATGTACAAAAGGTAATTTAATTCTTATAATGAATAATGACGGTGCTTTTTTATATACATATGTATATATCTCTTTCATCAAGTTCCGAGCTCCTTTTTGACTCATCATTTTAATTATGTTTTTTTTCTTATTCATTGTTTCAGAGCAATACTCATCATCCGTCGGGTCCTTGAGGATTGAGAGAGGATTTGTCATCCGAGTTGTTTCATATTGGCATTTTTTTTGTACAAATATTATTTGTTAATCTTATTATTAATGAAATGCATTGCATATGTGTGTGTATATATTTATTCAATTGAGAGAATCATTGCCATTCAGAGGTTATTGTGTGATATATACATATATTTAAATGTATGTGCTCCATTGGAGGAGGCTCAATTATATATTTTTCCTAAGAGCTCAATGATTCTTGAACGTCATAGTACAAATACAATCAATTTCATATTCTGCATTCAGTTGTTGTTTTTTTCTTCTTGCTTTTGTGCAAGATCTCATGGCTTCAAGGCCTTTGTACTCCTATTGAAGGGATCCTCACGTAAGAAATATCTGTCTCTCTCTCATGAATGATGACTGAGCAAGTAGGGATCTTGTCACTAAGGGATTTTATGCATTTCAGTTAAGTATGATTAATGTCTGAGGATGTTATTTGGTCGTTTCCAGCGATTAACATGATAATTGTTGCAGTTGAAAATTCAATTTTCTTTCTTTTTTCAACGTGTTAAAGATATATAAAATCTGCTAAAAGTGATAATACAATAGAAATTACTGAGGCTTCGACCGTTGACATGTACATAACGAAAATGAGAGGATCAAAACAAAAGAAAAACATTCTCAAATTATATAGTGAGGGATCACTATATAACTTCCAGATGCCATGGAGTTGCTTTATTTTTTGTTCTTTCACTGTAGTTATTGAGCATATTATATTATGTAGTTATATATTTAATAAGTAATGTTTTTTTTTCATAGTGATAATAAAATAGTTTTTAGACTTTAAGAAAGATCACACAAATTGTGAATAATGTTTTTTGATAAAAACTTAGTAGTTGGGAATATCGTTTGATATTTGTTTTTTCGATAGATCAGTATATTTTTTATGTATTAAGCATCTAATACGTCTAACCATTGCATAATTTTTTTGTCAATCGGTAACTGTTTATCGATAAATGAGCGGGAAAGAAATTATATAGAATTACCAAAACTTCTGAAATAAACGAACAACTAATAAGTAATAATATTTGTTAAAATGCATGTTCATTAAAAAATCCCTTACAGTTTAGATATACATATTTTCTTTAGTTGAATTTACGATATAATAGAGTTTGTAAATTCTTGAATTAGTAGTTCTCAAAATAACCAATAAATTATGTGCAATATTTTTAATGCAAATAATATATTTTTCAGTCGTAATTCAAACAATAATGATCCAACACGCATATGATCTAGTAACAGAAGGTCGAAAGTATTAAATAATATAAATTTCGCTGCACATCTAAATCGTATTTATAATAAACTCATCATGTGTTTTTGAGCTGCAGATTTTCAAATCTAACATAATAAGAATACTTGGATGAAATAGGAGTTTCCACTATTAAATACCAATTTTACTCCTTGTGGCATTTTTTATTTTCAAATCCTAGTTATCGCCAAGAAGTAATATTTATTCTAGATACATAGAAATTAATAATATATATTTTGTATATATGATAGCAATTATAATTGCTCATAATAAATACTTTTTTACAGGAAGTGATATCTGGTAAAAACGTATTTTGCCAGTATCGGTAGTCGCTAGCATATATCGGTAGTAAATATGATTCACAATTACACAAGTCTAATGATTGAGGGATGCATCTATAGTTTTTAGGCTATCTATAGTATCTATAGGCTTTAAAAAAATCACACGCACTGTAAGTTATTTCATCTGCAAGGTACAATTCAATTTATAAAAATCAATATTATTTTTAAGAAATGAGTGCACACTCTTCAATCTACTGCTATGATCGGTGGCAGAGATCTATTGAGAATTAATCGATAGCCCCAATTCTCCTTTTTACATAATACATCTTGGGATTAAATAAATGTCTTCAACTGAAAAAAATGGGAATAAAATAACATCAATTGTATATACTTTAGTATTACTGCGTAGTGCGAGTCATTTGTCTTTTACATGAAATAATTTCAGCTTATGTCAAAAAAGGATATAAAAATACATACACACTCTTCGAAATCTCAGTCATATGCTTAAAATATTTATCCACTAAAAAACTCTAATGAATATAGTTAATAATTGTCGTATTTTATTTGTACTTGATTAGTCAACATCATTCAAGTACGTAGCTATATAAAACTCTCTTTAATAATACTCTAATAACCCCAGAGGCCCAATTCCAGCCAATTATAAGATATTAAACAATTATGGTTTACGGCAGTCGGGTCAAACAAATACTGAATTAAAGGACTCCACGTGACAAGGCTTTGCAAAAATTTCATCATTCATTGAGACGAACGCACTTCGAACGAGTTTTCTATTATCAAACATCACTCATTTAATAGAAACATTACAGCATAATAATTATCTAATAATCTTATCCCTCAGAAACTTGATTATTTTCCTTTATGACTAAATGAAAGGTGATCATGTGTTCCAAACATTTACTCAGGCTGTGACAGCAGACGACTTTTCCTTTCTATGGCTAAACAACAGAGGCCAAAATAAAAATAAAAGCAAGAACTCATAATGAAAGTCTAGAGATTTCCTCAATGTATTTATATTTATTTAACTTTTGATCAGATCGGTTATAGCAATATTTGTGAAGCGGGTTGTCTGCTTTTTTTTTGTTATTTGTCCAAAATACTTTTGGTCTTTTTTTATTTAGCCAATAAACTGCTGAAAATAAAAGACTTTTCATCAGCAGATTTCAGCTGTAGATCTGAAAATACAAATCCTTCCAGTCTTTGACATTAAAGTACTGTCTGTCACGATAGAGCGGGAATTGCTGACATGATGTCTCATGGGTTCTAAGGACTTTTGGCAGTCATTAAAACATCATCATAGGCATGTGAGCGCGCATTATTCCCTTACATAAATCCCTTCTTTTCATAAGCATCAGCTAACGTGTACCTCAGTGCTTCTATACATTCTCCTTCCTTCATACTTTACCGTGGTAACCCAGGGATCTCAGTCAGCAGGTGAGGTACGAAGCTGCAGAAATAAGTAGAAATACTCTGTAGAAATCATCATAATAATAACAATCATATACAAGGCATGTTATTATTCCCGACAGACTCCTATCTATCGAGGGCGCATTGACTTGGCTAGCCCGTTGGAAGTTCTCATAATCGAATCTCCATCCAGTATTCAAATTTATTTTCACTTTGGATCGGATCTATTCAGGTAAAGACCAATCTAATCATTAAAGGGATCTCCTCATGATAATAAAAACATGTTTTCTGACGTCATCAGAAGCTGGCGGGTGACAATTTTTTATTCCTTTTTATTTCATCCTTGCAAATACATTTAATATTTCAAAATGAAATGTGGATTCTAAAAAAAAATAATTAGAACAAGGAAATGCCACCTTATAAAAAGTTATTGAATCAATGTAGTCTGAATATTTTGGTTAAGGGATTCATTTTCGTTGTTGAGAATGTTGCGAGCATTTTATTATGGAAGATACTTTAGGAATGTATTACCATAACTAAGTTATATATGTATTTTAAAATATTCTAAAACAAATTTTCTTTTGGTATAAAAGAGTCATATTTAAAATTTCCAGAGCAAAATAATAATTTCCGTTAACTTGAATTGAAGACACTCAATATATGAAAACAAACTGCAGAAAAAGATCTCAATAAGTTAGTTATTAATTATTTGTTGGAATGTAAAATTAAGGATAATATGCGCAAGTATGATAATACATAAATTTAGTTCATTCGTATATTTATTGTTGATCATATAATACAAGTAAAGGCTTATTTATGCGACAAATATGTTTATTTTATCAATTTAGTATTTTTATTCGATAACCATATCAATAACTTAGTCATTGACATTTCGAAATTTCATAGAGGAGGAATTTTTGTTGATCGTAATTTTAGTTTCTTAATATACATAACCAAATAGCAGGAATCTGGTTATTGGTTGCATCGTTCAACAAATTTTCCTATTGAATGATATTTAAAGTGGTTGTATATATAAATGTATATCAATGCCATTTATAAAATCGGATAAGTTACGGTTTACCACCTTCATGCCTAATATTTAATCACATGACTTATGGGTATATTTTTTCATTTTTTAGGACAAATGAAAATGCTATCAACGACATGCGGGATTGGGAACTGGAGGCCCAAGTGGCTTCAAAGGTTCGCCACCCGTCGGTTTTATATATCCGTATACTGTATCGTTGGTGTCATCCACGGAATGCTCTTCTCCTACTTCTCAACGATCCTCTCCACCATCGAGAAAAAGTTCGGCCTCAAATCTCAAGAAATAGCCTGGGTCTACTCCGGAAACGAAATCAGTCAAGTCTTTTTCCTTGTGGCGCTACCCTTTATGGGACTGGTTCGTAACGCACTCTCTTCATGGGGGTATCCATTATCATATCTGGAGTGGGGATACTCCTCTGTGGCATACCACACTTTTTCCAACGGATATACCCACAGATGCTCTTGCCGTCAAAAGCTATCTATGCCTGGAGGAAGCATCCGGGGAGTCCTCGTGTCCAGTGAGTCTCACGGAAGATGGTGGAGAGTCCCTAAGGTCTAAATGATCGGAATTGCCCTCATTTTCTTTGGTATATTCCTTCATGGATCGGTGCTTCCTTCTACAACAGCTTCGGAATACCCTACATCGACGACAATTCCGAAAAAACAAAGTCTCCTCTCGCCCTCTCCTTTGTATTTGCTGCCCGAATGGGAGGACCCCTCTTTGGCTCCATTTTTGCATCCGTCTTCCTCAAAATGAACGAATACCCCCACAGGACCCCCGAGAGCCTTGGTTTTGATGAGAAAGACGATCGCTGGATCGGAGCATGGTGGTTGGGGTTCTTCATATTCGGACCCATTCTCATGGTTGTGGCTCCGCTTCTCATTCTCTTCCCAGAGCAGCTCCCTCAGAGGGAGGGTGAAATCACAAAGGAGTCTGAGTTTGCCATGAATGCTCCCGAAAGCGCATCCGAGTGGATAGATCTCACCAAGTCTCTCCTATCCCGTCTACTCAAAAATAAGATATACATCTTCAACCTCTGCTCAAACATTGCGTTCCTCTTTGGATTCATGGGCTTCATCACGTTTCTACCAAGTTTATAAGTTCAACTTTCGAAAAAGCTCATCCTCATCTGGCTCGCAGGGGGCCTCAGCAACTTTGTTCTTCGGCCATAGGAATCATCACTTCTGGATGGATCATTTCTCGCTATAAGCTTAAGGCGAGATCTCTCGCCATGTGGTGCGTACTGGCCGACCTCATTGGAATATTTTTCTTCATTGGCGCCATTTTTATTGGATGTAATTCTGTGACATTTATGGATTCGTGCGAGTCGTCATGTCATTGCTCCGACTCGGACTACATGCCCATTTGCTCCATGATGAAATGCAGCAATTTGTTTTCCCCATGCTATGCCGGTTGTACTTCCTCATACGAAAATGAAAAGGGGAAGACCGTCTATACGAACTGTTCTTGTATTTCTACGGGAGGTGGGCCCAATGGGAGCTCATTGGATGATATCACATTTGGTGGAGATGGAAACGCTAAATACTGTGATGATCCCTCTGTAGCTCTCATTTTTCATATTCATGGGATTCCTTGGAGTCTTCGGGATAATTGGAACGTCTACCCGGATCCCGAACCTAATCCTTACTCTTCGCGCCATTGATCCCAAGGATAAGGCCTCTGCTCTCACCCTCTCTGTATCTCTACTGAGTTTATTCGCATTCTTGCCCGCCACCGTTGTCTTCGGGGCTATTATTGACCAGACCTGTGAGGTTTGGGGAACCCAGGAGTGCTCTAACGAAGAGTCGAACTGTCTAGTCTACGATAACGCTCGTATGAGACTTTACTCTGGGGTCTTCATGTCATTTTTCATCGGCCTGGAAGCCGTGTTTGATATACTTGTCTGGTACTACTCAAAGGACTTGATTCTCTACGAAGACTGTGATAACGAGGAAGAAGAATTCTCAGAGAAAAATCCTGCTTTAATAAAGCTTACGTAGATTCCATCATATTCCTTCACTTCATCCAACATAATAATGCCCATTGAAGTGAAACAAATAGTACTCCTTAGGATTTTATATAGAATATGTAATTTATAATATTATGGTTCAAACCAAGAAAACATTATGTGAGTCATTTTTATATTTATTTGATATCACGTAGTTTGCATTTTTTTATAAATATAATGGCATATGTTTATAGCCACTTAAACCCATCATATGCTTAATAAAGTCATTAATCAAGTTCTGTCATCATTTCTGACGGTTCTAACTTTCATGTTTTGTTTTAAAATATATGAAAAGAAATCATGTGTAATTGTGTCTTATTATTATTATTCATGCCTATTGAGACTGTCGTTATAAAAAAAATCATTGATGAATAGGTAATGTGCCTAATGGAATGTTAATTTATTTCCTTAATCTGTTCATCGCTTGTCAAGTCGTTATTTCTGCTATTTAAATATCTCTTAAGATTTTCTCCAGCCCTTCAGACAGTTGTGGATCTTAAAGAAAGGGTCATAGCTCTGATCCCCTTCTTAGTCCTTAATGGTATATGATCCCTTGATTATGGATCATTATTATGAACTGAATATACTTTTGGGGACTCGTATCTTGGCAGTCAATATTGACTCAACTATAAATATAGAGGAGGAACTATCTCTGACATGTATTTAAAAAAAGTTGCATTTGGTCTATGTAACGAGTGACGTCTGTTGGTGGATGGCTGAAATATTTAATTAGTGATTAAACAGTATTATTACTTGGTAGTAAATCATATCTTGTAATTTAATAAAAATAGGCAGAATTTGAGGAATGTATCTATTTTCCAGTTTCTTTTACTTAAGAAGGATAAACCCCCGAATAAAATAATAATAGTTTTAATAACTACTATCCTCTTCAAAGCCTTGACTAAATGTTATTTCACAGTACGAGATTAGCCAATCATAAACCTGATCAACATCCCAAGGAGATTAGTCTCCCAAGATTTATGTGAGTTATCAAATCCCGTTATCAACAGTGGGGTTCTTTTTCGTTCATAAATAAAGTCCAATTTATAACGATCTCCTTCTAAGCGTGCCGCGAGAATATCTTTTAATTCTTATATATTTTAAAAAATTATTTGTTATTTTATATGTTTATATTTTTATTTATTACTAGCGAATGTTACCCAGCGCTGCCCGGGATTTTCCAACTTGACAATAGTCCGGATGGAATAAAAATCACACCAATAACTTTTAGTGATGTCATCGCGTGTGATTTTTCATATTAGAAGAAATTCTTTAAAAGTCGTCATAGGGTCTTCATTGCCATTTTTCCGCTTTGTATTCCATACGGCTGGGTATTTAAACATCGCACAAAGAAGATATCACACTAATGATTTCAGTGAAATCATCGCATGTGACTTTTCATATTAAAATCAGTTCCTTAAAAGTTGACATTGGGTATTCATTGCCATTTTTCCGTTTTTTATATCTTACGGCTGAGTATTTAATCATCGTAAAAATAAAAAAATCACACGAATAATTTCTGTGATGTCATCTTAGTGACTTTCATTTTAAAATCAGTTTCTTAAAAAGTTATCATTGGGTTTTCATTGCCATTTTTTCCATTTTGTATTCCTTAGGCTGGGTATTTCAACATCGTAAAAGAAGAAATCAAACGAATATTTTAGTGATGTCATCGTGTGTGATTTTCGTATAAAATAAGATTCCTTAAAAAGTTATCATTGGGTATTCATTGCCATTTTTTCCATTTTCCATTTCTAAGGCTGGGTATTTAAACATCGTAAAAAGAAGATGAATAATTTAGTGATGTCATCGCATGTGATTTTCATATTAAATCAGTTCCTTAAACAGTGTCATTGGGTCTTCCTTGCTTTTTTCCGTTTGGTATTCCTTACGGCTGGGTATTTAACATCGCACAAAGAAGATATCACACTAAGATTTCAGAGAAATCATCGTATGTGACTTTTATATTAAAATCAGTTCCTTAAAAAGTTGACATTGGGTATTGTTGCATTTTTCCGTTTTGTAATCTTACGGCTGAGTATTTAATCATCGTAAAAATAAAAAAATCATACGAATAATTCTGTGATGTCATCTTAAGTGACTTTTCATTTTAAATCAGTTCTTAAAAAGTTATCATTGGGGTTCATTGTTTTTTCATTTTGTATCCGTAAGGCTGGGTATTTCAACATCGTAAAAAGAAGAAATCAAACGAATAATTTTAGTGATGTCATCGGTGTGATTTTGTATAAAAAAAAATTCCTTAAAAGTATCAGTGGTATTCATTGCCATTTTTCCTTTTCATTTCTTAGGCGGGTATTTAAACATCGTAAAAAAGAAGATGAATAATTTTAGTGGGTGTCATCGCATGTGAATTTTCTATTAAATCAGTTCCTTCAACAGTGTTGGGTCTTCCTTGCATTTTTCCGTTTGGTATCCTTACGGTTGGGTATTTAACATCACACAATGAAGGAATCACACGAATAATTTCAGTGAAATCATCACATGTGACTTGTCATATTCAAACCATTCCTTAAAAAGTTGTCATAGCTCTTCATTGCCATTTTTCCGTTTTGTATTCCTTAAGGCTGGGTATTTAAAATCGTAAAAGAAGATGAATAATTTTAGTGATTTCATCACATGTGATTTTCATATTCAAATCAGTTCCTTAAAAGTTGTCCTGGGTCTTGATTGCCATTTTTCCGTTTTTTTTTGTTCCTTAAGGCTGGGAATTTAAACATCGTAAAAAGAAGTTATTTTAAGTCGTTTCATAGAGTGTCTATGTTATTTTCTTATGAGAAGTAGTTCCTTAAAAAGTCGTCATTGCTATTTTTTCCGTTTTGTATTCCTTAATGCTGGGTATTGACATCCCTCTCCATCTCTAGGCATTATTGAAATTTGATTAGCACGATGTTGCAATATAAAAAAGTGTTGTTATTTTCCACAAACTTAAATTTGGGGGGACATACAGGGACAGAAAGAAAATATTTTTAGAATTATGTAGAAAACGAATTTTCCGGAAACTCTCAATAAACAAAAAACACGTCTTAGTACCTCAGTCTTATCCACAGAAAATTTGGGCAAAATCTAACTTATAAATTTTAAAAATATGTTAGGGCACTTACTCCACGACTGATCGCCACGAGAGTCCTATCAGGAGGAAGAGGGTCTTGAATAAAACTAAAACACTCCCTGAGCTCTCAAAACTATTCACTGAAAATTTCGTCAAGATCTAATGACCCGTTCGGGAGATACAGGGAAACGAACGAACAAACGAACGGAATTCTTTTTTATTAGTATATTATCATAGTTGTGCTTGTGACCGCTGGTTTCATTTTTAAAATATATTTGGTCCATGTCCAATAATTGGTCAACAAAGTTTGGCTTTAATATTTAGGTCAGACATATAAATATATACTTCATATAAAATATATTCATCTAATTTTATTTATGTTACTTGTTGAAGATTCTTTAAGCAAATGCTTTGTCATTTCAACAACACTACTAAACATGCCAACAAATGATAAGAAAAAGTTTTGCATGCATAGCATAATATATATATATATATTTTTTAGAACCTATGGATTTATAATCTTCTTTCAAAATTCTGTCAGACATTTTATTATCAAGTACTGTGATTCCAATGGCACTCTACTTCTTCACTGTAGATGCACTTTATTTTTAAAGGAAACTAATGCATTCTTGAATAAAATAAATCAATTTGAAATATTAAAAAAACCCTTTTTCTAAATTTGAAGTAATCCATATAATCAAACAATTTTTAAGCTGAAGAAAAAATATTAGTACGTATTGAAAATTGAGGGAATTGGCTGTTAATTGAGCAGTTATATATATATATATATAGTTCATGTGATCTTATTTCCCCATCGTAACAAAGAACAAAGTATTCACATTTGGAAAAAGTCGAAAAAATGGAAAAGGTATGATTGGTGAAGAAGGAGACAATATACAAAGACTGGCTTCAAATTGAGTGCCGTTCAAATTCTTATGATGGCTATCAAAGTTCATGAAGAAAAAAAATATTAACAGAGCACAATGGAACGATGAATCATCTCTTACTACGCATGAACTTGTTCTGTAATTTAGTAAAAATGCTTCAGAAATATAATATATTATATTTCCACGAGCTTTTTATTAAATCTAATGGTCTAGATACATTTTATTATAATATGTATTATCATTTTTGGCATCGATTTGTTACAGCTGTATTTTTATAATGCCAAAAAACTAGATGAAAATAATATGATATAGGTATTCTATAAGTATAGTCAAATATTTTACAGAAAGAAAATTATCCCGTGAATAAATGAAAATATTGATATTGGCATATCAATGAATATATATATATATATTTATATATATTATATTATATAGATATTATATATATATATATATATATATAAATATATATATAATATATAGATATATAATATATCTAATATATATATTATATAGATATATATATATATATATATATATAGATTAGGGTGTTCTTATTTTCAAATGTTTGAATGTTAGCAACTTTGGGCGGATTTTCTGTTTCTTGGTGAAAAAGAAGACGACATACAAAGTTTGAACAAAATCGGTCAAACATTACGAGGTCGCGCAACGAGGTCAAAGTTTTAAAAATTTAGTAAAAATATAGTTTTCCGCAAAATTCTTCAAAATGGTGGACGTTACAGACTTCAATAATAATTATTAATTTAAAGGAAATCTAATTACTACCAGGACGTATGTTTGATTATTTTTTAATTAAAACAAACGTTTTCAGTAAAAACAAAGAAAAAAAGGAGTGTGTAATGTTGGCATATTTCATAGCTTTTTTGTATCAATTAACTTCACTCGCCTGTGAAGATGACTGTTCGCTTCAGAGGTAAAATAATATTTTAAAGTTTAGTAACCTTTGATGATAAATCAAAAAATGACCTTGGTTGCCTTCTATCAATTCAGAATTCAGTCCAATCTGAGTTTAAATCATATGATCAAAGCCTGTATTGACCTATAAGAAATCGATTATGAAAAATAATAATTAAATGTGTTTCTTAGATTTGCGTCAAAGTATCCTCTCAAAATTTTACTTTGTCTCTGACGCATTTATAATCCATTATATGCGTAATTTGTACGCGAGATATGCTTTTGTAATGTACATATAACTCTCTACTTATAAATTGACATGATTTAATATACCAAAATATTAAAGCTGGCTTACCAAGCTTTATTGGATAGTTTGGTGTTCTAAACATCGCTCATACTTAAGAGTTAAGCAAATACATTTTTGCACGTACCTCCACCAAAAAAATTGATCTTTTGATAGAGAATATACAATTACCACTTGTAACTGCTGTTACTGTTAGCGGATAGAAACGAGAAGGAGAGAGTATTTTGCTCAACTTCTCACCTTCTTGAAGTGATGACGTTTTTTTTTAAAAGAAAACAATCTCAAAAAAACGTGAGACGTTCTCCTAACAAAAGTGATGACGTTTTTTTTAGAAAAGAATCTCTAAAAAAAAGTGATGACGTTTTTGTAAAGAAAAGAATCTCTAAAAAAAGTGATTATTTTCCTTTTTTAGTTATTTTATTCATTGATCGGATCGTATTTTTTAGTGATTTTCTTACGATCAAAGATATAAAGATCAGGACCTTGCGATACTGCGATCAGCGATCAATATCTTATATCGCTATGATTGCCGATCAGAAAAAAACTCCGATCAACAAGCCTGTATATATTATTATACACGTTGGAAGAAAGGGGGGGACAAACTGCCCCCCCCCCAAAAAAAAAAAAAAAAAATTCGGGTGAGTTCTCAATTCGGACAATTGGTTGAGGTATTCGGGCATTAAGTTGAAGAAAAAAATATGAAATTATGAAAGCAACCGGTTTTGAATTTAACCAAATAAATAATAATGTAATTAATAGTATGTAATTACTATAAAGAAAATTATTAATCTACATAGCTTTATTCATTCGATGAATTTTTCAACCGAAATTAACAGTTCTGTAAAATTCGGGCAAATGAGCTGCCCCCCAAAACCAAAATCTCCTTTACGCTTATGTATAATATATATATATATTATATATATATATAAGTGCTGTGAGCGTTCAAGTTTTTTTGCGTTCAGCGTTCCGTTCAGCGTTCAAAAAAAAATTAGCGTTCCGTTCAATGTTGTTTGCGTTCAGCGTTCCGTAGGTCAGCGTTTAAATATTTAAAAAATAATTTCCAAAAAAGTACTGCGTAGTGATGACGTTTTTTTTTTAGGAAAATAATTTCCAAAAAGTAATGCGTAGTGATGACGTGTTTTGTTTTACAAAGAATTTCCCAAAAATACTGCGTTGTGACGACGTTTTTTTTTTAAGAAAGTAATTTAACAAAAACAAAAGTACTGCGGTGATGACTTTTTTTTTTTGAAAAGAATTTCCAAAAAAAGTACTGCGTATAGTGATGACGTTGTTTCGAAAAAGTCCAAGAAATGTTTGGAAAAATTGAACGCTAAACGCAAAACTCTTTTTTTTGCGTTCATACGTTCAGCTTCAAAAAAAAGTGCGTTCCGTTCAGCGTTCTGTTCACAGTCTGATATTATATATATTAGGGCTGTTCTTATTTTCAAATGTTTGAAATGTTAGCAGAATGGTAGATTTCTGTTTCTTGGTGATAAAAGAAGACGACATACAAAAGTTTGAACAAAATCGGTCAACAATTACGAGGTCGCACAACGAGGTCAAAGTTTTAAAAATTTAGTAAAAATATAGTTTTTCGCAAATTTCTTCAAAATGGTGGAGTTACAGACTTCAATAATAATTATTACTTTAAGGGAATCTAATTTACTACCAGACGTATGTTTGATGTTTTTTAATAAAACCAGTGTTCAGTAAAACACAAAAAAAAAATGGAGTGTGCAATGATAGCTATTTCATAGCTTTTTTGTATCAATTAACTTCACTCGCCTGTCAGAGTGACTTGTTCGCTTCAGAGTAAAATAGTATTTTAAGTTTAGTAAACCTTTGAATGATTAATTAAATTATAATTATTATTGAAGTCTGTACGTCCACCATTTTTGAAGAAATTTGCGGAAAACTATATTTTTAATAATTTTTAAAACTTTGACCTCGTTTGCGCGACCGTCGTAATGTTCACCGATTTTGTTCAAACTTTGATGTCGTCTTCTTTTACAGAAAGAAACAGAAAATCCCAATGTTGCTAACATTTCAAACATTGAAAAATAAGAACCAGCCCTAATATATATATGAATATAATATATATAATATATATATAATATATATTATATATATATATATATATATAGATATATATAATATCTATATAATATATATATATATTATATATATATATATACAGTGTGTTCCATTAGAAATGTCATTAGGTAATCCTTCCTTCATAGATACATAATTTTAAAGGAACAGAATGGAATTTATGATATTAAACTTAATCGTCATATCGTATAAATCACACCTTCTGAAGCCTTACAAAAGTTGCTGGAAATTACCCTTTCAGAACGATGCACGCTTCAGGACATTTTTGCATACATTTTTGATAGTGTCCTGGCTATATACTGCAGCGAAGGTTTGGACACCCATCGTATGAGAGAGTCATGGAATCTGGTCTTACATACAAACTCGAGTTTGTGCTATAGTCTAGAATGGAGATCCAAAGGGTTGAGATCTGGACTGTGAGCTAGCCAAATATTTTCCGTCCTTCATTAGAAATGCTAAAGCTGCATTTGTGCAATGTAGTGGAGCGCCATCTTGCATTCCCAAAGTGAAGAACGAGTTGCAGAATGGCGCAAACCTGGCCAAGTCATGTCCTGGAGCAATTTGAGAATTAAACCATCACCGACGGACAAAAGGCCATCATCATCCGGAATGCATGAACAATTAATAATGGTATCATTCCTATCATTGACTCGCAATATTCGAGGATTTTATTTATCCAAACTCCGTCATTTTTTCGATGTGGTTTTTGATGGAGGCAAAAATAACTTCTCGTCAGTCCAAATGATTCTAGCGACAATTTTGGCGGTGCTGTATAATTCCCGATTAAATGCCTTGTTTTGCGCTTTGTGGGCAGTTAATGGTTGAACTGAAGTGTAATAATAAAAACAGAATCAAGAATCATGTTTAACAATCCTCCACAACGTTATTTGGTGGGTGAAATTTGCTGAGAAGCTTTTCTGAGTGAGCAACTGGGGGTTTCTTTAAAATACTCTTCACCTCCTGAATCACTGATTTTGTTCTTTTTTTATTTCATTTGTTTTTCTTGTGGATGGAAACAGGTCCCATGAAATGATCAAGAACTCTTGTGACTGACTCAACTGGTGTGATTTCGGCGCACTTCACTGATTTTGAAGTGAAGTATAAATTACACTATATAACAAAACTAAGGTCTTTGTTTGCCCCTAGGCTGAAATTCCTAATTTGAGTCCCATTTTTTACGTAGATTCCAAAAATGACACTTAAAATTTCGTCCGACAAAAGGTTTGGCCTTTATGACCTTTTTTGAAAATCTGATTTTCATCATTTCTAATGGTTGCCCAGTTATATTCGTGCTAAGTAAGAATAACACCCAATGTCAGTAGTATTTATTTTTCTACTACATCTGTGCATTTCAAATCCGTTTGTATAATTTATATATCTTTTGTACTAATTCGAAAAAATCGTCTTTATATTTCAAAAGTTGACCTATTTTAGTGCTCTATTAAGCGGCGATATATTTTTGTTTCGAGTCTATGACTAGAATCAATATGTAATATATTTTTGTATATGTGAATGAATTTCAGAAAAGTTTTTATAATTTCGATATCTGGCATGACAGTAAGAAAAGATCAATTTAGTAGGAGAAAGTATTGATCATAGATAAGGATCTACTTTTAGGTGAGTCATTGAGGTTGCGTTAAATATTATTGTGATTTGTTACGAAGAAGAAAAAAAAACAGGTTTGCCATTTTTATTTGCAAGTTCCTTAAATAATTTGATAACAATATTGGAATGCAATTCTCCAAATCACAGTAACTCTCAAAAAAATAAAAGTATTTTGACACTTATAAATAATTATATAAAAATAAAAAGGAACCTATTTTTTCTCGTAACAAATCACATCAATAGTAATGTAAAAAGCTTTGGTAAACACCCCAGGGCCTAAGGGAAAATAAACCGCCAAAGATTCGTGTAGTGCGAATGAAAACGCAATCCAATATAATCAGCCTCACGTTTTAAAAACATTTTATTTCTCATTTAGTCATATTTCATTTTAAGTAGATACATACACGCACAAACATAAAAACAGATATCAATAAAGTAGGATATACAAATGAGGATCGGAAGAAACTGTCTAGGAAAAATGTCCAAGTAAAAATAGGAAAAATAGGAAAAGGTAATTTTAAATACAAACAATTTGTCCATACACGGATTTCAATCAGTTTTTTTTGTATGACATTATTTTCCTATGTTATCTGACCATTTTTCCAGGGACTTTTTATCCTCTACCGTTATTTCCTT
Source organism: Caligus rogercresseyi (assembly GCA_013387185.1). NCBI lineage: Eukaryota > Metazoa > Arthropoda > Copepoda > Siphonostomatoida > Caligidae > Caligus > Caligus rogercresseyi. The sequence goes on from CP045891.1 coordinate 25,162,741, forward strand.
ATATCATACAAATGACAATGTTTGGCTCAAAAACTAAAGTAGTCATAATTAAAACTATTTGTAATCATTGTATGACTAAAGGCACCATCACAAGCGCAAATTGTGTTGTAATATACTCTGAGTGGACTCTTGAGGTATAAACCTTAATGGGAGCATTAATTCTCTCTCAAGCGCCTTTTGGTCCCCGTCATAAATTTTATGACATAAAAGTGAATAAAAACGATATAAAAACTTCTTCTTTAGGATATGTGAAAATACTAATGTCTTGTGTAATAAATGTTTGGTCACAGAATGGTTGACTTTATATATATACATATATATCAGGAAACGACCGGGACACCTTTTTTCGCCGGGACATAATATATTTTTCCAGGCCTTCGACATTCTAAAGTCAAGAACTTCCCAAAAAAGTGATGACGTTTTTTAAGAAAAGAATTTCCCAAAAAAGTGATAACGTTTTTTTTTAGAAAAGAATCTCCAAAAAAAGTGACGACGGTTTTTTTAGAAAAGAATCTCTAAAAGTTTCTGAAGTGATGATTTTTAAAATTTTAATGACAAATGAAATATTGAAAAAATATTGATGTCCCAGCCTGGTGTATAAAAAACGGGACACCGAGCCGGGCCGCTCAAAAAACAGCCGGGACCTGGGCCGGGTACCCAGTCGTTTCCTGATATATATAACAACCTCTAATATCTATTGCATATTTCACTTTTTTCAAATTCCATTGGCCCATTTATATACTATAGATCGCTAGATGGTCCTGTTCGAAAGTTAGTTGTATTTTCTGACAATTCCTTCATTCCTTATCTTCTTTTCAATGTTTATTAATTCAATTGTATAATTTTTTGTTGAAACTTAATTTGTTGATTAAATGTATAATTAGTCAATACAAAATTTGATATTAAATAGCTCACTTGTGAAACACTAGCATCTGCCTTTTGAATTACCTATTACACAGATACACAGATACACAGTCATCAAAACCCTATAGTATATTTTAAATCACCTACAGCCAAATAAAATTGTAATAAGGTTTTATATGCAAATATACATAGATGATTTCATAAGTACTATAAGAAGACTGCACAATGAGCATTCTTATTTTATTATTGGTTAAACTAAAATGAGCCTCAATGCCCATGTCTATTCCATACAATTGCTCTTGTTTGATAAATACCAACGTTGAGTTAAGTAAGCATAATAAGGTGTTGATAAAGTGTCAAGGTCGAGGTGAAATACGAAGAATATACATAGCTTGTTCAATCGGTCACTTGTGTGCGCCCAAAATAGTGTATATACTTATTAAGCGTTCAATAACATCAATGTGTTATTGAACGTTGGACATGACTATATCCTTGGATATAGAAATATCAAAGCATATTGAAAAACAAGGTATGTCCATATTGTCATGAGGGTTGCCTTTTCGATTGTCGGCGTGACGTCATTAAAACCATCGATAAGTGGGAAGAATAACATTTTTAATGACAGAAAAATAATAATAACATTTATGAGGTATCACACTCCATGAAGACAAGAAATAAAGGTACTTTGTATTCTCTATCTATACTTGAGAAATATGGGCTTTAGAAGGTTTTTGATTGATCTTGATAGATGATGCAATTGCTGATTAAATATTTTCCCTATACAAATAATAACTTATTATTATTCTTGGTTGAATAGTTTTTAGTCACACCAATTGGTTTTGATGATGATCTCGACTCCAGGACTCGGAGTATGTTTTTTTTTGTTTTACTTCGAAAACCTTTGGACACCCAAGTCTAACGGACTTTCATATTTTTTATTTGGGTGGATACATAAGTGAACGCAAACATAGTTAGCAGTCTTTCTTCTCCATTTTTGTTGTATCGAGTGAACACTTTGTAGTACTCCTTAAATAAAGACGATAACTGGTTCTTAATTGTGCTATAAACACAAGTATAATTTATACTTATTTTTGGTATATTCCAGAGCTGGGATTCGTTACCGCCGATTCGGTAGATTTATTATATATCTACCGAATATCGATCGGTACGGTAGATAAGAAAGAAAGAAAAATTTATTATGTATCTGCTCTGTGCCTTCTTCGTATACATTTAGTATCGGACAATTTATAACAAAAGACAATTAAGTACATAATTTGTTATAATTTTTTAGAGATTATTCGAAATTTAATACATGTTATTTTTATATAAATCGTATATGCACTCGGATTTTGAAGGAAATGGAAGGCAATAGCAAACAAATTATATAATTAACTGTCTTTTGTTATAAGTTGTCCGATATTAAATGCCCATCAGCTCCGGAGTTGTTTATTTTGCAAAGTTCAACTTCCTCAGTTCTAAATACCGATTTACATTCGGTAGTCGCAGCTCTGGTATATATATATATGTATATATATATATATATATATATATATATATATATATATATATATATATATATATATATATATATATATATATATATATATATATATATAGGGAAAGGTGTGTAATAAGTTATACAATTTTTCACAAATTAAACGTGCAGCACGTTTTAACTTTTCTACTTAGAAGAATTGATCACATTTTTCATTGGAGTTTTAACTTTCTACTTGATTGAAGATACCTACTGCTTGTAGGTTCCGGAAAGCTGGTATGTTTATCATTCTTTTTGGTTTTTGGTATTGCTTTTTACATTGAAACAACTTATCTTTGTTAGGACTTGCTACGACACATCTACTTGGTGATATTAATTTGTGTAAGCTGCATCCTCGTTACCTTAGATTAGTGCCAAAAACAATACATAATGACGAGGGAAAAAGTATGTAGCACTTGTAAAATTTGTTATTAAATTCTGATTGCAAACACTCTATAATGAATACTTTGACTAGAAAATTATCAACTTAGGTCAAGGCTATGATATTCTTAATTGGTATACAATATTACAATGCATTCAGTGGCGGATCTTGAAAAAAGGACGCGGTCTCAAATTTTTACTCGGCTCGACATACGCCATATACTAAATATATTTTTTATTCATTTTTCAAAATTTCGTTACACGATTATTTAAGTATAGCTTAAGTAAAATCAATATTTTCCGTAAACAAACTATTATGAAGATGTCCATCAAAATTATTAATTAGTGCTGGGACTACTTATTCATATTCGATATTATTTGTAATATAATTATTCTACCGATACCGATAGTTTTTAATAAAAAATACTGAATACTGTTACCGATTACTACCATTCGGTAGGGATAGATTTTTATCATATCTTTGATTTCTCAAAAATGAATTGAGTTCTCCCCCTTTGATTTTTAGGAGTCTATCGAATACCCATATCACCTTTCGTCGGTAGATTTTTTCAATATCATCTGATACCGATTGGAAACAACTTGCTAACGGCTTTGGATTTTTTTCTACCGATCCCAGCTCTTTCAAAGTGTTTATATTTATTTATCTTCCTCATGTATGTATATCCTTAATTGTAATGTATTGTCGGTGATTATAATTCTTCTGCATTATACCATACAACTAAAATAGCATTGCTAAACATTTTATCTAGAAGTTAAAACCTTTCGCGAAGTCATAGCATTATTGTTTGCGTTTCTTCTAAGCCCTTGAATAGTTTTTTAAAAATAGACCTCAAATATTTTATAACATTATTTTAAGCCGCAAATAATCATTTGTCGATCACTTCAATAGTATAACATAATAAATGGCATTGGCATTTTCTTAAATTTCTCAAACAGGTCCGAGATCCTTGACCTTCGTGACTGATATAGGTGTTTTGGAGAAAGAGTGCGAAGCCTGAATTTCATCAGCGCTCTCCTGTATTAGCGGCGGCGGCGGCGTCTCAGGGGTTAAGATGGCCTTGGATGAGGCTCCGTTTATCACAATTTGAGTTATGTTTTTCATGGGTAAAGAATTTGTCTCTTCCTCCTTTTGAATGAATGTATGATCCTCGTGTAAGTGACCCGTTTTTTCGATGGATTGCTCGCGTCTCCCTTTGAAGATCGTATGTTTGTCATGATACCGTTGGGCTGGGCTCGTATTGGTGGCGGAGCCCCAGAAGTGTTTTGATAGGCTGCATCGTCCGATGTTCCGACTGAGAGCTCCTTTTCCTCAATCAGAGTGTCAAACCCAGCTCAGGCATACAGAGAAATCGGTCTTGATATTGATGGCGACGATTGGCTGAAAAAAAGCAGAATTCAAATAATTAAATATAATGTAGCAAGGGAGGGGACATTTTTTGTCAAGTATGTGTAATGTATATATTCTCATGTCCATAGGATAGTATTTTGATGGCAACTAAAAAATATTTATAATTATACTCCAGTCTATAAAAAACATATTTAGTTCTTGTGTCAACACGATGTTAATGGATACTTTTGAGAAACCACTTTTGTTTGCGAATATTTGATCCAATTTATGAAACAACCAAAACAAACACTTGATTTTCTCAAAAAAGAAGGTTCCACATCAATTTTAAAACTTATAAAAAAGGAATTTACCCATCAGCCCGAACTCTAATTTAAGTTTGTGGTCGATTGATGTAATATTTTCCAAAAAATGCAAACCGATTCGCCAAATTGCTCAAAATAACCTCGTATAGACTAATTTAATTCCCTAATCAGCGATTTGGTCAATCATTTTTTCAAAATATATATAAAAATGACAAATATATTTTTAAAGAACACTGGTAGATGAAATATTAACTCGACTTCCTAAGACAATACATTTACTTTATTCATAAAATACAAATAATAACGGCAATTTATATAGAATAACTTTCATATTTATATCATTATATTAGATTGATGTTATAGTTTAAAATGATCTAAGGCTAAGAGAAGTCTCTTTGCCCTGCGAACTTTTGTTGGATCCGACTGGGGGCTTAGCCACGAAAGTCTAAATGGATCTACGAAAACCTATGTTCGATCTATAGTGAGCTATGGCGCTATGTCTTTGCACCTAAACTTCTAGGCACTAGGTTCATCAAAAATGAACTCAGTAAGCTACAAAGACTTGGTCTGATGAGCATAACAAGAGCCATGAGGTCTATACCTACTGCGACTATGGAAGTACTATGTGGGCTCCTTCCACTTCACCTATTTGTAATGGAGTGTGCGTGTATAATTAGGCTTCGGACTAAAAAGTAAACTCTACTGAAATAGTTTGACCATTTACAAGGAGGACACTTGTAATATTTAGATTAATATTTGCAAGTAAAAAATATCCCAATTCCTTCACTTCGGGTCCCTTTCTGGTCCAATAATCTGGACTACGACATAAAAAACAATTGGTGTATGAATGATTTTGATCTTGTCGGTTACATTGACGGGTCAAGAATCAAGGATCAAACTGGCGCTGGATGGGCTATAACGTGTTGGGGCAAAGTACTTGATCAAAAGTCCTTAAAACTTGAAGAAACCAACACAGTGTACCAAGCTGAAGTGGAAACCACCAGAAAACATATGTATTAATCTCAGTGGAGATAAACTTGAACAAAGGAGAATAATAATCCTTTCCGACAGCATGTCGGCTATCAATAGTCTGGACATTAAACATCTTTTAACTGCAGAAATTCTCGCGTGTAAAGATGCCATCAATAACTCTAACTGTAATATCACGTTAGGATGGATCAGAGGGCACAACGATAGCACCGGGAATGAATACATGACATGTTAGCAAAGGATGGCGCCATGAGAGGTACACCAATCTCAGTACCAGTATATATGTGCCAATCAAAGAATGCTCTTAGACAAGAGTCCTTGAAAGAATGGCGAATTGCATGGCAAAGAATGAAGTGTTGTCGTCAAACAAAACTGTTCATCACAGAGCCCTATGTTGGAAAAAAGATATACAGTTTCAAGAGAAACCAAATCTCTGTCATTGTTGGAATGGTGAGCAGTCACATTGATCTAAATCGGCATCTCTTTAAGATAGGGAAGGTTGAGAGCCCAACTTGCCGGCTCTGTAACGACGACGAGGAAACTCCATATCACCTCATCTACAATTGTCTTCTTACACGACAGAAGATGAGACAACTCGAGGGAAATATCGGGAAACGAAGATTGTCTCTGGAGGATTATATTTTTAGAACATTTAAATGTTTATGCACTTTTAATGATATTTTTATTAATAAAGATAGTAGCTACTAGATAGGTCACTACCGGCTGATACCGGATTAGGTTCCGGTGAGGTGGGTCTATTCTAGGAGCTAAACAAACAAAAATGATTTTTGCTATCATAAGGTTCAACACAACTTTGAAATACTTAATATTAATTGTAAAAATAAAACTAAGACTATTTTAGAAGAAATAACATTAATATTATTGCATTTTCTTAGAGTATAAGTATATTCATGTTAACACATAATTATGTCAATTATAATTAACAAATATATTTATATATAGAAATAAACATATATAGCTCCCCTATTGATAAATATGACATTAATACGTAAGCTTAATTGATGTCTATTAGTTAACTAAATATTATTATTTACACTTTTACTGCAACTACTGGCTATCAGGATTTTTATATTTTTCTGAAGTTGCATGTTTTTGTGTGTGTGTTGATATAGAGGAACTTGAGGTCAAAGATGATGAGCACCTCCGTGTACTCATTACCGTCCGAAATGACAGACATCCGTAGCCCTATTTAATTTCCTTTTCTCCGGAGCTCTCTTATCGACCTCCACAGTATTATCTCTATCATTTTCTCTTCAGAAAGGCTCACTTGGACTGTTTTATGGAGAAAAACCGAAGCTCGTACAAGGCTATATTGACACATAAGGGAGTTCATGACGCTCTTTTAAGGTCCCAATTCAGATACAAATGAGGCTATCACTTATTCTTCACCTAAAACTTCGTTCATTTCTTCATTGTTTAGGAACTGAATGTCCATAGGGTGCTGTGTTGGCTAACAACTTTATGATAAAGTTCCTAACACTAACGAAAGGGAACATTCGATTTTGGTTATCTTCCTAACGTTAGCGGACAATTACCCAAACTAACGAAAGAAAACGTTCGTTTTGGTTACCCCCTAACATTCGGGGAACGTTCCCAAAGCTAACGATAGGGAACATACATCGTTTTATTTGATCCTGACACCAACTTTTCAGTTTTCATCTAATTTTTCTACAGTGGCAACATTAAAGAGGTCCATCAGTAGTGGGCCTTAGGATATAGCATTACGTATTCAGCATTCGATACACATCTGGTTGGATTAAAGCCCATTGATACTTTGACTTGCTTTCGATTGTCAAGACACCGGCGGTAAGCCAGTCTACTATTTTTTAATTACCAACAATCCATTATCCTATGATATTGTTATATTTCAATTTACCTACCAAACATTGTGCTTCAGACCAATTAGTGATCCTTCCGTCACCATGGAGTAATTCTTGTAAGTTTAATTTTCTTCTGTATTCTCAACTCGAATGCACTAGTGTGTCAAAAGTTGGCCTCCTGCGAACCCCTGTATCCCTTCGAGCTAAGAAACATATTCGTATCTGCAGCGGCAAGATAAGTAGCATTATCCTTGAAAATCCCCTCAGAGCAACGTAGACGTCCACCGGAAGGATTGTAAAATATTTCCTAGACTTTCTCTACAACAGTTCTAGGCGTACTCGTCGGGCACGCCCTAGCATTTCCCATTCTTGCAGTTAGCACTCCTGCATTTAAATCAAGGAATACTAGAAGCTAACTGGAAGGATGACGTCATAAACGGGCACGCCCTTTATGCACACCTAAAGGCCATCAATATCAGTCGTAATATTTATTTCAAAAAACGTGGTTGTGTTGTGCTATTTTATGTTCTTTATATTCTGTGTTTCAAAATGGTAAACAAGTGCTCTGCTCCTGGTTGTAAACAAGGATATATTAATATGCCAAAGGACCCAGATGTATCCTTTCATTGCTTCCCCAAAAATACTGAAATGCTAAATAAATGGACTAGGATTATACCAAGAGATACGACTAACTAGAAACCGACAAGTCATTCAAGATTGTGCAGTGAATATTTGTACCATCTGATTTTATCACTTTATCTGTCGATTAAAGATGCAATGCTGGCAAATCACTCGCAAATAGGTAAGGTTAAACATCATATGTATTATATTTACGTATAAACTTAATGGTGTCATTATAATTTTTATTCTTCAATTGATCATGATTTGAATGAGAGTTTAAAAAACATAATTTGAGAATGCTTAAAAATATTTTTATTTTTTTAGATGACAGAGAGATGATGCTCTACCATCAAAATGGCCCAATCTTCCTTCTTATCTCTCAAATTCCATCTCAAATACATCTCAAAGAACTACACAACTATCAACAATTAGCAAAAGAATGCAGGCTCAAAATGATCACCAAAAAGCTTCGAGTAATGCTATGTTCAATGAAAAGCTGTTTTCTCTGGCCAATTGTCTGAAAAATTATCTCTCATGACGTTGCCTTCAGGATTTTTATTAATTAAAAGTCCTTTGGTTGCTCTTGTCAAAATGGAACATTCAGATGAAGAGGGATTCTTCATTACTTCCAGTCCTGAAGTTCAGGAAGATTTATCGTTCAAAATCTATTATAAGCAGGTTTTACTTCAAAACAGAATAGTAAATCACTGTCTTCAAGTTGATGGAAGAATCCTCTCTGTTACAGAAGCTATCAACGTCGCTGCTTATTTAGGATCCATGAATTCAATCCCAAAAAAGGACAGTTATGAAAATATTTGTATTCAACTCGAAAATTTCTTTCACAATACTGACTTACAGCTATTTGAAAGCACAAAATTGTCATTTATAATTGAACAAATGTCACTCCTCTTTAAACAACCTAAAGGCAGGAAATACTCCCCTAGATTCCTTGCCATCGCTTTGATGTGGGAAAATGTTAGTCCAGCTCTATACAAGAAATTACTTTCATCAAGCCTTTTGACAATTCCATCTCCTAGATATTTAAGATCTATATCCAGTGCGGTAACAATCGAAACTGGATTGCCTTATTCAACAATTCGATATCTTAAAGCCAGAATTATAAACTTATAAATGTAACTATAGCAAGGAACTTTTAACTTCAAACAACTATAATATAATAACTATTCGATTTGAGGCAAATTATGATGACGAAAATATAGCAGTTAATCGATTCATGGAAATTATAAATCGAGGAGGACTATCTACTTCTTCTGGTATTCTTTTTCTAACAAGTTTAAATGCCTATTCGCTTTTTGATTATTGTTCAAGCCGTGAGGATGAAAAAAAACAGCCTTATTAATGCCCAAAATTCAAAAGCATCATTTATATCTACATTCATTGATAAAATAAAAGATTCATCTGAGATGGCTATCGAAGCCTTAGTTACGGCCAAGTGTGATGAACGTCACAACTGGTCAATTCTTATGAGAAAGGTGGCTGAAATATTATTCAATGTGATGGCAAAGAATCTAGTGGGGAAGTTTAATGAAGCAGTGTCATTTCAGAGAAAAAAGATCGACAAATACGAATTTAAATTTGCAAAGAAAAATATATAAATTACAGTCCAGTTCACAATAAAAAATATAATCTTGAATCACTTATTGGTAACTTATAAACTATTTATCTTTTGTAAAAATATTATATATACTATTGTAAAAACTATTATTTATAAATAAATAATTTGAAAATTTATATCGTTCACTCGTTATTGAAAAGAAACATTTCTTAATTACAGTCTATTTCACAATGAAACATATAATCTTGAATTACTTGTTTGTAACTGTTAAATTATGTATCGTTTGTAAATAATATTATTTACTATTGTGGAAACTATTGTTGATAAATAAAAAGTATTAAAATATATATATCACACTCGTTATTCATTTAAAAAAAATAAATAGCTACTTGTTTGATCGTTGAATTATGAATTATTGAAGTGAAAATGAGTCATTTAGCTAAAAAATACATATAAAACTTTTAATTTATTGCTATGTTAATCAACGTATCCTGGCCTTAACTTGGAAGCTACAATTTTCCCTTTCCTTTCCAGTTAGTTTCTAGTATTCCTTGATTTAAATCTATTCATAGAGATATAAAGACATAGAGTGCTTATTGGATTCTTCAGAGGAATACGTTTTTGTGACCAATATAAATAAATATTTCTATCTTTATGATCTGCTTACGATGATGTAGTACATATTACTTTGTTTATATTGTACAAAAAAATAAAGCTGAACGATGTTTCTCTGCTATTGAAGGGAATAAGCTCTCTATATTTTTATATCTCTCTGACTCTATTGTATTAGGGTATTCTTGTCTGTGGTGTTTTCGTCGGAGAAATACCTAGGAAGAATTTTTCTACCAATGAAGGTTAATATCATTAACTTCGCAGTTTAATTATAGTCAGGTCTATAAATCTAAAAAGTTAAGTGAGTAAGTTGCGATAATTAAAGAGTTACAAAAACTATGGTTACTTTTGGTAACTGACCAATAAAATGATATCACGTTGTTTTGATAACTGTGAAATAAATAAAAAACCCAGCGACATTTCATTTTTGAAATGAAAGATTCAAAAAATAATGATTAAATGCCAAATAAGAATGTTCTTCACAAGTACAGATAGGGCCATACTATTTTCAGTATTGATAACTTCAATTAATTATTCATTCATATATTGAAATAACTCCAGATTCCTTCTCTATTAGTAATAGTAAACCCACCGTCTTTGGGTTTGTCATTGTGATTATGTGACTGTGATACCAGTGTAACAATTGGCTAATAATTTGAAAAACTAGAAGGCCCTTAGATAAATCTTAACATACCAGCTGCTTTGAAGTATGTAAAGCCTCAAGGTATCATAAAAAACATTGATGACAATAAAACCCGCTACGTTGAGTTTTGCTGTGCATATATGGGCCTGTCCCGTTTTAAAGGTAAATCGCCCCGATTTTTGCTCAAAGTGATTTTCTGCTGCGTAGTGATGAAAAAATGAGATTGAGAAAGTTTCAGCCTTCAAAGGCCATTTTTGTGACTGCACAAGCCACTCAAAGTATCAAAAAGGCCGTTTTGGGGTCAAATGACGATTTTAAGTGGCTCGTGCTGTCTGAGTTTTAGTGATATCGAGCTAAATTTTTTCCTAAGGATTGCTTGAAGTTTCATCTCTAAAGAAATTTTTGAAGCAATCAAGCAAATAAATATTTCTATGGTTTTTGGGCCGTAAGTAGGCCTCTTTTGGCCCAAAAAAGGCATTTTAGTTTTTTGCTAATATTGTCCCTACAAATTGTGTTAGCAACTTTGTTATTTATAGCAAAATAATTGTCTTATTATGATACACGTTTGTGCATTTTCATAATAATCACAATGATAATGACGTTTTTATAGAAATATTGTGTTTAATCTTATGAAATATTGTTCATTTGTCGAAAGAAAATCACTATTAATACTTTACAATATTATTTATATCCTCCTGGTATAAGTTTTTAAATAAAATTATCTAACCTTTATAATTATATTTATATATATTTTAAGCTGTTTAAAATAACCACGTAAAGTGTTAATACGTTTTCCCCATCACCCAGCGCACCCCCCTTTTGTGTGGATTATGAACAAATAAACTCTGCATAAAAGTTTATTTTTGTCTACATAGTGGATTACTAATAGTGAGCTTGGTGAATATTTAAAAGTTTGTTTAATTCAAAATAGTTTCACTCCTGAATTTTCTCAAAATACATATAATGTCATAGAGTAGTTAAAATTTAAGACATTGAAGACTGACACTTGGGATGGAATAAATTGTTAGGGTATAAAAGAGAAATACTCTCTTCTCCAACTAAAGAAAATGTAAATATAAATTTTGACTCATATTTTCTTAAATTTTAAGTCAACTAATTCCCTGGAAAGAACAGATATAAATACTATAAAATGAGACAATTTATGAAAAAATATCGTATCGTCAATGGGAGGATGTGATAAATAAGGGAATCGTGGAGACGCGTTAGGAGGCTAAATAATACTGATATATATTTCACATGTATTTACGTGAGCATCACAACAACAGAAACTTCTGGAAGGGAAACAGAGATGGAAAGAAAGAATCACACACACAAAACAAACTCACGAAACCTTCCTTATTATATCTTAATAATATCTAAACAAACTCCTTACAGTCAAGTTAACCGGACTTGCACCCCCCGTGCCATTTACCCCCCGTTACTAATATTTATTATCTCGTTAAGTCCACTATGAAGTTAACTTTGTTTACTTTTGCATTAGTGTTTGTAAAGTATGTTCCTAATATCGGACATATAAAAACAAATGCCGATATTAGGAACATAGGTTTTAAACACTTATGTAATTTTGTCATAAAAAACATAGTTAACTTCATAAGTGGACTTTAAGATATAAGAAAAATGGGTACGGTTACTTTGATCTCCTACCTGAGCTAGAAACAAAGAGAACCACACTTCAACACGGTCATCGTGCTAACATTCCTCACAAACCTCTCTATTATTGTACTTATTATAGAAGGATCTGGATCCGCAAGTCCGTTGAACATATTCATGAGCCGAGTCAGTAATTAATTAATTGTACTTATTATAGAAGAGAAGGAAAAAAAGTATTCGTCATCCAGAGTGCTCCTGCCTTGTTCTTATATTGTTATTGCTAACATTGATTCATCATTGCTTGGGATCAATTTATCGAATGGGAGTGGACGGGTTGCATGATTCCAGTCATTATCTTTGCCCCGTCTCGTCTCATCCTCCTCCTCAATGATCTGAGGAGGAGACTAGACGTTTGGGAGCTCCTTCATCAATGTGGTCGCTCCTAGCACTGACTCGGCTCATGAATATGTTCAACGGACTCGCGGATCTGGATCCTTCTATAATAAGTTCAATAATAGAGAGGTTTGTGATGAATGTTAGCACGATGGCCGTGTTGAAGTGTGGTTTCTCTTTGTTTCTAGCTCAGGTAGAAGATCAAAGTAACCGTACCCAGAAATATTAGTAATGGGGGGGGGGGGGGGGTATTTGGGTGGTGGTAGTCGTTTTACGAATAAAAACTAATTTTCCATAGTAGAAAATCTTCCTAGGTACTATCCCGACGAAAACGCCGCCCACAAGAATATCCTTAGGCAAAAGAGTTCAATGCAGGAGAGCACGCAACAAGCATGGAAAATGCGAAAGCGTGCCCGTCGAGTAAGCCTGACAGGGTCTACAACAACAAAATTAATCACAAAAACTTATAGCCTTTTGCAGATTTCCATACTTTTTTCCTTCATATTTACATGTTTTCTAATCGACAGCTGTTTTTCTCTTTATATTTCATGTCGGGCAATAAAGTAGTCCATAGCTGTTATTTCAGACAATACGTATTATCCACATAATTTGGGTTCTGAACTAAAGTTGACAGCAACAAAGAAAACCTTTACTTTATATTGCAAGGATAAACTTATTTTATGTCATTAATTACTCAATTAATTTCATACTTAGTTGTATTCCATTCAAATACTTGGCTACTATGTATTTGGGCCATTTGTTCCATGAGTCATCATTTTCCTTTTCTAGCTTGGTCCATTTCTTCTAGGGCTATTTTTTCTTGGTCCATTTCTTCTAGGGCTATTTTTCTTGGTCCATTTCTTCCTAGCCGTATTTTCCTGGTCCATTCTTCTGGATACAGGCATATTTGATTCCTTGTGAATTATGCAAGCCATTTTTTGCCCATAATCTCCGTAGCTCTGAATCGATCAAAAAACAAAAACTATGATCAAGGTTACCATTTGACCCACCTTCCTTTGAATGTGAATTCTCTTAATATAGTTATATAATGAAATAAAAAGTATTTTCTGTCTTTCTCTCTTCTCAATTACAGCTGATAGAAATGAGAGCGATGGCAGCACCCACAAGGAACCTAATTGTAATTACTTAGATCATTAGCAATAATTACACTATGTAACAAAATTAAGGTCTTGTTTGTCCTTTGGCTGAAATTCCTAATTTGAGTCCATTTTTACGTAGATTTCAAAAATGCCACTTAAAATTTTATCCGAAAAAAAGGTTTGGCCTTATGACCTTTTTGAAATTTACAATTTTCATCATTTCTAATGGTTCAGGCCCAGTTATCTCGTGGAAAGTAATAATAACCATCATTATGTAAATAAAAAGGCAAACCTATTTTTTTTCTTCGTACAAATCACAATAATATTAAATGCAACCTCAAGGCCCAACGTAAAGATGAAAATGGTAATCCCATTATTTTTGAACGAAATATAATCATCCATTCCCCACACGAGGATATTACAATGGAAGATATGGAGAGTACTGTGAAAAACTACGGGGATATTGTAATTCCTATAAGGAATGTTGCTTTAAGGAAGGAAAGCTGAAAGGAATTTCAAATGGAAACTTTATGATGAAGGCAACTTTGAAGAGTGAAATACCTGGGTTCCTTCCAATCAAAGGGTTTAAAACAAGGATAAGCCATGCTGGTCAAAATATTACCTGTGCCAAGTGCTTCAATATTGGGCATTTCGCAAGGGATTGTCCAAATAAAGCTGTGAAATGGAGCAATCAAATTATCAAGATGAATGAATGTTCAACGGTAGAAGCGATTGGAATAAAGGAAAATAAACAGAATGATGAAAAACCAAATGAAACCCCCATTAAAGATATTACTGAATGTACGGGAGAGGATTCCAAAACTAAAGGAACTCCAATGGACAACAATATATTGGCAAATTTGAATGGCGTCATTGCGAACGGAGGCAGTCAGAAAAATATTCGTGAAAAATTCAGCGGAGAACAAAGCTTAATCAATTCAAATACAGAGAAAGGATGCAATTCAAATAATGAACTTATTTTGGAAGCCGTGGAAATAACAAGTGGAAATAAATTCAATACACAAAAGGCAAAGAAATCGAATACTATGGATAATTTCATATTATTTTCTCGAACTAGATCTGGTTCTACATCAAAAAGAACGTCTCCAGATTCCGGATTATCCCCAGACAGTAAAGAGACACCATCTAAAGCACTTAAAAATTAAGCAGGCATGGCATCTCACTCCCAACATTTATTGATAAATAAAAAATTGTGTGCAGATTAATCTTGGAAAGAGGAGTCTTGCAGGACATGAAATAGTCAAGCTAATCGATGATCAGTCTACTCATATTGTTTTGGTTACTGAGCCTCCATTAACAAATAATGCTCTTAATCAAATTAATGGCACCTACGATTTTTACTCCAAAACTTATTGCTGGAAGTAATGCTAGAGTGGGCGTTGTTGTGTCAAAAGATCTAGAGGCTGCCGAAATATTTGAATATTCAAGTAGGGACATGATAGCAATTACTATACGAGTTCAAGAAAAGCAGGTAGTAATTGTATCTTTCTATGCAGATATCACTTTCCCGTGTGTTTTTCCGGAATTAGAAAAGTTGACGACGGAGTGCAAAAAAAAGAAAATACCTTTACTGATTGGAATGGATACCAATGCTCACAGTACTTTATGGGGCTCGGATACCACAAATAAAAGAGGAGAACAAATTGAAGAAATGTGTGCTTCCCATCAGATGAATGTTTGTAATGAGGGGAAGAGATTTACATTTGTTGGTGGAGTGGGATCATCAGTGATAGATGTAACCTTCGCAAACGACTTAATGCTCCCTTATGTAACACTCTGGAGAGTATCACAAAAACCTACCATGTCTGATCATAAATATATTATGTTTCGAATAGACCTGCACATGCAACCAACTTTGCTGAGAAATTTGAGGAGAGTGAAATGGTCTGAATTCCGATATGTTCTGCGTCCTCTAAGCAATACAACGCTGAAGGGAAATGAAAGTGAAGTTTACCTAAGTGAAATAGAAAGACTAGCCTATGACCTCACTCAATGCATAAAGGACGCGCTCGACGTAGTGGCACCATTGAGGGAGAAAAAGCATAGAAGAGTAGTTCCCTGGTGGACAAAAGAGTTGAGTGGCTTAAGAAAGATGGTTAAAAGAGCTGAAAGACGGTTAAAAAAGACCCAAAGTGTCGCTGATAAGGAGACTTATTATTTCAACAAGAGAGAATATAGGAGAGTAATTGAACTCGAGAGACGACAACATTGGAGAAAGAGATGTACTGAGTTGGACTCCCAGCAAGCCGTGATTGCAGCAATTCAGAGACAAAAAGAAAAAAAGAAGTCTGGATTAGGATTATTTCCAAACAACACCGGAAACTTCTCAATCAGTGACAATCTTACAAGGATGATTTTAACGCATTTTAATAACGCCACTATCTATGGATCTGGTGAGGATGTTCTGCATGAAGAATGTAAGAAGAAGGAAAGCGGCAACTTACCGTGGGAAAACAAAATCGACAGCTCATTTATTAAAGAAGTTTTTAACTCTTTTAAGAATTTTAAAAAACCAGGGCCGGATGGTCTGGCTCCAATTGTTTTAAAAAATTTATCAATGGAGTACTATGAACGAATAGCTTTTATATATATATATCTCTAAGGTTTTCTTACGTTCCAAGGATATGGAGTGAAGCAAGAGTACTGTTTTTACCGAAACCAAATAAAGACGACTACATGAACCCTAAATCATACCGTCCAATAACACTCGCAAACACTTTAGTAAAAGGACTAGAAAAGTAGTTTACTGGCATATAGAATCTTTAGAGCTAAAAGTTCCCATGGAAAACCAGTTTGGGTTCCAGATTGGGAAATGTGCTGATACAGCTATTGCAAAGCTGGTAGACAGAGCTGAAAGTGCCGTCCTCACAAAAAACATGCTATTATCGTGTTCTTCGACATTGAAGGGGCGTTTGACAATCTTCCGTTCGATGTAATTGAAGAATACTTGAAGAAAAATGGAGTAGATTCGTGCTCAGTTCATTGGTATAGACACTTCCTACAGAGTCGAAAAATAGTCTGTACACAACAAGGGGAAAATATATATTTCACTCCCACCAAGGGCTGTCCGCAGGGAGGAATTCTTTCCCATTTGTATGGAATTGTGCAATTCAACATATAATAGCCCCAAACCAGGACCGTTACTCACTATAGGTTTTGCTGATGATATAGCCGTAATTATCACAGGCATTGACCTGACTTCGATGGCAGATATCATTCAACGAAGAGTGGATGAAATGAACACCAGTGTGTCCAAAATTGGGCTAAAGTTTAGTGCATCAAAAACCAAAGGAATGTTATGCACTTGGGCATGCAAAGTGGACCTTCCCATGATTAAATCAACGATACACGTATTGAATGGGTTAATCAGTATAAGTATCTTGGGGTCATAATTGATCGAAAACTTCAATGGGGAGCCCATATCGATTATATTGTCAAAAAAGCCAAAGGACTTCTATTTTCTGTGCGGAATTTGATCGGAAGTAATTGGGGGTTGCGGCCTTTTTATACGCAATGGATTAGGAAGGCCTGCTTGGAACCAATCATTTGTTACGGGGCAAGCATTTGGGCGCCTAGGAGTATGAATCTGAAAAATACCATGTTAAATTAAGGCGAATTAATAGGCTGGCATGTCTATTAATGTGCAGAGCCATGAGATCCACTCCGACAAAAGCCATGGAAGTTATGTTCAATATAGAACCACTACACATAAGCATAAAAAGGTGGGCACTAAGGTCAAGGTTAAGAGTCATGCATAATGTACCGATAAAATGGCTGACTCATTCTCGATCAAAAGGCGGAGGAAGTATCATCCAAAAAGAATTAGACGTTCTACTGAAAAAATATGGTACTGCATTGGAAAAAAATGTCCACAAATCATATTCCATGCCTCCATTTGAAATTACCAAGAAGTTAATTGGGGATCCCAAATGCCTGAATATTTTTACGGATGGGTCGAAGATGAGCGATGGAGTTGGTTTTGGCTGGTGCATTACCTTTGGAGAGCAGTCCATTCAAGAAGGATGCGGAAATCTTAACTGGTACAACACGGTATTTCAAGCAGAGTTGGAAGGAATTCTACAGGCAGTACGAGCTTTGAATGTGATGGAAAAATACCACGACTCCCCAGTGACATTCCATGTGGACAGTATGGCTGCCATTGAATCTTTATCAAAGAGAAGAGGCTTATTTACAAAACAACAAAATGCAATATTGGATGAAATGAGCAGGTCGAAGAGGACTATATATATGAAATGGATTAAGGGCCATGACGACAACACTGGCAACGAATTGTGGATGCCTTAGCTAAGATGGGATGTAGTATGATATCTCCATCTAGCGTCGAAGTCCCTCAAATAACAATAATAAGAGAAATCGAAAACAAAACTCGATCGTTATGGCTGAAAGAATGGCATGGTGAACAAAGTTGCCGCCAAACAAAATTCTTCTTTCCTGATCTGAAACAAAGATGGAAGTTGCACACTCACACGAGAATTTCAATTCATAATATTGTAAGTTTTGTGTCTGGCCATATTCGTATGAAAAAACATCTCAAGGAAATGGGATTGGCGGATGAGGACTCTTGTAGGCTTTGTGGAGAGGAACGAGAGTCTCCCATTCACTTTGTCAACAGCTGTGATGCCCTTGCTGGTGTAAGGAGGAACCTTACCGAGGATCGTGAGGACTATCGTTGGAGTAAGGATGATGTTTCCCACTTCATCAGGGCTCTCATCAACACGCGCCAGTTCGTGGATGTCTTCTTCGATGACCAAATTCTTCAATGATTTTTTAAACAACAGTTTTATTTATTGAAACAAGTATATGTGCTTTAAAACGTTTAGTATGTTATATTAGATTGTTTATTGTTGTTTGTTCACCGTTTGTATATAAATGAATATACCTCACCTTTAGGGTATATGCCTAACGGGTTGCTGCATTAAATTGCAGTTTCCGTTACCCATGAGAAGCTTAACCGCATATACTCTGGGGGGGGAAATTGAAAAAAAAT
>CP045891.1:25181706-25211944 GCA_013387185.1 Caligus rogercresseyi
CATTAAGGCATGTGTTTATAAATTAGCATATTTTTGTTTTCGAAAATAGTGAATATAATAAATCTCAGAAGGAGATGATGAAGAGAGAAATCAGTGTGGAAGAGGAGGAGGGTATCAAGCTGTTGGCAGGTAATGGGGGCTGCCTAGACTTCCATTTTTTAATTTCATAAATATTTTTTGGTTTGGATTGATGAGACGCAATTTAAATATATATATATCAGGAAAACAAGCTGGGACACCTTTTTTTGACGGGACGTGGGCCGGACCGGGACTTAAATTTTCAAGCCGGGATGGGCCAAAATTGGGCAGGACATTATATATATTTTCGTTCCTTCGACATTCTGAAGTGACGACAGTTTTTTTAGAAAAGCATTAAATTAGTGACGACTTTTAATTAGAAAATAATTTCCAAAACAAAACTGACGACGTTTTTTTACAAAATATTAAAAAAAACTGACGACGTTTTTTTGCAAGAATCTCCAAAAAAAATGAAGACTTTTTTTAGAAAATTATACTTAAAATGTGAGCACTTTTATAGAATTTTTTTTCATAAATTTCCTAAAAAGTGATAACTTTTTTTAAAAGAATATTTCGAAAATTCCTTGCTAAAAAAACTTCCTCACTTTTTCTTGGAAATTCTTATCTAAATAAAATTATGAATGACAAAAGAAAGAAATATTGAAGTCCCGGCCCGGTATCTAAGAAGCCGGGACACCGGACCGCTCAAAAAACATTTCCTGACCTGGTTATTTCCTTATATATATATATATATATATATATGCTTCCACTCTTGTAAACAACTATACTTCTTATTAAATAGAATTATAGATGAAAGAATATGAAATAACCAACAAAACGTTGTTCTTTCTCATGTTGAGGGACCCTTTAAAAGCAGGTTTGTTAATAATTTAAATAGATTTTAGTCAAGATAAAGATCTATTAATAAAACAAAGTAATGTTATTTATCTCTATTAGAATATATATTTTTCCAATGATCAGCAACGGAAGTAAGGGTTGAGTGTGATGATTATTTAATGTTTTTTGGTTACACGGTGTCTTCATTCGGGGAAAAGGAAAACTGTTCCAGTTGAGGAATTTTTCTTCATTATGGCATTCAAAGCCATCTGCTCCTAACTGTGCTTTGGCTTGATGATAACTGAGTTGTTTTAAATATCTACATACTTGGTTAGAGTTTTACAAAACATATATGTTAAATATTTATGTCTATAGGTTTGCATATATATATATCAATATATTCAGGGATCAAGCCTTGTATGGACGGCTGGTTATTATATAGCTTAGTGAACTCGGAATCTTCTTTTCTCTCTCCTTCCAATATGGCCGCTGTCTCTTACAGCAAGCTTCCCGACAAAGCTGAGAACCATTGAAGCATCGGGTTTTCTTCCTATTTTATTTGAGGCTGATATGATGATGATAATTACAAATACAAAGGGCCATTGTGTCAATTGGAGGCCTCCTCTTCTTTTTTTCTTAAAGGAGAACAAAGAAGACAAAGAAAAGACTATAATGTCCATCATGAGATCAAAACTTTGATGAACGTACACTACTTTCATGGGTAAATAGGGTACTCCCGCACTGAATGACATCAAAAGAACGAAGGCACTTCAGGGATGCCAAAGACATATACTCAAGAAATCACTTGAAAGAATATACGATTAACATGTCACTCCACGACGAAAACGAATAATTGATGTGGAGGAAGGCTTGTTCTGAATATATTTATCTAATTCTAATAACAAAAATCTTTTTGTTTTTAACTTGATTCATGAATTAATTTTTATATAAGTATACTCGCATATTTGGCCGCCTACGGCGCCCATATGTTCGCCTTTCTGGTCCCATCACTTTACAAATAGTTTTATTAGGTCCGCCTTGACCCAAGAATTCCATAAGTACCTTCAAAGTTCAAATCTGACCATAAATGTGGGAGGAGATAGCGTGCGGACATACAGACGGACAGAGATGGGTGAATTATTATATAGATAAATATAGACATTCTTTAGTTAATGAAGGCATTTTATATTGACACAGATATATTGAAATTGGGTAAAAAGAAAATAATATTTTCCGTTGAGGGTGATCTACAACTTTTACAGATTAACATATGAGAAATTACACTTTTGACAAAGTTAAATATAAATTGGACTTACGTATAAAATATTCTTTTTTTGCACTGATTTAGTTGTAAGCTTAGATATTTCTTAGATCATGCAGGTGATCGTCGTGTTCTTTGTCGAGGAATTGTTTTTGTTTTCTTTTTCCATCCTGCAAAAACAATAGAGAGTGTGTCTCTCTCTCATTCTTTGAAATTCATATCTACAGACTGATTTGTTTTCGGTTCTCCATTCCCCTGGAGTTAGAAATATGTTTAATTATGGGCATTTAGGCCTCATTATGATTGAAGTATCATGGCTGAGTCGAAGGAAAGGAGTTATTAAGTATAATTTGGTTGTTTACTCAATAAGTGTTTTATCATTATTATTTTTATTCACAGTTAGATAACTCTCTCGAGGGAGGGACTTTCAGGACTTGTTCTTATAGGAGGAGGAGGAGGCCTATGCCTATTCAGTGGAAGCGATATTATTAATTTATATTGTTCAATTCTATATGGGGTGGAGCTTTGCCTCTATTGCTAGGCTGATTCAACAGCCTACGTGCTCAAGATTACAAAAAAACTCTATTATTAAACATGGCTATGTTATACATAATCACTCGTAAAAAAACTCTCTTGGAATAGAAATATTTTTGTCTTAATAAGAAAAGACGTATAGGAGGGAGAAGTGGGGGGGATATGAATATTCATATTTGGTCTATCCACACCATTTTGTTTATTTTATAAGAATAGGAGTTGATGCTCGAGTTATTATATTGTAGGGTATAAAATATTCTGTACAAATAAACAGGATTTTTTTACACAAAAGGGATACACATAATTTGACTAACAGATTTGACCACATATTGTACTTAACTCTTTTCTTTAAGCAGTCCTTATAGCCAAATAGATTTTCAATTGATCGAAAAGATCTTGACGTGTGTTCGCTATAGCCAAATAATTAAGAAAAACAATTCGTTCATTTATAAAAAAAAGAAAAATCGTTGTGCTTTATTATATTTTAATGTTGGAACTCTTATAGAAAAATATATACACGTGGTTAACATTTAAGAAACCCCAATACCGGTAAATAATATTTTTACATAAAATATTTTTATACTAAACAATTAGTTCCATGAGGGAGTGTATATAATTAAATATTATAGTTCAAAACATGATCCATTAAGTTATATGAACACAAGAAATCCCCTATTTTATAAAAAAATTAACACTTTCCCTTTAGTACAAAAATAGATTTCATAAAAGTTTGCAATCTCCTAAAGAGTGGGCATTTTAATGGCTTAAACAATTTACTTACAAATAAAACAATCTTGTAATACTTCATATAAACAGAAAAAAGGGTTATCAAAAAAATAATACTTTAAAGAATTCAAAGAATTAGATAAGAGTCAAACAATTATTTTGTCTCTATTTAATAATTCATTTGTACTCATTTGAGTTTCTTATGGCACCAATACCTGCAATACCTTGGTATATACTTGGTATGTACTTGGTTAAGTTACTTTTTGATTTCCATATCAAACGCAGTAAAATGATCTTTCTCCTTGAAATATATTAATATTGGTTTGCAATTGTCATACATTACAACTTTATTTGTTTTTATCAATATTGCCATATATAAATATCACAAGGCCCTAAGCCAAAAGTTAATCACTCACCTTTTCTTACGTACAGTTCAGTATATTCTGCCTAAACTTACTCAGACATGTTATTTCAGACTTTAATAAGTACTATATATACTAAAAAAAACAATGCTATATTCTATATAAAAATTGAATTCGTATTTTTTTTAAACTTTAAATACTTTGAAAAAAAATCCTACGTATTGTTGGGAAAATTATACGTGTATGCATATTTTTTTTTGACAAGTTTTTAGTTATATATTAAAAACTTTGCCAATAAGAGATATGGACACTTTAAAGTCATTTAAGAATCAAGAAAATAATCATCTTTTACTTTTATATTTTATGCAACTTACTATAATAATTTATGATAATAATATGATTAATGAACTACAAATGCATTCATAGCTGATAGGTAATATGTATACTTCAAAATTCCTAACGCCCAACTTGCCTTCTTCAATTAGATAGCAGCCCTCTTGCAAAAACCAGATCCTCCCACACAATGGCTTAAATAATGTGAAAGGTTGCATTGCATTAGGAATATTATTATTATTTGAATGAGTTTATTGTGAATACATATAATGTATATGTATATCAAGCTTATGGTGTACTCTCAACAACCAGTTTAAGTGATATTTTGAAGAGACAAGTCGAATAGTTTTAAGATTTTTAGTTTTCATTGCTACAAAAAGATGACACAGAATTTGCAAATTACAGTTATTGCTCGAATACATATGTATTAGTGATTATTGACACAGGGCTTTATTATTATGGACTGAATGCATGGACGGTTCTTTTAACCTAATATTGTTGTCATTACCCTGTTAAATATGGAGATAACTTATAAGAAATAGGTTCTAGTTCGATAGACTAATTTTTATGCTATAATGCAAATTTATATCCTGTCGGATGCAATTCACTCGAACCATATAGGCAAAAAAGTATAAGGGATTGCGATAGCCGTGTGCGTTAAGGCGTGTTCAACTCTCCATGTTGGGGGGTGCAGGTTTGATCCCGAGAGGGATGGTCATTTTTGGTCTACCTCATGATAAGATCCTGGGTTTGATAGACTAATTATAATGCTATAATGCAATTTTATCGAACCATATAGGCAAAAAATATATTTATTATGTTTTTAACTATTGCATGTATGGTTTCATTCCTTGGATATTTTGATGGTTATTTATCCTTACACATCAAGATTTAGAATTAATATTTTTAGAATGTAGATTATTATATTTACTTATAGTTTGTTTATACCCTCTATAATGATTATGCAAAGAGTTTGATTCAATAATAATTGGTCTTAGCTCTTGCGAATATATTTAATAAATTCCCTTTCTTATTTGAGTATACCAATGAAAAAATAAAACAGTTATGTTATAGAACCCACTTTACATATGCATGTTTACATATGTTTGTTCGGATGAGATAAATATTTTTCCATTATATTTAAAGATATAGTCATACTTAAGTGAAAAAAATACTTGAAAAGTATTTTCATGTGCGTGACTTTGGCTAATACTCTCGAAGGCATTTTCATTACTCTCCAGTAGAGAAATAACATTAGGAAGTAGGATCCCGTTTTATTTTATTATATGTAGTTGATTTCATGAACAACTGGACTTCTTAAACTTAAATGTATACTTAAATATAACATGAAATCTACCTGTATCAATGGTCTTCATTAGTTTGTATAAAATATTATTTGATTTTTTATCTACTTGTTCAGTTGCTCCCCTAATATTTATTATAAATATATACAAAACATACATGCATGTATATAAACAGTAGGAGTAGCGTAAGGGTACATTATTATACGTATTGATAAAAATGTCAGTAGAATAAAGAGTTCCAAAAAATTGTGGCTTGTTGTTTCTTTTACATAAAGTAAATATGTTTATTTATTCTTCTTATTAAATGAATTAAGTTTTCATTCATAATATGTTAAAAATAAATAAAATGCAATCCTATATAATTTTGTCAATGAGGAAAACATTAAAATCAAAACGAAAAAAAATATTTATTTTTTTATTTTAGACATTTTGTATTTCTTTTACGTATATTCAAAATATACATATGTCTTCAATAAACATAATTCATTTGGTCTCTAATGTGCACATATACATGCTCATCATATCAAATAGTTTTTGAAAGCAAATATATATACCATCATAAAACAATGATTTAGATTGATCCCAAAACAATTTCAATTATTGGACGTAATAATGACTTCAAAATGGATGGGAATATCTACCGTTACATTTCTCACCGTTTAATGAACGTACATATAATAATTATATATTTTTTTCAATTGTGCGAAGTTGATGACCCAAATCCTGATGATTATTCAGGAACAATGGCAAGCCTTCTTTTTTTGATAGATTCTGGTTAAATGCCTCATGATGATGGTAGGTATTGAGGTGCGTAAGAATGAGGAATTGAGCTATGATAACTGTTTCTATGAATGAGTTCATTATCCCTATACGTAATTAAGGTATACCATTTATAATTGCACTCCTGCATCCACACTGATACTTATGGCCTACTGTCAATCCATGTAGGCCCGCCAAACCCATTAAGTTGGTAGTACATAACATAAGATATATATCAAATTATGATGCAACAAAAATTTGTTGAATGGTGAAGAGCTTGGTTCTTTTTCATATATTAAATAAGTTAGGTTATTTTTATATTCAGTAAGTTCGATTTTTCTTATTGGATTTTTCTTTCTTGGTTGGAACGTGGCAAATATATTTGATAAAGTATCCAACAATGTTCAAAAATGCTTCTATTTAGGGGCGCAGTGGCCAGCAGGAGTACCGGGACTATTCCCAGTGGGCCGCTGGCCTCAAGAAATATAAACGGCCGTTGACAGCCTCCCAATGGCATATTGGGGCCTGAATAAGGCCGGCGAAGGCATAATTGTCCCGGTGGATAAATTCTTCGCACTCCGTTCCTGCTTCTATTACAAATTTGCGTTAGGTTATAATTATTTATCTCCGTCATAAAAGAACCAGAGATTTAAAAAAAATATACGGTTTATCTTTATAATTTGCCAATATTCAGTGGAAGTGTGATCGACTCCGAGAGAGGAAGACCATGTTGAATAATCTCATGAACAAGAGATCAGGTTTGATAGAGTAAATTTTAACACTAACTATTATGCTTATTTATATCCAAACGGATTCTATCAAAACAATTTGGCAAAAATTATTAATTTGATATTTAATATTACAAATGTGATTGGTAAAGGTTTTCTAGAAAAATGAATAACATTTATTGCTGCCGAAAGTTTTGATGGCTACCTTTTGGTAATTTATAAGCGGTGTATATGTTCTTCCAAAAAGAGTTACCAAAGTTTAGATTGGTTAAATATCTAAATTTTCGTTTTGTGTACACACCATTTAACTGTACCCATTGTTTTAATTTTAATAAATACTATAAACTAATTCACAGTGTATTTATAATATTTCCTTTAGCGTCATATTTCCCCATTTTTTTAGCACGATTTAAATGGAAGTGCATTTTTTGTCTTTTTATAAAAACATAATATTTGACCAGCCTTTAGCAGACTTTTATATGAACTTTCGTGGATCTGAAAGTAGTCAGTAACTTATTTTGGTACAAGTAAATATGCTGGAAAAAATTATTGTCAAGCTTCCCCTCTAACGTCAGAATATTAAATTTTTATTTTGAGACAAATTTATACGTTTTTCCAACTATATCGTTGAAAGGCGTGTTTGATGTACTTTTTGAGGTTATTTTCTATATCAAGGTCTTCATAATATATTTTAATACCAAATCATGATATTGAGAGTAACAATATATATATATATATATATATAGGATTGGATGATATCTTGCCCTAAAATACAGCTTCCCCCTCTAAACATATATTCGTTTGTGTAAAACGGAATATTTATATGCATGCAACGAATTTGAGACATGATCACGACTCCATAGCCAATTCCTGGTTCTGCTTCATCATAAATAACTAAGTTGAAGGTTGATGACGATAATGAAGAAAAAAATTATAAGATCGTCAGCCATACAACATAATCGGAAGCAGGTGTTGAGAAAACAACAACAAAGTCATTGCATTTGTTGATAAAGGAAATGAATTTTTACACAAGAAAAAGATGTGAAAAGATCATTGTTTTTTAGGTGAAAATTTATTACAAACATGTTGAAAATAAAAGCCTTGTTATGCATGAGAAGTAAAGTGCAAAGTTTATGCCAAGCTTTGTACTTACTATTTGCAAAAAAAGATTATCTACGAGAAAGGTATAAGGTATTAAATATATCGATTCTTTTTTTTTTTTTATTGACACACATAGAAAAATGGTGAAGACCTAAATAAGTTGAGTTAACCTTTCAAAAAATCACGTGCTCTTTGTCCTCCTGGTATAATTTAGTTTAGCCTCACTTCAGTACTATTTAGTCTTCGATATTGCGTACTCGAATGTCCCAGGAATTAGTCTTAACTGTAACACATTTTGTTAAATAGTTGTTCATTTCTGTAATGAAATATGAAAACAACTACAACTACACTTTCATCTAAATAAACACAATCGATATTTTTTATAAATTTATTGGTTTCATGCAACCAAGGGCAAACAAGTTGACTATACCAGATTGAGCAGTCGCGATGAAAGAAGACAATCTATGAATCCACAATGATTAAGTATATAATTTTCAATTTATTAAAACTATGTTTAGATTCACCAAAAAGTCGTAACAAATGACAAGTCAAACTTCATTACATATACATTTCATCTGTGAAAATATATAATCACAACAATGAACAAAAGTCGATTACCTCCTCTACCAACTTATAGCAAAACATTTTATAGTAACTTTTCAGACATACAACTGCATTTTATTAAGCTCAATCACAAAATAACGAGTCACTTCAATCCTTTTTACTAAACAAATATAATTCAATATACATAAAAAGCTGAGAATAAAAAAACCTTAAATACATAATATAGTAACTATCGGTTTTGATCATATTGGAAGCTATATCTTACATTATTAGCTGGTTTTTTCAATACTGTTATATATTACAAATAAATTCATATCACGTGTTGCATTCCACCTCTTCATTTTTGTTTCATTTTTTAATTTTTTGTATAAAAGTCATATTTATATAAAGCGCCAATGAACTAATTCGATCTACTTCTTACTGTCCATCTATTTCACTGAATTTACAATATGTTTTTATATCATTAAGAATAAAATGGAGGCGTTCTTTATGAAACGTGATTGGTTGAAAGAAAAGGAATGTGTATAGTAAAAACAATTGGTTTTATGCAAAAAAAGATTACTTTATTCGCGGAGTGAATGTCAAAAAGAATTTGATTAATACTAATAGTTCCTTTTTTAATGACTTCCATACAGTTCATTGTCAAATCCTTTGAATGGTCTCCTTCACTTCCACCTATATTTATATTAATTGCATAAAGCAACTGCTATACTACAGGGAATTATTAATGTATATAATGTTTAATGATATCTGTCGATAAATGGATCATCACTTTGACTAACTGACGTAAAAAAGAAAGAAAACATTGTTAGCGAATGAAGTATAAAAATATGTTGGCTTGTGAGTTTGCGAGAACAACCTTTTTGTGGTCCCCACATGTAATTAACGTATACATTTTAAATAATCCTACTCCTGTATGTAGATAGGTCCCCACTACATACAACTTCTCGTGATTAAAAAAGGATATTTGTATTAATAATAAAAGGGATCAGGGTATTCCGTGACCTCTAAAACTTTCACTTCCAAATAAATGGTACTCCCTTCATCTTTGTTATATTCATCTACATATATACATTTCTAATAATAGAGACGAACGCATTCGTCATATCCCCCCCCCCCCTCCTTATTCTTTCCTTGCATAAATTGGTCATTGTTATAAATATTTATATACATATATTTCTTTCCTCATAATGTTTCATGTATGTTTAATTTCCTATATTTTCTTTAGGTATGTGTCTTCGCTCATGAAGAGATATTTTGGCAAAATAAAATAAGGAATATATTGCACATATATGGAATTGTGAGGTAAGGTGTTTGCAATATAAACAAGAAAAAATAATAGAACTGAACGAAGCCTTTTTTGACGAATAGAGTGCTATTTTTAACACTATTTTATGTACGTTAGTCAATTATAGATTGTTTTATTTATTAATACTAAAATCTAATACACTCTTAGTTTTAATATTAAGTTCCTTTAATAAGATCATCAAATTCAATGATTATATTTGGAGATATTCATATATTTAGGATGCTAGATATTTTAACATATGTGAGATATAAAAAGTCTCTAGCCTAATTATTGTTTATGATAAACACGACAAAACATATTAATAATATAAAATATACATATTTAGTCTTGATTAAAACAAAACCTCATTTTATCTACATATGTAACGTTTTTGTTACATAATATTTTACATTTTAGGTAGCCAATGATCAGTCGATTTTCTTTATTCACATAATCATATCAAGAAATAATGTTTTTACTCTTAATGAACAATTTATTTAAATTACAAGCATGTAAAAACAATATTCCTACATATACATTAATATAATTTTATCATGTCATAAGGGTAATTCATATTTTTTTAATATTGGAATGACCGATTTCTCACAACTAAATCAAAAATATTATTATATATTATGGTATCAATCTTTATACTTTATTAATCTACTTATTCAGATTTCCTTATTCAACCTATCGCATACGGCATCCCTTAGATGGAAACATCATATAATTATTTTTCTTAGGCATCTGCCCCGCCTTAAAAAGTGACTATACATCAAGAGTCCCACACCCTGCATAACCGAGTTCTTTCTTTCGGCTGTCTTAGAACCACAAACAACTGTAACATACTGTCTGTCATAACTAATGATTCGTGGAGGAGTTTGTAATTACTTAGGTTTTTTGTGTGTGTATGAATGTGAGGTATTTTGTCATTCATAATATATATTAGTACAAATGACAAAACGTAGTCCCGTGTATAGTCAGGACTTGGATAAGGCATCTTTAAGTCTTAAAGATCCATTCATATATGTTTTGAAAATATCATTTAATAACACATTGTTTGCAAAAGTTAAGAAAATATATTTTTAACATTCCAATGAAGAGGTATTGATTCTAAGATATTTCCGTTCCTTATTTTATATTCAATATATAGATGCTAAAAAAATCATAAGTATTTTTTTAGTTGAGAGTTATTTTTTGTCGTTGCCTAATATATATTATATATATTGTTTTATATTTATGACTCCCTTGGTGGTTTGAAAAACAAAATAAGCAATCTTGTATTGCAGCAAATTCGTGATATATATTTTGCAAGATTTGCATTTCCATTGAACTCATACTTAAATAGTTCTTCTTTCTGTAAAAGACCTCTATTATTTATTAAATATGACAGTTCAGTTACTATCCCTACTCACTTAGATATCCTCATAGGATAACAATATAATATATGTCTTTGAATAGGACTCAGCACATGAACCAATAAAACCTGTAAGCTCAACATGAACCAATAAAACCTGTAAACTCAACATGAAAATACATTTACATTTTTTTATACAAAATAGATGAAATAGTCATCTCATTAACATTTACGTCTAGCAAAAAAAAATATTTACACTAGATATTTAATGGTGTTTTTGAAATAGTTACTTTTTGGTCAATAAGATATAGATTGAAATTTTTTCTAATAATTTCAATTTAAAATTCCCAAAGTATGTGCACCAAAACAAAACATAAACAGATGTTAATTATGAAATGATTTTATAATGCAGATTACATCTGGAAAGCCATAAGACGTTAAATATTTTTACAATCAGTATCTCTAAAGATGCCTTATTCACAAGACTCGCTAAGTATTAAAAATTTATATAATATAAGCTAAAATTATCATTTCCAAACCAAAGATAGCTGTTTGTTGTTTTTGATATACAAAAATGGCTAATGGAATATGAAATGAGTTTTTAATTGAATATAGCCTCATAAAAGCTATATATGAACCCTATCTCAGAAGATTCCTCGCTTCGCAATTCATTAAAAAGAAATAATACATTTGACTTGCTTGGGTCAAATAGACGCCCTGGTGTGTTTTCAATGAGGATCATTTTGTATGAATTATCGTACAATTAACAAAATATAGGTCCTCTATGGTTGGGGCCCACATGACTCCACATACCGGTATGGCACTTTGGGTGTGACTTTGCGCGTCATAGAGAGCAGGTATGTACCATATATATATGTACTTTCTGTCAGTGGGCATGTTTCATTTATCATTCTGTCAGTAACAAGAGGGAGAGAGAATGGATATTCATTTGGCTCATTAAGAAAAACCAAAACACACACACACAGGGTGTCTATCTGTTTATACGGTTGACTACAAGACGACGTGAAAGACAGGCAGGGATGGAGGCCACCTTGAAGAGCCTCCTTAGGAGTAAATAATATTTTTTAATGAATCAAATAAGTGAAAATATGTTTGTAATCCTGCATCATACAAAATAATTTCCATTCAACCTTGTTATTTGATGCATACAATAACATATTCCTCTTGAATGGAGTTTTTTAAATAAAAAAAACGCATATATAGGTAAATGAATATATTAAAGGTTGATCGTGGGATTATTTATCGAGGTATATATATTTAGATATAGAGGGATGCTTGTATAGTAAGAGTTGAAACCATGTGTGGTCGATCCACCCATGTATACTTTTCAATGAATTAAAATATTTATATGTATATTGACAGTCCTATCATTTCTATATGAGTTATTGCTTTCTATATAAACTTCCTTGTAATACCTCTTCTTGGAACATAAAATATTTTAAGTATAATTGCATTTTTCATCATACAAACTTCGTTCATTTAATTACACATTCTTCTACTGTTTATTATTAAAATAAGAAGAAAATAATTCTTTTTATTACAGATATTTACGTTTGTTGAAAGTTAAAAGCCTAATTACTCCTTCAATTCGGCGAACATTAATTAATTTTTTTTTTAAACTTATTGATCAAGAAATTGAGAGACTTCACAATGTTATAAGTCTATAACATTTTCAACTTAGAGTTGTGGATGTATCTATATTTTTGAATAATTTTTCTAGCAAATAAAGCTAATTTAGTACAATAACCAGTTCATATAAATAGGTTTTTTGTCTCACATATGTAAGCTTGAAAGTTGCAATAATATTTTATACTAAAAAATATACAATTTATTAACCATTGAGATATTTTCTGCTTATATCTTAGTATTATTTATACAATGAATCTAACAACTAAAAACAAACAGAAAAACCAACCTGTTGAATTCAAATATAAATGTTAGCCGAGTATGTCATGTTTTTGTGGATTTAACAAATTTGGTTTCAGCAATACATATTTTAAGGCGTTGGCTAAAATTCAAATATACATATATATAATCTTATAGCTGCATAATTTACCCCAATACCTATATCTAACTGCTGCATGTGGAATGTGGCTATAATAAGTACATATTAGATATTATGGGTTAGATGAAGCAAATAGATATCAACTTGATGGCAGTTCATATTTTACTTGAGATTTACTCCACACCTCAATATATGCCATGAAAGATCATCAATGCCTCCTCGATGATTTGTGATTGCTTCTATAGGTTAGATGAAGAGTAAAGTTAGCACAATTGATGTATTTTATATATTGCATATATGCTTGGATCGTTGTGGATTTAGTTATGAGAAGCATCGTTGTAATGCATTTGAAGTTAGTATAGAAATCATATATATCATATATAAAAAAAAAAGGAAATATATTAGTAACGATCTAATTTTTCAAGAATATACATTTCAAATATCATTACAAAATAAATAACACTAAAAAGTCAACCCGTGTGATAATTACATAATGTTTAATTAAACATAAAATAGATGATTTTCTTTCCTTTAAAGTCCAAAGTGTCATTGAGAATTTTTTTGGATAAAACAAATTAATTTTTATACTCCAAGAGATACATAAATCAACGTATTAATACTTTTAAAGAAAATTAGTGTTGAACAATAATGTTCATTTTGTTTTTATGTACTGTCACCTTTTTGTTCAATGATGTATACAAAAAAGATATGTGCATCAGCCTATTATAAATAAAGTAATCTCTTTTAAAAATAAAAACAAACTCTACAAAACCTTAATTTATATATATTTAAATTTTGGAAAAATATTTTGGCAAACGTTTTACTTCATCAAATTGAGACCTCAAATCGTTTTGATTTATAAATGAAGTTGTAAAAACTATTTATAGATATATATGGTAGGATTGAATCAAATATAATAAAAATAAATCATATAATATACATGTATTGTCGTAGGATTTATTTATTCCTCGGAATCCCTATTGAACAGCCTACGCCCATTGAAATTAGTAGGCATGTACCCAAATAATGACTTCATATCTGTTTAAACGCTATGAAAGCTTATTTAAAAATATGGGCTGAAAGCATATTTATAGATATGAAGAAAAAAAATAACAGACGTAATATATTGAAACATATATGACTCTGCTATCTCATTCAACCAGACACGCTTCATTTTATATCAGGAAAGAAAAAATATTGGTAGAACCAAAAATAAGGCCAGGGATGAAGGCAAATAAACTTTATGACGTCATTGGTATATGCTTTATTTTTTGGAAAAGTAATTTTTTATCCAAAGTGAAAAAAATATTTAGGGAATGTGATGGCCGTGTGCTTTAAGGTGTGTTCAACTCTCAATATTAGGGGCGCAGGTTCGAATCCCGAGAGAGGATGGCGATTTCTGGTCTACCTCATTGATAAGATCCTAAGTTCAATAGACTAAATTAAGCACTATATGCTTATTTATATTCTGACGAATGCAATTCTGTCGATATATATATTTATATATATATATATACGAACATTCTTTCGAAATCGTATCTTCACGCTAGAAATTATTCAAGCAATTCTTTTAAGCAACTATTTACTACAACTTATAAGGAATTGAACTCACCATACAAATATGCACCTACTACATCTCATTGACCAGTCTTCTAAATATTATGTTATACAACAATGGAAATCCGAAAGTAGGACATTCCCATTGAGCGCTTCACTATCTTAATAAAATTTGCCTGTCATGGCAGCTCTTCAAAGCCGTGGACACCCCTGATATATATTTTAATCATGATGACAATCAATAAAATCAATTGTTAGCATGCATGTTAGGAGCTCTTGTATAATCTCTAGAGTCATGATGTACATGGATACACAAAATCTCCAAGGACTTTATCACGAACTATTTCGTTTTTCTTATAGTTTACTTCTTAAATTTTTTCGGAATACCATTTAAACAATTTCTTTTTCTCTAGCTCTCATTTATTGGACATTAAGAAATGAAGAAATCAATTATTTTAATAAAAATTAAATATTATTAATATTGTATATTTTTATCTTGATACTCGTTATTATTTAGTTAAATTCTTGATATTGAAGATCACTAAAAAATTTACTTTCACAATTGTAATCATACTCTTTTGCATTTTTTTTTTTTGATCAGAAAAATTAAATTTTAACAGTCATATTAAAATTATTAAGCCTTATACTAAAACATGAAACATCTTAATATGGTTTAAATAATATACTCTTCAAATAACAAATAAATACTTCATATTTGTATTCTTTTAACTGATTTTTTTCTAGTTAGACAATCATATTTCAAAAGGGATAGTTATCAAGACATCTACAAACAAATCTTTCTCTTATGCTAGAAAATTAAACTCTTGGTACAAAAATTGTCCTGAAAAAATCTTTATCCTAACTTTAATTCTGCTTGATATTTTTGTATAATTCATTTTATTTTTTTAAATTACACAAAACGTCTGAGGTGGGCTTTCACTACTTGATGTGCATTCTAACATTCTTTTAGAGAGTAGCATTTATAGATGTCCTAAAAAATATCATCATCATTGTCCAAAATTGATTTTCTTTATTTTATAGTTAATTGTATAACCGTGGGAATAATGCAAAACAATGAAAAGGCAAGGATGCAACAAAAATCTCCCTTATATATTTATACCCTGGCATTTCGCAGATCAAATTTCATACTTGCAAAAAGGGATAGACTTACCGAGACTTTGGGTTTGCACATAAATTGTTTTATGTTCCAAAATACTTATCTCATTCATTTTCTAGAAAAAAGTCCTATATATAATTAGAAAGTTCAAATAAAATCGCAATTCCCACATTAACCTAAAAACTAATAATGCTGTAAATTTCAAAGTTATTTTTAATATATATGTGTATATATATATCAATACTTTATATAATTAGATTTTATATATTATATTTTCATGTAATACAATTTTAAATTACTTTTTTATAGAAATTTTATCTTACATATTTTTTCTTTTACTGCAAATATTTTTTTAAGGATATAAATTTTTTTTCTTTTCATTGCTTTACATTTCCTTTCCCAAAAGTATATATCTAGACTCATATTTTTTGCATGAAGGGGGGAAGGATGGGTTTGAGAAATAACGGGTTTAGTGAATGCATTATGTAATTCCTTCTTCTTATGCCTATGATGACTCAGCAGTCCAAGAAGAATCCAGCAAAAAGGAGCCTTGGGATAGTAAGGTGTAATCAAATCTATTTTTAATTAGTTAAACTTACGCAAGCAACGTCAAGTTCAGATCATACATTCTATTGAATCCTTTAGATGATGATGATAGAGAAGATTGTTAAAACATACAATTCATTCAATATTAAGATGGTGGTCTATGAATAAAATTCGAACTCATATCCAAAATTGGTATTTTCCCCCTTCATTTGGACCATCTATGACTCACTTGATATCCACGATAAAAAATGGATTTTCATGGTATATATATTCGAAGATAGTTGAACATAGTTATTTTTAATACTGTGCTTATTGTTTTTGATATTCAAAAATACTGGCCATGTTAATGAAATATGTGAAGTTGCTCTAAATTGGATTTAATTATAAATATTATATAAATCCAATTTGGCGGCATCAACCTTATTTTGGTAAAGACCGTAAGAGCTCAAACACTGATATTTTTATTTATTTATCACAATATATGTTTTTCTAAGTATATGTACAATTCAATAAATTTATATACTTCTTCCATGTTACAGCTATGAAAAAATATAAATATGATAAATACTGTCAATATCAATTATTTCTTAAAATTTAAACAACATTATAACCAAGAGAAATTATTATAAGAACTTTAACTTTTTCAATAATTTAAAAAAAAATTCATGACAATTATACCTACCAAAAAACACTTAGCGTAAAAGCTAAAGCTTTATTCATATGAATATATATATTTATAAAATATTATTATATGATTTTACTTATTATATTTATAATTTATATATATGTAATATTATTATAATAAGAAAAATCATATAATAATATTTTATAAATATATAAATATTGGAAGTTCAACGAGTATTAGGATTAATTAAAATAAGTTAAAGAAAAGAAAATATGTCCTTGCTTATAAATTAGAATATATATTAATAATGTAACTGATTCATGACATATTAAAAAATATTAAATCATAATATCTGATGGTCATTGAGTTCCATTTGTCATTTCCGAAGAGAAACAAAGTAATTGATAAGTTACATATAAGTAAGTTATAATTTAAAACTACTTCTACAACAGATAAACCAATTTTAAATTACTTTTATATTAAAAAATATTTCTTATGATTATCCCTTATATATACATAAATAATTGTTGTATCATCGCAAAACCTCATTTCCAAATCTTAACACCCCAATGCCCTTTTAAAATGGTAATCGCTATTGTTTTTTGCCATGTGGGCATGCAAATAAAGAGAGGATTTAAGGGACTTGAATCTTTTGAGAGCCCCTAATTATCTACTTGCAAATCCAGGAAAACAATTAGGATGAGCCTTTATTTGTTGTTGTTCCCGCAGCAAAAGCACCCTTATCTTTCCTCCTTTTTTGGTTAATGACGCTCAGTAATAACAATGATGCTATTATTTGCATCCAAACCATTTTTCTCCATAGAGAGAGAGAGAGAAATATTCATTTGCCATATGTTGACTTCTATTTTCTGCTTCCTGAAACTGAATCCAATATATATTAACCTAATCTTACTCAAATAATAGTAAATTATATCTATATTTACTCTTCAAATTATAAAGGATTTACTGAAGCTCCTTGTGATTTTTTTGATGATGTCCTTGCGTCAAATATCAAGGACCGTAAGACTATAATCATGTATAAATATCAAATGGATTTTAAAGTAATGAGTCGTTAAGCTCAAGGAATAATAAAGATAATGATACAACAATTGTTGAGAGAGTATTTGTATATTCGATAAAGTCTTAAATCCACGAATAATTCTATTTTGATTATTTCTGAAACAAAATTTAAGCAATTTTGTTTAGTTTTGTGGCTTCGGTAGGTACTAAAAATTGTATAATGTTTTAATTATGAAGAGTAGGAAAATGTCTTAGAAACATATTTGATGCATAAGTTGAGACACAGTTTGTGTTATATTTATAGTAATAAGTTATAAAATAATATGTAGAGTAATAATTAGCAAACTAATAGAAAATGTAATAATATCTTTGTGATTGTTTACATAATACTATATGATTAACAGCCGTGTAAAAATTTCTTTAATTTATTGCATAATTACCTTTTATCATAGCACAAAAAAGTAACGTTACATCCATCAAATTAACCTGATATATGTCATAATCAAACTATATATCACCCTTTCACAAACCTCACATCTTATAAATTAGTTTTATAATCTTTGCCATTGTGGATTTAGAAATGACCCATCAGGGACCATTTAATATGAAAGCGATTTTTTTGGTTCAATATGATATTTTATTGTTCTTCTTTTTTCTTACTTCGTTGAATAAATAAAAGCAGTTGTTTTTATTTATTTACTGGAGCGATACAAATGAACCTTTGGTGGGATGAATTATGTTTTCACTTCAACTCATGGAGTTAAAGCTTTGCTGGCTATATATATATATATATATATATATATATATATATATATATATATATATATATATATATATATATATATATATATATATATATATATATATGCATCCTTATAATGCAATTTTTGGCATCCACTGATCTCGAAGATATCAGTTTAAAACATTGTAATGAAATGAGAGAACAATCCGTTCTAAGGACTTTTTTACTTTTTTATAAATTCGTTTTCATATATATATAATATTGTATATATATATATATATATATATGATTTCATTAGATCTTGTTTTTTCTATTTTTGAGATTTATTTGTTATGTAGACTACAATATATTTTTAAATATTTAACATTAATTACATTTAATTATCTTTAAAGCATGAGGGATCATCGAAAGCCATGCTGTACAAAATAAACAAATCTTTTCCCCTTGTTTTTAATATGCTGAATAATCATGTTCATATATGGAGCAAAAGGAAAACTTTTCACATAATGACTTTATGAATATTTTTACATACTTCTTAGTACACATATCTATCTATCTATATATATTACAAAAATAAATACACCCTTTGCATATTCGCCTTAGGCATTAAGCAAAAAAAAATGACTTCATGCAGTTCTCCTTCACGTTACTTACTTCATATCAAGGAAGAGAAATTTATGCTTCTCATTAAGTTTCTTTATGTTGATTAAATTTCATAAGTTCCTTCGAATAATTAGGATTTTCCCCTTCGTTTTAATGTATCGTTCTTTCTCACAGTCACTCCTGAGAGAAGAGAGAGAAACTCTTGGGTGAAGGCTAAGGAAAGGTTAGGTGCCCATTGTTTTCTCACATGCCTTGCCTTTTCCGATGAGTAAATTATAGTAATTATGTGAACTGATGATGGTCTGTCAATTGGTTTTCTAGAAGAAGGAAAAAAATATGGGCAAATAAAATTGGTTGAGAAAGATGGGGCTGAAAAAAACAACATGGGACTAGATAGAATGTACTCAGCTCTTAATGTGGAAAGAACAGGTTCGACTTCCGATATTGTGTCTTCTCTAGTACGATCGCATAACGATACAATTTTGTTTCTATGGAGCATCGTAATATTTATTTTTTGTCGAATAAAGAATGAATACAGCGGCTACTTTCTATATTATTGTTTTAAACGCTTTATATCAATTGTCCCTTATAATATATAAGACAATTTAAGTCTTGATCGTGATAAGAGCATCTTATGTGGGACGCAAGAAAAACTTTATTCATGCCATTGTAACAAAAATATAGCATACGCTAAGTTCTTTATTAAATATTATTTTGACAGTTTATTTTTGTATATCATTATATACTCATTTATGTTCAAGGTAATTAATACTTTTATATACAATTTCATTTACATTACATTACGGACTGATTTCTATTTTTATAATTTTGATCGCTATGTATATAACTCATAATATATTTCATAGTGCGTAATGAAGTTTTAACTAATATGCACCATAAGCCCGTATTCCTACTCCAACTATAATTTAAAAGCTATTAATTAACTAATATATATATATATATATTTGTCATTAATTAAAAAACTGCATTGCACATTCGAAATAAAAACAGACTGCAAACTATTTTTCTTAGTCAACAGGCGTCACTGTATTTTATCGAGAACAAAAAATAATTGAAGGAAAAACAAATAAAACTATTAATACAAAAGTAAAACTATTTAAAATATATATTAAAGAATACAAATAAAAAAATCAAACATTGTAAAACTTTTGTATGTACCTTCACAATAAGTAAAATCGTTTCGACGTCAGGGTCCTCCGACGATCTCTTCGTATATGAATTGTTGCACTTTTGTGATGATTCCTCTTATTCACAGTAGACGGCTAAAAAAATCCTCCCTTCCGATCTCCGCTTGAACTTCTCATTGAGAGTTTGTAAGACAGAAATAATAGGTTAATCGAAGCGAAGTTCAGCTCCAAAAGATGTGTTCCGTTGTTTCAGTGCATTCGTTGCAAAAGCGACACAAACTCCTCTGCCCTTGGAAAAACTTATCTACCTTTGGAACAATAGACTACAAACTATCACTGAGAAAAAGTAACACAATATAACCATGGCCATTATTTTTGTGTTAATGATATTCCTTTATTCAAAATTTCAAAAAACCTTTGAAGAGGCAGCAGCTATAAAATATGACAAGAATTCATGGAGAGAGCAATAGGCGTATTAATATTCACAAAATCTTCTAGCGAATCCCGCCCTATTTTATGAATCTCACGAACAATTTATTCCCCATTAAATAATGCAAAAAAAACTAACAATGAAAAGGAAGTCACTTTTTGTTTGAATTTTATGACAGACGTTGTTGGGGGAGAAAGTATTCGTTTTATATTTTCACCATTTTGCGTGGAATTTCTCGAATTATATATATATATATATATATATATATATAGGGCTGTCAAAATTGCTCAAAAATGACATTGAATATTTATAAAAAAAAATCACGAATTCGAACTATTCGAATTTCCCGCGCATATGCACGTACAGTAGTACAGTAGCCAATCAGATTATGTTGTAGTCCTACAGTATCAGATTACAGCAGAGACGGTATGAGCTTAAAGCGAGAGACATCGCGAACAGTCAGAGGCTCATTCACAAAACAGATGGAGGCGCTGTACCGCGGGAGTGTTTTTTAACATTCGAATCTTAATTTTCACGTTCGAATTCGCTTTTTGGGATACTATTCGAACTCGAAATCGAACTTCGAATATTCGTTGACAGCCCTAATATATATATATATATATATATATATATATATATATATATTGCTATTTATAGAATCCAAATATATATATATTTTGTTCGCATCACTTTCATATATTGCCTTTGTTGCTTTAAAATTATACGAAAGGATGACAATTTCTATTTTGCAATCATGAATCACATAATGCTTTTCACCCATTTTATAATAAAAAGTTTGTAGGCCGGACTCTATATATGAATATACAAATCTAAAAATGCCAAAAGCTTAAAGAAAAAAATAATAAGAATAAAAGTTTATGTTAAAAACATCCGTATTTTTTCAAGTTGTGCTTAATATTTAAAGAGTACCGTTTTTACTTATAATTGCGAAAACTATGACATCAATCTTCCTGTATTAAAATGTAATGAATGTAACTTATTTTTTCTTAAATGTATCATTTAATTGTAATGTATTTATTCCACTATGGCGAAACAAAGAAATGTAAATGATGAAAAAGATAGAAAATATGTATGATCTGGTGATATTATTTATTATTTGTAAGCAAAGTAATGTTTCTTTTAATAATAAAGAGTGTAAGTACGCTACACAATGCAATTAGAACAAAAGACTATGAAGTTAATAAATTAAATATTTTTTCAAAATGAAAAGAAGTATTAAAAAATCATCAATTGACATAAAAAGTTATATTTTTAATTGTTTATATTATAAATTAAATTCATTTTTTGTGTAAACCCCCATTTATAGATATTACACAGCTGACTTTATTGTTCCATATTTTTTCAATATATAAGGAAAATAAATATATATTTTAATAATCATAGCATTCATGCTTTTAAATGTTAGTCAACAAGCCTCGTTTTTCTTCTTCTTTGCGTTGTCAACCCATGATGCATTTAAGCCTGCCTGCCAGCTCTTTTCATTGCCTTCGTTGTACACTTATTTTTTCAAAAATACCAACCATTTGTTTGAAGAGTAATGGACGAAGGGAAGAAGCCATGGAAACCCTGTTCATTGGAGCTTACAAAATGATAGTCTCTGCAATTTATTTAATTGCTATTTATGAAACCATAGTGGCACATTTTCTCTTTTTTCTCTTCTTCTTATTTTTTGTTCTTCATCTTTTTGTTGCTCGTTTTCGTTGTTGTTTAATTAATTTAAGTTATCAAATTTCAATTATGGGCTCTGGGTCAACGCTTTATGAAAGAGGTTTGGCTAGGAAACTTAATACACTTAAAATGCGGAAGGCATGCAAATAATGAAAAGACGCTAATATATGTATAGCTCTCTTTTCTCAAAAGGGTTCTGATTATTATCAAATAAGTATTTGACCATTAGCCAACTGTATTCAACCAAATAACAACAAATAGAGCAAGGAACTTTTAAGCGGAAACGCTTTTTCTTTGTTATCAATATCTCAGGCAACGGTTTTCCTTTTTTTTGGTTGTTGCTGGGAGAAAAGTGTCTAAATGATACTCTAAACATGTTTTATGCGGATCATAATAAAGTATTCTTCTTCTCCCTACAAGGTATTCAACACTGTCTTTCTAGAAGGATCATTTCTTATTACAATTCTTTAATACAATGCAAGAATATTTTTGTTTGCTATCATAAATACTAATTGTTTATTGAAATACAGATTTGATCTCAATCGACGCTAAAAATACCTTTTTCTCACTTCATTTCTTTCTCCATCCGCTAAAATATCTCCACATAAAACATTGGTATAGTTTCTAAACAAAAGCATTCGCTATTGTTTTTAAGAACTTCACGGTTCGAATACGTTATTGGCTAGTTGCCAAATAATTAGACTAAAAACTCGTTTGATAAAACTACTAATACGTAAAGAAGTATGACGTTATCAAAAAGCATTTTAAGATTCTTCATATATTGATTATGGAATATACATATACTTTAAAAAGTAGAGTTCAAATATTCTAGTATAGTTTTTCAGCGAATGAAGAGCAGTATATTCTTCTATGATCTTTATTAATGGGACCACTAAGCAAATATTTATTAATATCTTCTTAAAACTTAAATTTATAGATGAAGTCCTTCAGGATTATCCAATCTTGATGTTCTATCTGGAGCATCTAGTATTGCTTGAATTGCTCTTAAAATTGTGAGGATTGTATGGGAAGGAACCAATCACTAATTTTAAGATTTGCAAAGATAAAATAAACACATATATAATTTCAAAGGATTACTACTTTGTTTTATAGGAAAAGCTTTTTTAAATTTCTGTTAATTACAGCTGTTTCATATTTCTTAGGCAGTATAGCCTGATATTCCTTTTCGATAGTCTGGAATATACTGATGATAAAGTTGTACATGGAAAATGCCGTATCTGTATGTATGTTTTAGTAGGAATGTGTAAATAGATATGACGCCTAAACCATGGGTTCTATTGGAACGGAAGGGTACAATTATAGATTACTAAGGCATCTAATCCACCTCTAATAATCCCTATAGCATATTCGGTTTTCAATCCAAGCGTCACACTTGATCATATTGGGCTTACCATCTAACAAATACGACATAGAGGGGTAGCGAATCTACATCTTATCTGGTTCCGGGGTATCGAAATTACGAGGGCGTTCCATTAATTCTTTCGCGGCTACTGTAACTC
This sequence comes from Caligus rogercresseyi, assembly GCA_013387185.1. NCBI lineage: Eukaryota > Metazoa > Arthropoda > Copepoda > Siphonostomatoida > Caligidae > Caligus > Caligus rogercresseyi. The sequence goes on from CP045891.1 coordinate 25,205,902, forward strand.
GGAAATGGTTGAGATACGGGAGGTTTATTTTATCACTTTTCAATGTAGTCACCATTGCAAGCAATCACATCTTTCCACCTTTCACCCACTTCTCTTTGAATGTCTCTGTGAAGCTCTCTTTGGGGATGGCTCTGAAGATGGCCGACGGAATTCCTCTCCACACGTTGACGATCCTCCAAGCTCTTTTTTGAGATGAGAGAAGAGCCAAAAGTCACAAGGGGCAAGGCTTGAGTGGAGGTGTAGGTCAACACCTTGGTTCAAGACAGTGGCCATGATCTTCTTGGCCGAGAGAACCTTGGCTTTCTTTGGAGGCCTTGAGCCTGACTGCTTTGACTGTTGCTTCATCCCTGGTGTGCTGTAATGCACCCATGTCTCGTCAACTGTGATGATTGAGTCCAAGAAGCTGGGGTCTTCATCAACAGCTTCAAGGAAGCTTGGCACAACGAACTCTCTCTGCCTTGTGTTTGTCTGACAAAATCCTTGGGACCCACCTTGCTGCAATCTTGTTGAGGCCAAGGTCTTGGTTCAGTATCCTGTGGACAGTCCCTTGGGAAAGACCAGTGGCTTCGTTGATCTCCCTCACAGTCACTCGGTTGTCATCGTCAAGAATGCTTTTGACTTCATTGATGTTTTCCTCAGTTCTTTGGAGCCTAGGCTTCCGATTCTGCTTTCTTTTGTCCAGCCCATTTCCGCCATCCCTGAGGTCTTTGGAGACCTTTAGAATGACTCTGCGGAGGCTTGGCTTGTTTCTGTAGATGGCTTTGAGAGAGTCAAAGGCCTCAGAGATGGAAAGGCCGGCATTGGAGGCGTCCACAATGACGTTTCTTGGAGCCGGCATTTTGAAACAAAATTTCAAGCAACTTTTCGGCCAGTGATTGTTGACATGCTTTATCTTCCCCTCCCTTTCTCCCTTTATGTTGGCAAATAACAACCTTAAGAGATTAGACACTAAACTTCTGTCTCAGAGGTTTCATATTGGAAAAAAAAATCCTTATGTCAAGCCATTTGGGAGCGACAATGGCCGCGAACGAATTAATGGAACTCCCCTCGTAGTTTATTTGGTGGTTCAAAATAAGAGTCTATTAGATTCCAAATGACATAATTATGTAATATTTTGTTTTTAGCCGACCGCCGGTGAGCCCTTTAACTATATTAATCGTAATACCACGTTTATACATAAAAGAAGTGGTATAGATAGTAATATCGATGCGTCTTGATTCGGGAATGTCATATGAAGAAGGTTAATTTCATTAATAACTTGATAGTAAAAACATAACGACTGTATAGGATACTAAAATAAAAAAAACAAGCTACCATTTAAACAACTATAATACTTACATATTTCAAAAATGTAATCAATGAGATCAGAATCATTCAATGCTTAAAAATATTCTTCTTGCCCTTTAAATCAAATACAACGCTTCTTCTCTCATGGTTCTACCTTTATTTTCACTCAGATATAAAATATCACTACTTAAAGGCAATGAGTTGAAACTTTATATTTTTTTTCCCTGAACATAATATCTAAAAAATATTACAAAATGTTTCTTCCTTTTTTTTCTCTTCATATTAAAAAAATAAGATTTTTATGGAGGTAATAAAATAAGGGAAATTATATTTCATCACTCTTCTGCTATTATTATTTTATTATTGTCAAGTATTATGAAGCATAGGGCAAATGATGTTCGACTTTCGTAATATTTAAGGTATTTGCTTTGTGCCTTACAAATACCAATATATGTACTATCCTAACCTGACCCAACCACCGCACACTAACCATATGGTCAAGATAGAATACAATTGCCGCTTCTTTGTGTGTGGTCAGATGGACATATCCTTAGGCCATTGAGTGAATTTCTTAACTATCACTTTATTTTCTATATGTGGTTCTTTTAATTTTGTTTCATACCATGTTTTTTTTACACATGAATAGTTTTATATGCATATCCTTTATTATATAAATATATAGATAGTTAAATACATAAAATATCTTATTTTTGACAACCATTTATAATAGATGTATTTTTGACCCTAAAGCGGAAATTAAAACATTTTTTAAGAAGCAAAAAGAAATTCAGATAAAAAATAATTTTTGTATTTATTTATTGTAGTTAGGTCTTTTAGAAGAAGTTTAATTTAAAACTGTAATATTTATTTAAATATGATTTTTATACACACATATTTTCAATTGTGCTGCTTATTTGTCCATTCACCTATTTTTTGTATAAAATATTAATAAATTAATTTGAGTAAATAGGAAATCTAGGATGATAAATGTTAGAGAATAATAAAGAACATATCAATTTAGTATGATTTATTGGTTTATCTCATATTAGCAATCGAACATATTTGCTTTAAAAATATATAATTTTGTAGTCAAAAAGTTGTAAATATTACCAAAACTAGAGGCATATATACACTCGAGAGTGCAAACCTCCGCCGTCACGGGGTCCTTATGAGCCTTCCGAGGCGGATTTTTCACGACTGGGGGGGGGCGTAGAGGGACGGGGGAGGGTTCCCCTCGACGGAAATTCCAAGAGGAAGACGCTCCCGGCACCCAATTCACAGCACAGCGACATCTATTGGCAGAGTAAGCTAACTTGAAATATCTATTAGTATTTAGCTCGTTTTGCATCTTAATTCTGCACTCAGAGATGCCAAAATTTAATCACTTTTTCTTTTGGCATTTCCAACAACTCTACAAAGTTTCATCCGAATCCGTTCCATACTTTTTGAGTTATCCTGCTGACAAACAAACCAACAACCAACAAACACCAGTGAAAACAATACCTCCTTCGACGGAGGTAATTATATTTATATATCATTAGTTTTTTTTTATAAATGGACATTATTTAGAATATAATGCTTTTGCTTATATGGTTGAGATAGAAATCATCTGCCTGGTTATAAATTAGTAATATATGCTAGTTATAGTTAGTCATCGAACCTAGGATCTTGTCAATGAGGGTGGCCAAAATTGACCTTCCTCTCTCGGGATTCGAACCTGCGCCCCCAGCATCGAGAGTTTAAAACGCCTTTTGTATTTTGAATTGGACCAGTTTTCGACGGTCCAATATAATTATTTGCCAAAATGCACTTTGTGATCTGGGATAATTTGGGAAAAGACAACTTTTCAATAAAAGATGGACACCCTAATATACAGTTATTATGATTATTATCCAAGGTATCAATATGAATAATGTATTTGGACTCCTGTCCATTTATGGACTTACTTCAATGTGTCCATACTCTTCTCAAATTCAATTATGAGTATTCATTAATAGGGTTTTGTTGTAGCAGTAGTAATTTAGGTAATGGAGAAGAGGGTGGGGGGGGGGAAGTATACCTACGTACCTAATATATATTTCCAACATCACCTTAGCTTGAATATGAGGTAATTGATTTTTGAGAATATTATTCTAAATGTTCAACTTAAGTGAATCTCTTTCAAGGGCGCCTAATGGATTTTGAAAGAAAAATGGAAAGAAACATAATCAACTTTGAATAGGAAAATACATATTTATTTGGTACATCATTTTTTGTTTGATGTAAGTTACACCCTCATTTTCATTAAATTGGCCCATAACATGTTAAAAAGGGCTTAGGTAAAAAAAACTTAAGAGTATTAAATTATAATAGTACTTCTATCTAAAGAGACTTCAAAAATCATTTTTAATAATGAACGATAGAATGAATGTGTAAAGTGTAACCTTCCGAGCAATTCTACATGATTTAGTTGCATTTTTCATATTTGATTGGACTTTGTCTTTACTCATTCAAGTTTGGTTTGGTAAGAACGATTATAATTGTGGACACGAATTTTATACTTTACTGTATTCAGTAGCGATATGTGGGTTTATAACATGAACAACCGTTGAATAGGAATAAAAATATGACAACTTAAGTACTCAAACACAAATTACACAAGAAGACGTCATACAACCATAATATGCTACTATTTATGCTTCTAGATTTAATTATTTTCTCCACATTTTTACATTGTCAATGTTATCAACGAGAATTCATTACAATCAAATTGATCTCTTAACACTGACATTCATTCGATTCGATATAAATATAACCAACCAGATAAGAGTTGTCAAGTTTTTGACCAATCGATGTCGTAAATAAATAGACTCTTTACAAGTCTACAAATACCGTTATCGGTAGTATAATTCTACCTCTGCAAATATCGAATATTAGTGATTAGTTTCCACATTTTATGATAATATTTGAATGTAGCGATAGTTTTAAAGGCCTAAATATTTTTTTTAAATCAATAATTTTTCTTCCTTTGTTGGTGAAAAACGATTTTGGAATAATGAATTCACCTCTCAAACAAAGAATGATTGCACTTAGTTCCCTGCATCTTTCAAATGCATTTTTGGAAGAAGTATTGTCCTATCGAGATCTAATCTATGTTTACAGTTTAAAAAGAGAGGAGGGGCAAAGATATCGTTGAAAGGAAAAGAAATTGGACAGTTTAAAGGAAATATCTATTTCTTCTTTTGATTAAAAATCAATCTATGGATTGATCCCATAGATTGTAACATTTTAGAGAGTCCAATGATTTTATGTATTTCAAAGCAAGATAATGTATAAAAATATGAAACAAAAGAAACAGAATAATTCAAAAAAAATTTGTTTATTTTTTTACAACTTTGGCAATACACTCATCTACCAATATATCTATTAATTCAAGGTAATGTTTTTTTCATCTAAATTTATGGTCTAAATTTTTTTATACAGTCGATCAAATCTGTCCTGGATAACTATGATTATATGATAATTATCCGATGGAAATAGTAATTCAAAGAATACGGTATTTTCTTAACCATTAATCAATAAAAGCAATCATTAATTTATTTATTATATAACCTATAAATTGTTAAGTTTCCAAATCAAAAGTTTCAAGATAATAATACTTGCATCTATTTTTTTATTGAGATGATTGAGTCCTCTACGTTTATCAAATCATTTATTAATATACAAGAGATATATTATATAATAATTATATATATGCATTGCATGTTTAATTAGGTAAAAGTTTTTCAAGTTTTTGGAATCAAAAAAATCATATAGAAAAATTAAGAGTCTGATACAAGTTCCAGTTTACTTCAAAATATCAACATTCATATTAATTTTTACACGAACGAAGCTATATATATATAAAGCAAAAAAATAAAAGCCAAAAATAATAATGATCAAATTTGGTTGCTTAAATAATATTGTAATGAAAAACTAAGACTTTAGTCGATAAATATGAATATCATATCACATGTTTTTTTATCATATTGATTTTCGAATAAAGTATCTTATTTTTTTAATTCGACGATTTCTTATCTGTGTCCAAGCTGTTAGGGAAAAAATATTTTAAGTTTTCTTATGTAAATATATAATTTGCCTATACAATGTATTTTTTTTCTCTCTTTGCTCAAGCATAAAAGCTTATAAAAATGCTTGCCATATAAATTAGCGCCATAAGATGCAACTAAGACTTCCTCCTACTCACCCCACATAAATATGAATGGATGTAAGATGCATGTGCAGTTATAGAAATATTATATGTAATCTGTTCCATGTGAATAATTGAATAAATACCCTTTCCATGTCTTAGCGTAATACATATATTTTAAAAACCTCACTTCTTAAGTTAGGAAGACAAAAGAAGGAAGCTTATATTGGTGTGGTTACTGAGGTTGGGTGTGGGAATGACGTCACAGGAGTCGTTGTCCCTATGTATTACTAAGAATAGTGAAGAAAGTATTGATTTTTAAATAGGTATATAGAGTTCTTAAAGGAGATAAATATTACATGCCTTAGTATTTGACATGTATTTTAAAAAATCATAAGGATGTATCATTCGAAGGAAAACTCACGAAATATATTTATGATTTTAATAAATAAATAATACATTATTAAACATTCTATTTAAAAACTTACTGAAACTTAAATACTGAATGGTTAAAACTTAACATAAGCAATACAAAGATACAAAAAAATCCACATAATCAATGCATGTCATAATAATTTAAAAGGAATA
>CP045891.1:25212044-25249238 GCA_013387185.1 Caligus rogercresseyi
ATAATGCACTAGAATATTGAAAAAAATTATTTATTAAGCAAATATAATTCTTGCAGTTTTTAGAGTTTTTCTATTGGTTGTTTTTATAGTTTATAGTTTTTATGAAATATACAATATTGGCAATAGAACATCATTTAAAATGTATGCAGCAAATAAATAATACAAATATGCTGTTGTAAAATGAATAAATTCCATTAAAAATTATAATAATTATATCTCTATAACTTTATGTTCAGTATTATAGACTCGAAAATCTCCTCCCAGTTGTATGTTTTTTGCTTTTCTTAATACGACTAAATGTAGGATGTTTATTTACTCCTTTTTTGTAATAAGCATGTTTTGAAAATGAGTTCACTTTTGTTTTTGCTCTATAAAACACCTTATTTCTGCATGTTATTGTTAAAATAGATCAAGGTTTTTGACTTATAACTCCATTTTTAAGAGTAAAACAATTGCTTATTAAAAACATTTGATTTGAACTAGTTAATTATGATCCATGTGATACTATTCAATATTCTTCACTATGCATTTTTAAAAGTTTTTCCATTTAGGCGTTTAAACAAATAAGTTTGTTTTATCTTTAAACTCTATATTACGCAAGAAGCCGAATCTGATTTGAAATAACATTTAAAAGCATATTCAATGCATAAACGATATATTATAAAAATAATATTACCAAGATAGGAATAGGTATATATACATTTTCCAAACTAATCTAAATTTATAAAAATATGCCCTCACAGATGCATATATGTACCTATATATGTATACTTTCATCCATAAACGAATAAAACAGTCTTGTCATTAAGGTAAATACATTGTTGTTCATACAAAAACAACAATGGAGGTTAGTCAATTGACCTAAGAAGCTGCAGCAATGAATATTATGATTAAACTTCAACATAATAATTCCCTAATACAATTCACAATCAAAAATAAAAATCCCATGAACAAAACAGATTTTTTTAAAGTTTAATCAACGAAGCCATTACTTTCACCAAAAATTAAACAAAGGATCTCCAAATGAGTTTTCTTTAGTTTTAAACGCATTATGCTCTCAACACATTTAACGCTCTATACATAAAAAATGAAATATAAATATTTTTTTCTGAGCTTATAGTGACTATATACTCGTATATTAATAATAAAAAAATCGATACAAATATTGAGCTAACAGGTTATATCAATCATTTAAACCCATTTTTATGAAGATATATTTTTAAATATTATTGAATATGCTAAGGGTGTACTGAATACTTAAGAATGTACTATGGCATTAAATATATATGAAAATAAGAATATTTGTGTCCCAATAATACAAATTGGTTCTTTTACATGTATATTAAAAAAATAAGTGTAATAGCGAATGAAGAAGATGTTTTATCTAGCGTATAGCTGTTATTTAATGTTTTTGCATACAATATGCATATCGATAAACCATTTTTTAAAGGTATAATGAGTATAAAAATAATATTATTATTATAGTTTAAAAAGAACACACTTTTTAAATATACATTTTCAAGTAGCAATTTTTTTTAAGTTCATACTTTTACCGTAACTTCTGTATATATATATATATTTTTTAAAGGCTTTATAAATAAAGAAGAAATTTTTTTTACATACTAATGCAATATGCTTTTTGAAAAATATATTTATTTGAAAGGTGTAATGAGTTTAATAATAATATAGTAAAAAAAAGAAAACATTTTATAAATATATTTTTCAAGTTGCAACATTTTTAAATAAAATCAATGTTTGAAACATTCACTGTGGCTTCTATTTATATTCATTTTTTTTTAAAGTTTACATAAAAAAGAATATTTTTCAGAAAGAGATAGTAAGTATCATCCATTGTTTTATTAAGCAAGGCTTCATACTGCAATCATGAGGACAATTATAATTCTAAAGCAGTTCAGAGTGAGCTTCCCTGTGGTCAATGCATGACCATTGTTATAATGAACAATTGATTACTCAATCCCTTGGTGTAGAAGTAGGCATTATTATATAAATTTAATGAAGCAATGCTTAACGAATAAGTGTGTTTTAACAAATAAATAGAAAGTTTAGTTCAGAGTATGTGCAGATTGAAATCTTATATTACATCCATCCGTGTTCTTTCTTGAATGTCGATTTAGAAAAAATAGTAAAAACTCAAATAAAATGTACTTTGATATTTTGTCCTCAGTATCAAGAAATACAGGGAATTCATCATCGCGGTACAATTTTGGTAGAGAACTATTAAAATACGTTCCATGTTGCTCAGAGAATCACCAAATAAATATCTTATTTGTTTTAAATTTCATCACCAGATTTTTTTTTTAGATAATTTAAGTTTATTACCACATTTAATATTTAATTTTTTTTTAAATAAATAATGGAACATGACTTTTTTGTATCATTAAAATAAGTACTTAACACTAAATTAAAAATATTAACGCACAAGTTAATTAGTCTAAGACGGGAAACTATATATTGAGAAACTAAGTCGTTTTCTTAACAGTCATGTAAAACTGTTAACGCACAAGTCACTCGCAGTTGTTGCGTAAAAGTATTTTACAATATAAATTCAAATTACAAAATGATGACAATTTGTTCTACAATTGATTTGTAAAGTTTATTTTGTAAGTCATTAAGCAAAGATGGACTATGTAATAATAACTAATAAATTTTTTTAATGGTTAAGATGTTTATTTATTTGCTAAAATCCATACAGTGTAAAAATATAAGAACACACTATAAAGTAGGAGATAAAAACACAATCTTAAGACAGTTACGTAAAAAACAAAACATAAATGAACATTATAATTCAAAATTACTGTCTAAAAATAAAACCATAATATAAAATGACTTAATAAAAATTATTTCTTATTAAATATAAAACGTTGATGTCGTCTTATTGTCGATTTGATGAGTTTGAGGTATTCGAGAGAATTTGAAGGAATAAACTTTATCAAATCTCCGGTCCATGTCCATGACGTCGCAGATGAATTGGGAATTTTTATTGAGAGGGCTGAATAACGAGCCGCTGCCCCAATCATATTTGCTCTAAGATCTTCGATTCGAATATAAGAGTTATTTGTCAGTCTCTTCGCAATTAATGATTTCATGTTGAGCAGTGCAAATTCAACAGCCTTTTGATGAGGAGAGATCTTCTTTCTTCTTCTGAATGCTCCAAAAATAATTGTAGCTCTAACTACGTTCGAATTTAAGTCCATATACCACAAACGTTTAGTAATGGAATTGTGATTTGTTTTATCTACGCAATAATATAATTAATCAATGGGAAAGAATAGTATATATGGGATAGATTATAATCATTTATACAAAAATGTTTCAACATGAGTTTAATACTCTTTTTGATAATTTTTATATAAAATAAATTACCGGATATAAAATAATGTTAGAAAGTAATAAAAAGATCAATATAAGATGTTTTCTATTATGAAATTAAAGGACAAAAAAAATACTCTACATGATCTGTTTCATATATGTACAGAAATAACTCACTGATGACGAAAATATCCTAATATACAAAGGTAACAGTCTATTCATTTCAATCATTAAAAATTCTTCATTTATAAACATACTTATATTCACAAATATAATTTTTCCTCATTTTCTATCATATAAAATATTTCTTAGGTAATAACTCTTGCATGAAGACGAAACATAAGTATTCCTTACTTATAAAGAAATGTAGGATTGAGCCTAAGGCCCTGTCATTAAGCACGTTTTTTTTAACTTATGAGAGCTCTTCATAAGTGCCTACCTACTCTTGTTCAAACATTTCATATAAAGAGAACCTTCATTAATTAATGAAAACGAGGAAAAATATCTAAAGTATTTAAGTCCTTCCCGTCATCATCTGATTATTTAATATTATCATTATTTCCACGGCGTTGTTCGTTAGATATGTTTTTGTTTGGAAAATGCGATTATTGACCGATATTTATTAATATATAAAAACCATTTTGTATTAGTCTGGTTCTAATGTTATATATTAACAACTGGACCCACAAAAAGGGATTGCCCAATAATCACATTTGATTTAAAACTTTTAAAGAGGTAAATTTTGTTTCATAAAACAGATAAAATCTTTGAATATTTCTTTGCCGATTTCAGTAAATCAATCATTGAACGCAGGAGGCTAAAAGTCACAAATCTCCACAGTTTTCCTTATTTCAAAAGAGTTAAAAAAGGTAATTCAAAACTCTTAATTATACATGTTTACAATTTGAAACGGATACGAAATATTCAACTTTCATATGGGAATATATATATATATAAATGGCGTTATTGTGCTAAACTTCCAGCTGATTTTGCTAATACCATAAAATATGGTCATACTGTTACACAAAGATATTCTAGGATACTAAATTAAAATCTATTTTAGAAATGGCTGGGATATATAGAATTGCATTAAAACAAATATTTTATACTGATTTCCCGTAGTTTTTAAAGTTATTATTATTATTATTTTGGCAATGTCTTTGTTCAGTTATGAGCAGTATATATAACTGAATAGATGTGAGAAAAAATAATTACAAACATTTAATGAAATTCACCTTCATGACACTAATATCCTTCCATAATTTAAAGCAAAAAATGTAATCTAATTTAACTTATTATGCAATAAACATCTTTTAAACCTTGTGTTTATTTTATAAAATTATATTCAGTATTTAACGTGGCAACATACAATGTTTCAAGGAAAGTATTTGATAGCGTTATTAACTTATTATAGCATCGTATTGCCTTGGACAATGATGATGCCTCTCTTCCTTCCTATAATTATATGCCAGCATTGTAAACTCAAATGTACCTAAATATATATATACATAAATAGGCCTCAAAATGAGGGCATTTTCTAATAACAACAACAACTACAATAACTTGTAATAAGGCTCTTCAAGTAATTTGGAGTATCGTGACTAATAACAAATTACATTACCTATCTCCTTCTGACATGCATTTTTATACATGCAACCACAAGCACCTCTTCTTATATTATTATTATTACTGTTATTTGCATGCGGAACGAATCATTGTCATCCTAATAACATGCGTTGCCCTGTCTTTGCATATTTTAAATGTACAAAAAAAGACAACGAAAAATGAAATCTCTTCCAATTAGTTCTTTGATCCCGGCCGACACGTGCTTTAAACGACATATTTTTTATGAAAGAAAAATCGTTCTGTGCTTCACCGTATTTTTTTGTTAAAGTACTCTTAAATAAGAAAACTATGCAAGATATGTGAGCTGCTTTTCGGCCAACAAAAACTGTGTCAAAAGATTGGCAATCTTTCGTAAATATTTACGTTTGTGCAAAATGAATAAGTTGTTTTATATCATTTCGTTTATTATGCAAATAAATAAAAACAAGATCTAAACATAAAACCCAAAACAAATGTGTTATAAAAACATAAATAAACAAATAAGCTATAGTGTCCATAGGAACCTTACTTATTTGCCAATAAAAAGCTTACGGAAATCAAATACAGTTAAATAAAAACGACTTCGGTAAGCTAAAATGTCTCAACATTCGTGTGAGCTTTGCTGCTCATAACCTTGCCTCGGGAGGGTCGGTTGCTTGCCTTAACTCTGCACAGGAATTTCATAATTTCGCCATGTATTTTTTAATGATTTGTTTGTTTTTTGTTGTAAATTCTACTAAAAACTTAATGAATGAAAAATAATAATCTTTGTTTTTAGTAAACAAATTAGGTTTTTCGAAATTTTCCTTTAAAAAAGCCGTCTAATTAACTTGGGTATCCGCTTAGATTATTAAACGTTCTAGCATTAAAATTAGTTCCAGAAACAATAAATTCACATTGGAACTCGAATCTGGACCTAGAGCTAACATGCTCCGATTGCAAACCTAAGTTTTTAAATAATAAGATCGATTTAAAAAAATAATACTGCCTTTAAAATAATAATAACTTTGCTTTAAAAATATCATTAAAAATATTTATTGTCGGATTTGTCTAGAATATTTATTAGATATTCGCAATTATTGCAAAAAAATCCTACAAACTTGAGATTTTCCTTTATATCAATTTTTAAATATGAATCTTTATATAGTTAAAAAAACGAGTGTATCAAATCTGAATCATTTTATTATTTTAATATATATCTTTAATATATTTTTACTCTCTCGGAATTACTCATGAATATCAAAAAAAATTATAATGTTTTTTTGCTTTAATAACAAAAAACATCACTTACATTGTGATTACATGTTGAAATGGCTCCTTAAATATTGTTTCATCTTTTTGAATTTACTACACTTTAACATTTACTTATTCTTTGCAAGTTTATCATTTAACATACGCTGTGTTTTACATGTTTTTTATAAATTGCATCAATGTTATTCATGTTGATCTATTAGTTAATATTAATTTCTATAATTTACCATCCTATATTGGCAATTAATTTTAAGCATTTAAGCATAATATATTTATATATAAAACACAAATTCAAAGAAATATATTTTAATTTATATATATTATATATATATATATACTTTATATTCAAAATCAGTGTCTTAGATTAGGAGAGTTAGATCACATGACAACTGATTCATAACATGGGGTTGACGAAAACTCATAACAAAAAGATTTTAAATCAGAAACTTATGATATGAAATCTGTTTGTTATGAGCTTTTTTCAACCCATGTTATGAATCAGTTGTCATGTGTCCAGACTCTCTCATTCTAAGACACACTACAAAATTTAACTTAGACCTTGCAGGTGAGGGATAAAACACTGTGACAATCTGAATTTATAGGCCTTAAATAATCACATCAAATTAGATATACAAAAGATACAATCTGATCAAACCAACTTTTCAAAAAGTTTAAGGTATAGAAGTTTTTTTCCTTAACAAATAAGGATTAGTCGTCAAAGTAAAAAAATATATTTAGTGTGCTTTTCTCGGGCTCAATGTTCAAAAATCAATACATTAGCAATTATTACATACTTTTAGATTCAAATAACAAAAGAAAGATTTTAAAAGTTGGCAATATCTTACACATATTTATTAAAACTATGCAATTATTTAAAGAGAACGAACTCTATGCTAAAAAAATATTTTTTTGGCTGAGAAGGAAGAGTCTTTCTTAACTGTGGGCTTCTTTCAATAGGGCCTAGATAATATACAATGAGGCATAACAATATAGTATGCTAGAAACTCACTTCCTTTGTGCTTAAAGTAATAATCTTATTGTCATTATTATCATTATTATGTATATATATTTTGTGTGTGTGTGTGTGAGGTTCAATTATCGTTAGAGGCACAACGAGGCACAAATACAGATTGGCGGTCTGTTGTGTTTGTTTGCAGGAAGATGATGGTTTTTTGAGTCTACAAAACTTTCCCTTTTTTTGCTGCTGCCTTTGTATATAGAAGAAGAATCTCCTCCTCATAAAGTCCTCTTTTTTGTACAACAACAATAAAGATTGAAGGAGATGCCTGCAGATGTGTGACTCACGAATTGAATAACTTTCTTCTTATCATTGTGTCTTGGTTAAGATCTTGTCATGAGGGGGGGACTCCTTGAAATATGTGACTACCTAAAATAATGGATTCACTCTCTTGGATTTCCGTTTCTCTTGGTTGTTATTATTATAAAGAAGTGAAAATGCAACTTTATGCAACAAAATGCATATAATATTAAGCGTATATTATTTGAAAATAAAGAAGATTCTTGTCATCCAATGAAATTGTACCATGGATTTTTTTAGTTTGCCATTATGAAATACAATATTAAAACAGATTATGTAATAATATTCTATTCTGCTTTGGCTTAAGAACCTTGCCATTATTGTTCCTTGCTATACTAACTGTCAATCCTGCTAATAGACGGGGTAAAGTGTATAACTAAAAATTAAGCTGTTATTCCGATGTTGTGAAATGGAAAATTACATTCCGATTCGGGACTATGCGTTACTACAGTAGTCTTCTATAGAAAAACGGGGATATCCCATCCCAGTTGTTATAAAAACATTAGTTCCTAATAAAAATTACAATACTCCTACGATTAACCTTTAGCTGTTGATAATTTGATATGGCTACTATAGTTGTGAGTGCAGTTATTAATATAAAACTATTTTAACTTTGTAATGAATGGCTTAGGATAATCTGTTTTCGTATAACACAGCCTAGACTCTCATTGGAGTTATTTATATATTTCATTGCAGAACTCTGGAAAACTTTAGGAAAATAAATGTTTAGTAAAAACAACACTCTAATATCTTTAAGAGTGTTTTTTAAACTAGTTATTTTATATCAAATTTGGATTATGACATTAGAATTCTTATGGAGATAGTGAATGAAATCTGTTTTTTAAAATAATTATTTTGGTTGAGTGTCACTATTTTTTAAATACATATATATCTCCAAAAATTTATACGTATTATTAAAACTCATAACTTCAATGGAATACGTAAAACTTATATCAAAAGGAAAATATTTATTGTTTATAAGTTATATATGCATCCTTAATATATTTAGTATACTTCGAATGTTATGCGAAATGTCCTTTTTATATATTTAGATATAGAAGAATAACATCTTCACTATGTCAAAGTCACATAAAATTAAGGACGAAATAAATAATAAATCCTTTATAAATGTATCAACTCCGTTCCTTAAATGTGTGGCTCTCACGTAGATAAGACTCCATTATTTTTATCCAGTGGATCCTATGTATTAATTACTCTCAGTTTTATATCAGGAAGCCCCTTGAGTATATAATAATGATAATAAAAACCTTTTTTCATGGGAATGATCATTATCTTCCATGATTCTAAGAGGACAATAATGACTTGATAGCCAAAAAGAAGAGCCTCAAGGTAGAATCAGATAAACAACATATGGTAATACGATTTAAAGTAAGTAAGTAAGGAATAATTCATTTGGGGATATACCACGAGTGTCATTTAATTTCAAAAATAATGTTTTTTAAGATAAAGGAAATTGCAAAGGAGATTTTCGATATCATTATGACTTTTGTGATTATTGTTATTATAAGATTTTCGCCCATCCTTGAATATCAACTAAATAATGAAATAAAAGGTTTTGAAATGTGAAATAAATTAAATTATCTTCTCATGAAACGAAATAATAGGACGTTAAACACTTCGTTTGGTAAACTCGAGGCTTTGATGTACCTATAATATATATTATTTTTCCGTATACCAATTAAATGCAAGAGACTTCCTATATAAGATGGGTATTGAGCCGTAGGAAAATAGCATGCAGAAAATTTGTAGGTATTTCCTTAATTACTTTGTAAATATGTACAATACTTTGAAAAAAAAGTGCACCACAATTAGAACCTATTTATGTATGAAATGCCTTCCGTCTGAATATTGTATATTTATTAGTAAAAGGACTTCGACTATAAATTTATATTTAAAACCTATAATATATCTCCTGATGCATATAAAAACTAGAGGCATATACGTATACACTCAGAGAGTGCAAACCTCCGCCGTCACGGGGTCCTTGTGAGCCTTCCGAGGCGGATTTTTCACGGGGGAGACGGAAACAGCGATTCACAGCACAGCGACATCTATTGGCAGAGTAGGCTAACTTGAAATATTTATTAGTATTTAGCTCATTTTACATCTTAATTCTGCACTCAGAGATGCCGAAATTTAATCACTTGTTTCTTTTGGCATTTCCAACAACTCCACAAAGTTTCATCCGAATCCGTTCCGTACTTTTTGAGTTATCCTGCTGACAAACCAACCAACAAACCAACCAATCAACAAACCAACACCAGTGAAAACAATACCTCCTTCGGCGGAGGTAACAACGATAAAACATCGAATTATATATATATATATTTATTTTCATTGAATGTTATTAATACAACTTCTTCTGTAACAAAACCACATAGTCTTTTCATATTTTATTGAAAGAAAAGTCTAAACCAAATTCATATAAAATCATTTTTTATAAAGCAGTGGAAGCTTATAAGAGAAAAAAAATGTCATTTACTTCATTTAATTAAGTACCTCAAACAGAACTTACATGCAAAAAGTACAACACAAAAGTATAGTGCGTTGTTTAATAAATTAAAGTATAAGAGGACCTCTTTATTTGAAAAAGGTTATCAAGTCTTTTATGATACTTTTTATATGCATCAAAACAGCTTTCTCTCTTTTTAACATTTTATTATCTCATGAAGAAATATACAAAATATGTATGCAAAAGGAGTAATTTATGTGTTATTATCACGAAGGAATAACAACAGTGCTCTATGTGAAAAGGTGCACTTTTATTATATCTATGTGTGATATCAAAATGAGTGTTTTCGGCACAATATTAGCATCATACTAATCATCATAAGTACTCTAGGGTATAATTTGCGTGAGCTATAAAATGATGAGGGATTTTCCACATACCACTTCAAAAGTTAAAACGCATTTACTATCATTTTCTCTTATTCACCCACCACCTATGATGATATAAAAAATCTTATTATTTTGTCCTTCTTTAAAAAATTCGAACTGAAGTCTGGTCTTGGAATGAATACTAAAAAAATAGGCATACTGCCATTAGCATCTTGGAATCCAGACCCTCTGTTACGATCTCCAGTTGTAAGGTTGTACAGTCAGTGAACATTCTTGGTATAGAGTGATGAAAAATGGTTTGTCTATGTCTAACTGGTTGGAAATGAATAAAAAAATTATAGATCTTTGAAACAATGGCCTCATCTCTCATCAATGAAAAGGATTGATCTATATAATACACGTGTGGTGCCTGCTGTTTTATACAGGGCGACTTCGATTCCTTCACTTGCCGAATATGCAATCCAAGAAGAAGAGTCTTGGTTGACCTCACTTTTTCACAAATCTTACCTTCCCGCCCTCAAATGTCCCGAAAAATTTATAGGGGGAGGCTTGTGTCTCTTAGATGATATTCTTCCAACCTATTATCGTAAAATAGTTGAACAATGGGCGTGTATCATGAACAAGACTAGAGAAGATACTTCACTTCCACGGAATTTTATAATTGGATTCACATGGGCACCATTTTAACAAATTCAGATTTGGAAATGTTTTCTCCCTTTTTAACATCGATTCAGAGGATATTATGGAGATCCCATCCTGTTTATCTATCGGACACAACATTCGATTTTATAAATCAAAACAAGGACAAAAAACCGTTTATCAAGAGATTTGGAGATCCGTTTGTTCTCGAGAGAACTGCTCTTAACCAAAATAAATTTACAGCGCAAGACTTAGATAGGTCAAATTTTAACATGGGAAGGTTCCGCTTTCCACTTGAACGTTCTTTTATTGTTTTTAATCCTTCGAAGCCGTGGTTTTTAAAATTTACACTTAAAAGACCTAGATATGATGGAGGGATCTCAATATCTGAAAGATTTCAAAGTTTGTTGGGCCTCCCTTTGTCCTGGAAAAGAAGAATTCTAAAATCAACGGGTAGTATTGCCGATGGTTAAAAATTTACTGCACAATTACAAGTTTCAGGACAAATCCTCAAATTTCAGCTTCCTTGCATGAACTGTGAGTTTTTACTAAACAATATCTTCCATGCATTCGTAGACTGTCCAATCCTAAAGATGTTTAAGTTATTTGTAAAGCTTAACGTTTGTGAAAATGAAGACGATTCCTCAAATATTTTAAAAGCCTATGTTCTTTTTGGTGTCTTTAATCTTAAAAAGAAATCTCCCCCAGTCACAAAGCAATTGAATCTGCAATACAAAATGTCAAATCTTTAACAGCACAAAAACTTACTACTTACAAGTACATTTTAGAAAAAGATCTAAGACCTATCCTCATTGGTGCTGCTGCCCGCCACTCTGCTTTCGAGGTCAAAATTCCTGATATGGGAGCGTCAACTTGGAAATGGGCTGGAGACCTTATTAAATTTTATCCAAACAATTCAAAATTATATTGGAACGACATCAGAAGTATTTTAAGAATGCATCGCCGTTTTTATTGAATACAAATTAGTTTTATCAAATGTTGTTTTATATAAATTATGGTTTTTTATATGGACGGTAATTTTGAACTATAATGTTCATTGATGTTTTTATTACGTAACTGTCCAGATTTGATTTGATTTCGTACGTTACCTGTATGTTTTTAGTGTATTTTTTACACTGTATTATTTTTTGCAGTAACAGAGCATAATTATTTTAACCATGAAAAAAAAATCTTAATATATAGCAAAAGATGGAAACGCATGGCTTGAAAATCAATTATGAGTCTTTTTACGCATTTATATGGCTTTCAGAATAAAAAACATCGACAACACCAAAAAGATACTCGACTCTAAATAAAATATCTTGGGCCAATATTAGCAATAAAAATTACTCGAAAAATGAACCAAACTCAAACGTAAATATTGCATTTAGTCTTGAAATGAAATCTAATTAAATTTACATTTGTGTAAATACTGAAATAGCATCAACGTACGTGAACCACTAGAGGTTGCCATCAAAACCATTTTATGACGTCACATTAAATATAACCTCATGATCTCTTATGCCGATAAGCCAATGCATACATATATATACTATATATATATATATATATATATATATATATATATATATATATATATATAGCCGTAATAGCAAACCTACTTCCTCAAAGCCCGTCCACTCAATAACAATTTCCTATTCCATCCCTCTCTACACACATGCACACATAGAGGGGCACCACCCTAGAAGAGAGCCAAGAAGGGATTCCAAGGAGAATGGATACTCATTATTACCCTCATTATTCATTTGTTCGAATCTCTGAGGGGCGGAAGATTGGACGGAGTCCCCCCCCCCCCCCCCCCCTCTTCATCCACTTTAGGAATCAACCATTTCAAAAGACCCCTCCTTAATAATTAATTGCCTTCTCCTTGTTTGTTTTTTATCCAAATATATGTGTATGAAGTGGATCAAACCGATCTAACTAATAATTGGATGCAACATAGACTAAATAAGAAGTTGGGAAAGCAACGTTGAAGTCAGCAGCTGATGAAATAATGAAGAAAAGGAAGGTATTATTATTGTCCCTTAAGGAGTCATAGTTTAAATGCCTATGAATCGGTAATTACCTCCGCCGAAGGAGGTATTGTTTTCACTGGCGTTGGTTTATTGATTGGTGGTTTGTTTGTCAGCAAGATAACTGAAAAAGTACGGAACGGATTCGGATGAAACTTTGTGGAGTTGTTGGAAATGCCAAAAGGAACAAGTGATTAAATTTTGGCATCTCTGAGAGCTTCTTTAAGATGCAAAATGAGCTAAATACTAATAAATATTTCAAGTTAGCCTACTCTGCCAATAGATGTCGCTGTGCTGTGAAATGGGATGCCGGGAGTGTCTTCCTCTTGGAATTTCCGTCGAGGGGAACCCTCCCCCGTCCCTCTACGCCGCCCCAGTCGTAAAAAATCCGCCTCGGAAGGCTCATAAGGACCCCGTGACGGCGGAGGTTTGCACTCTCTGAGTGTATATATGCCTCTAGTTAGATTTATATTCACTCAGTTTTTTTTGTTCTTTTTAATTTCTTTTTAGCTATTTGGTGCGATAGAATTGCATCCAACAGGATACAAATAAGCAATATAGCATTAAAATTAGTCTATCGAACCTAGGATCTTTTCAATGAGGTAGACCACTAATGACCGTCCCCCCTCGGGATTCAAACCTGCGTCCTCAACATTGAGAGTTGAACACGCCTTAACGCACACGGCTATCGCACTCCCTTTATTTATTGTAGGATTTTCCCTCTTCTATTATTTTCTATTATAATATATATAATATTTCATTGCGTAGCTAGGTTGGAAGTCATTTTAACTACATTAATGACGTTTTAAGCTGGTTGAATGTTTATTCTCATTGGAGCATCCAGATATTATTTGGTGAATGAGTTGATCACACAAAATTAATTCATTATATATGACCAATCAGGTAGGAATTCATAATTATATTATAAGGGTCATACAATTTAAAAAATTCCCGAAAAAAAATGAATATATATTTAAATATTTTTGATGTATTTACACATACTTTGACATAGAGAAGCATTAAATTCTTTATATTAATCAATCAATCAATAAAACATTGAGTTAGAGGGTTTAATATGATGTATGGAAGAATGTCTTGAAAGTTTTTTCTCCATGAAGCAGAAATTTGAATGGCCAGAAAAAGTTCAAGTTTTAAAATAGATACACGTCATATAGGGATTTTTTAAATAGCATTATGGGTTTCTTGAAAAGCAAAATGCTAATCCAAACTTTAAGATATATATATATAATATATATTTGAACTTTTTTGATTAAGTTTAATTTATTTGAATTTTTTGAGTAATTTCATTAAAACAACGAAATTAATTATTATTATTTTATTTGCCTATATTGTTCGATAGAATTGCATCCGACAGGATATAAATAAGCATTATAGCATTAAAATTAGTCTATATAACTAGGATCTTATCAATGAGGTAGACCAAAATTGACCATCCCCTCTCGGGATTCGAACCTGCGCCCCCAACATTGAGAGTTGAACACGCCTTAACACGCACGGCTATCGAGCTCCCTACATTAATTATCATATTTTCAATATGTCAAGCAAATATTTGCTAGACTCAACAATTATTAACCCTTGCGTTTCAGGTCCTACTTGTCATAAAAGCAAGATAAGGACAAAATAGATTTATCAAATTGTATCTTTGCTTGTATTTCCATGTATTCAGGGTTTTGAATAATACGACATTTTATATACTTATAACCATCTAGTAAACATATAAAAGCATCTAATAAGAAAATATGTCGTACATTGACGTATAAACTCACATAACTCAATCATTTTATGGACATATCAAAGTTTTCTTTTTATTATGACAGGTTATTTTATTAAAAATGTATTTTCACAAAAAATCATAATATTTATAACAATCATATTTTTTTCTTATATAAATGCTTGTTTATTATGAGGTTTGGCTTTCACTTCCTCTAGAAAAGCATTAAAATAGAGGAGGAAAAACTAGGTTTCCAAAGACTGTCACGTAGGCTAGCGCATCCAAAAAATAAACACATTTTAAGTAAAGCAATCCTTAAATGGAAAGTAAAATTGTTATTTTGTGTATAAATACACTCACAGAACTATACATAGAGTTCGTGACTTTTTTCCTTCTTCTTATTTTGATGAAGGAATGAAGAAAGAAAAAAATCGTAAATAGAAATAGAAAAAAAGATTACAACCCTTGATGAAAGTTGAATTTCAAAGTGGTAGTAGTGGTTTGGGAGAAGGTCATTGAAGTATCTGAATATATAACTAGTTCCATTGTTTATGAGTTGCTCATAAAATCATGCTTCTGTTCAATATTTATTTACAATTTATTCTATAGTTGATTGAAATTGAGTATTTCATGAATCAGGCATTGTCTTATTTTGTTTTTACACGTATAACTTTTTAATGTGTTTTATCATATAGATATAAAGATAAACCAGAGCTGAATCCCTTCAATAGCAGAGAAACATCGTTCAGCTGTCGCCTGTGCCCAAGTAATTTGTGCTACGTCATCGTAAGTTAATCATTGATATAGAAAGGTTTGTCTATATTGAGCACAATGACGTATTTCTCTGAAGAATCCAATAAGATTATGTCTTTATATTTCTATGGTTTTTATCTGTTATTTTTTTCTTATATTATTGTAGATACTTATTGTTTAACATTAGTAATAAAGCCTTTTAAAACCTTGGATATAAAAAACATATTAAAAATGGATTCAAACGCTTGGAAAAGACTCTTGAATATGAATTTATAGTCCTTAGTTGCTGTTTAAATGTGCTTAAGGCTCCGTAACTTAATTGATTCAATTTATATAACTATTATATAAAAAAGAAAAATGCTGTAACTTTGCAAGACTTATTATTATATAGTCGAATTGTTAAATCCCGAAAAACAATATAAAAAAGCTAAAATATAACAGATAATGTTTAAAATCAATTATTTAAATCTCTAAGCACACATTCAAATAAGCTTATCAAAGCTTAAGACCTAATATGTGTTCTATAATTTATTCAAACTTAAGTTACGTGAAAGGATGTATCAATCACTTAAATGAATTTTTCTGTTAATCGTCCTTGAAAAATTCCGATTTCCGATTTGGCGGTCTGGAATTATTTTTCTGTTTTCATATTATATATATATTCATATGTGCTACTGAAAAGGTAAGAAAATATACATAGTTAAAGAAAAAGGGATCCAACATACTGAGAAATTCATTATTACTTACTGTGTATCTTCCTGCTAGCTTTACTGACAGAGTTTAGGTTCTCCATAAGGCTCTGTAACTATTGATAAGATAGATAAATATAAAACCGGGCTTACTATTACGCCATCCATTAAAATACAATTCTCGATCATCTATAAAAGCTACCATATTTTGTATGATAAATGCACTCTAGAATTATATTGACACCAAATATAATTGTTCGATATGCTTCAACATTAACTAACGTTTTATATCCCTCTGAAAACAAAGTTGAACTCTACGCAGGGCATTGTAGACGGGCTAAAATTTACTGCCCAATTTCAAATTTCAGGACAATTAATAAAATTTTATTACCCCTGCAACAATTGCGGTGCTTATTCAACAATATCTTACACGCATTCGTTGACTGCCCTGCGCTATCATTGGTGAAGCAGTTTTTAAAACTTAATTTATCTGAAAATAAAATAATTTCCCTAGTATTCTAAAGGCCTATATTCTATTCGGGCCATACAAAGTGAAAAAAAGTTCCCCCTCTAGTCATAAAGCTCTAAACGCAGCAGTAAGCAACATCAAATCATTAATTGCTAAGCAACTAACGGCAAACTCTTATGTGGAAGCTGAGGACCTGAGAGCGATCATCCTTGGTGCAGCGGCTCGTTACGAGGCGCTCGATGGTAAAATTCCTGACCCTGGATCTCCTTCTTGGAAATGGGCGGGAGATATTGTACGATTTGTGCCATCTCGCTCAGGAGTATACCTGAAAGCTCTGAAGAGGATTTTAAGACGTCATCGGGATTTTTAAAGAATAAATAAACGCTGTTTCGTCCATGTAAATAAGGTTATAATCTCTTGACAGTAAATATGTTCTACAATGTTCATTCATGTTATTTATTTTAACGCAACTGTCAAGAGTATTTTATTTATTTATTTATTTATAGTTGTCTGTATTTTAGTGTAGTTATTTTTTACACTGTTTTATAATATTTGATAGCCAAATAAAGAATTTTATAACCGTTAAAAAAAAGTTGAACTTATTATTCAACACTTAGTAAATGTGATGTCATTTCTTCGAGTATATACTCCATATGACCTTATAATATCAACCCTAAAGATTCTTTTGGGCAAAGTCCTTGTTTCAAATCTTTATTTTTGAAAAAGGATTTTCGCATGTCAGGTTGTGAGAGGCAAAAAAATGAGATCAAATGAGAATTGACGTTTCTTTGTACTGTGCTTCTTTCATGTCAAAGATAAAGAGGAATTCCCCTCATGGTTATTTGTTCAGTTATGCCCTTGAACCACTTGCCTATGCGAGCATCATGCAAACAGGAATCACAATTATGAATATGATGTTGCGCCCTATAGAGGCATCTCATTCTATCGGTAATATGTATGTATATTCATGGCTTGATCGTACAAAGAGAGAGAAAAACCAGAGTTATGTGGAGAGGGCATACAATCCTTCTCCCATGGATGCTAATATATATATTCATAGTATTTATACACGTGTGTGTGTGTGTGTTGTACAAGTACTGACTGACATTTAAATGAATGAGCACTTAAATCCTCAACTCTGCATCCATCATGAAAACATGTAATTAATCTTGAATTTGCAAGGAACTTGACGCATGACTGTACTTATTTTCTAAACTACAACATGCATAATAACAGGTGATTAAAGCCACAACAAACCATATACTTAGTCTCTACTAACTTATATGAGCACTATGCAAAAGTGAGTTATTGGATGAATATTGCAATGGTTGAAAAAAAATCAAAATGAGCGGAGATAAAAACAAACAGGAAATATACTTCATGAAAAACTGACATTGAACTAAATGTTTAATATAATTATAGACTATCTGCTTTATAATTACGTTTTTGACTTTAAATAATAGTCGTTATGCCTCTATCAATCATGGTTATATTTTTACAGGTGATATGTAGCTAAAATAGCAGTTTTATAGCATATATAAATTGCTTTCATAAAATATTCCGTTACAAATGTATTTATAAATTACACAATTTTCAATGTATTTATCAGAAAGCAAAGTTTGCCGCCTTAACATCATTTATTAATAGAATGAAATACTGCAAAATATGTTTTATATTGCTGAAAGTATATTTTTTATTTAATGATGCACGGTAATTAATAATTAACATACCAAAATAAAAGAAATGTGATGCATGCAGAGTATGATGCTGAACGATATTTATATTTATTATCTTTTATGAACTTTAAATGAGATCATGATGTTCATGAGAGAAATTTTATCTCTCTTAGTCATGAATTTTACTTACGATGAATCATTCTCATCATTTATGGCGGCCTTCCATAATTTATTTATCATGGCATAATATGGATGATAATGCATTTTGTGTATATGGTCATAGGTAAATGATTTATTCAGAATTTTTCGAATAGTATATATATATATATATATATATGTGTGTGTGTGTGTTCTACATATTATTACATAAGCCTAACTTTTAAGTTGAAGGCTATTGGTAATTCTTTATATTTACTTTTTAAAGTGTTATAAAGAATCTACTAATAAAAAGAAAGCATGTATACACTCAGAGAGTGCAAACCTCCGCCGTCACGGGGTCCTTATGAGCCTTCCGAGGCGGATTTTTGACGACTGGGGCGGCGTAGAGGGACGGGGGAGGGTTCCCCTCGATGGAAATTTCGAGAGGAAGACTCTCCGGCACCCAATTTCACAGCACAGCGACATCTATTGAAAGAGTAGGCTAACTTGAAATATTTATTAGTATTTAGCTCATTTGCATCTTAATTCTGCACTCAGAGATGCCAAAATTTAATCACTTGTTCCTTTTGACATTTCCAACAACTCCACAAAGTTTCATCCGAATTGAGTATTTTTTGAGTTATCCTGCTGACAAACCAACCAACCAACAAACTAACGCCAGTGAAAACAATACCTCCTTCGGCGGAGGTCAAAAGAAAGCATGAAAAATACAAAATGATTGGAATGCCAACGTTTAACCAGTAACGTCCATATCTTTTTAAATAAACGTTTAAAAATTCATTGCAATATATATTTTACATAATATAACATATTATTTTTATTCAATGCAATGTTGAGGAAGAAAAAATGACGTCACATGAACGGTATTTTTTATTTTATTTAATGTTTATATTTTTGCACAGAAGATTAATAACAAAATTTGTTGAAATGCATAAAAATACTAATAAAGCAATGGAAGTAATATGTATTCTTGAATCTCTATTCTTAACATTATTCATTCATTTCATTATTGTAGTAAGCAACAACAGGCCTTTCCCACTCAATGCACTCCTTAAATTGTTATCCATGCATAAATATTGATACTTTACTCTAAATAAGAAATGCATCATCGTGAGAAAAAAAACGGATAAATCAACCTTTATTCTACATCTACTCTCTAGTGCCTTTAAAAGGTCAACAAGTAATAAATTACAAATAGATATTCCTTCTTTTTTTCACACACATATCCGATACACTTCAGTCATAAACATTTATTTCCGATTATTAAGATATGCCCATATATATATTCAAGAAATATATATATTCATAGAGCAAAAGATATAAGAAAAGTAATTCATATATTTATATTTGTCACATCTTTAAGGTGAAACTTTGGGGGTTGTAATACTTTGATATATATATATATATATATATATATATATCAAAGTATTCAGCCCCCAAAAGTTTCACATTAAAGATGTGACAAATATAAATATATGAATTACTTATATATACCATGTCGGCTGATAAGTCCCGAGACTAACTAAGAAGAAAACATTTTCTTGACAAAATTCGATTTTATTATTCAACATAGTTGTCTTCGAGGGTGATACGGCGATTATAGCGATCTTTCAATGTCATAATCAAATTTCAGATTCTGCTCAGAATCATCAATTCGTTGTTGTTTTTGGTCAATTGTGAGCTCTCGCGGCACCCACTTTGCACAGAGCTTTTGCATGTCCAAATATTCATGCACGATATGTCCAACACGCTCTTTCGATATCTTCAGAGTCTCAGCTATCTGGATCAACTTCACTTTACGGTCATTTAAAATCATTTTGTGGATTATTTTTATGTTTTCTGGTGTAACCACCTCTTTTGGGCGTCCACTGCGTTTATCATCATTCGTGCTCACACGACCACGTTTGAATTCAGCAAACCAAAAACATATGGTTGCTTTCGATGGAGCAGAGTCCGGATAACATTCTTCATGCCAAGTTTTAGTTTCGACGGCATTTTTTCCCATAATTTTTTTTTATTAACACCAGAAATTCGTCTTTTTCCATTTTTATCACTATAACAAAAGTACCTTCACTTAAAATGCAATATCTCACAAACTAGTTGTCAAACAGCTGTTATATTTATGCATGGATGTTTTGAAGGTTGGTACTAGCTGACTGTTATATGAAAACAAATCCACTGGCGCCATCTATGTGTTAGTCTCGAGATTTATCAGCCGACCTTGTATATATATATAAAGATATATATATATATATATTGTTTTTATCACAGTTGTCTTTTAATTGTATTCATCACAACTACTTTTTCTAAGACCACTGGATGTAATGCATCAAATGTGATTAATTTGACCCGTGGATCATATTACTTTATATTCCTAGTATCAACTTTATCATTATTATATATACTTTTACAATAGAATATTTTATAATAATGTTAACAAAGAGTATTTTTCATTTTTGTAAAATACTTGTCCTTTTTGTAACATTATTAAATTTATTATTTAGGAAAAATATTTGCACAAATCTCCTTAAAATATCACTTGCAAACATTTTCTAAGTGCTCTTTACAAATTTGAGAATAGTATTTAGAAGTGTGTTTGAAAATATCATTCATTCATGTTTATAATATATATATAAGTATTTTTCTAATGTTTATTTAATATTACATGATAATTTTTCCAATATATATATAGCAAATACATCACTATACTTGAAGAAAAGGTACTTGGAAAATATTATTTCAATGGACTTTAAAATATAATTTTAATGTGTCAAATATTCTTTTTACAAATGTTAATAAGATATATAATTTATTTCATTAAGTTTATGAAGGTTGTTAAGATAACATTGAGGAACATTTTGAAGATTTTATTAATAGAAAGGTACAGTTTTTGTAAATAATCTACTTTTTCGAACGAGTGACTAGATGTAACTTCAATATGATAACTATTTTAGCTCATTTATATGTTCAATTGTGTGTATACAATACAGTTTTGACGTAACGAATGTTGATTTTTCTCTGTTTATTTTCTCTCTGTAAATCAGATATATATCACTTATCTTAAACCCATAGTAAATATCTTCAAAGACTACAAATAAGCATTGTCTTCGTAATTTTAACCAAGGTAGATTGAAAAACAATGTATGTCCATATTAACTTTTTACTTATATGCATTTTTAATGACGTCACAGGGGCAAGTGGGAATAATAGCATTTTGTATTGTGTTTCTTCCATAGAGGTATAAAGATATAGAGAGCTTATTGGATTCGTTAGAGAAATACGTCATTGTGTCCCGAATACAGCTCAACGATGTTTCTCTGCTATTGGAGGGAAGAGAAATACGTCATTGTGTTCAGAATACAGCTGAACGATGTTTCTCTACTAATTGGAGGGAATAAGCTCTCAATATGTTTATATCTCTATGGTTTCTTCCCGTTGCCGTCATCAAAAATCTATTGCAATACTATATTTTTGACACTTCACAAAAAATAATAAGATTTATGATGTTTCACCATAAATGAAAACATGAATATATGTCCTTGGTATTCTGTAAGCCTTTATTTAAACGTACTGACCGCAACATCATAATGAGCAAAGGAAGAAAGAGAACAAAGTTGATGTCAAAATGAGGGGAAAAAAGTTTCATTTTTCTAATTATTCATGAAAAATTATATGGAAATGAATGAGTTAAGGGGGGAAGAGAATCATCATGGTATTTTATGACCGGGGCTGCATGCAGAAATGCATGAGTACACTTACCTGCATCATGGTAATGTTCAACAGTAGTGTAATTAATTATATTCAAGTCAGAGCGAAGCAACCACCCTTTTATGCAAAAAAAAAACAGACCAGGGAGAGGCTTCGCCCATGCTTAAACATTCATAAATGTGATTATAACATCAGTAAAAGTTTTCTATTTTTATATTTCATACACTAATCCACACATTTGTGATTGCTTATATATTGAGACCATCCTTCTTTTTGATGGAAAGTCCTTTGTGTCAAAATATATCACCAAGGAATGCTCAAGATTTCGGCCCCGGAAGGAGGCATTGCTTGTTTTTAATAGTTGTTTTTATACAAAGTATATCAATCTTCTTTCACTTGGTGCTAATTTTGTTTTTATTATTTCTTTAGTTATTAAAAAGGCACTTATGTTTGAATAAAATAGTAATTTGGTTGTCTTATATTGCATGTGACTCTTAGTAAAAGAAAGTAAACACAGCTAAATTATTTTTTTACCACAATGAGAACAAACAATTAAAAATAAAATACAAACAATATATTCAATAAATATTTACCAGCATTCCTACTTTTACTATTTGAGTTTATTTTATAAACGATATTAAATACAATTTTTTTATCTTTGAAATTATTAGTATTATATTGAATTATTTGCTATCGTTATATTTGCAGATTAATAAGAAAGGATTTTTAAGAGCAATATGATGGTTATAATAACAAATGGGAGTATAAGCCTTTTTTTAATGCCACAAGGCATAACTTTATTTAGTACCTTTAACGAAAATAATTATAACATAAACTTTCGACTTACAACAACAAAAACAAGGACAACATTTCGTAATACATAACACATAGCGGTCAATCTATAAGTATAAGCCTTATTTATTCTAGAGAATTGCAAACGCTAGCAAGGCACGGTATCTGTCAGCCTTTTTGATAATTTATATTACCTAATATCATATTACCACACCAAAATCAATAAACAGTACATAACTTTTTTTTATTCGGTACCTTAATGGTATATATTAAAATAACAATTAATGAAGTCCTGATCCCTTATTTTAAAAAAATACAGAGTGTTTGGTAACTGTCATCGCTGAGGAAATCTGACAATACATTATATTTTACTATTCAGAGATTTGTCCTTCTCTTACGAAATGCAATGAAGTTCTTTTAATTAAATAGAATGAATCTGCAGAATCCTTACAATCAGATTTCACAATGTAAATTCTTATGTGACAGAACTTTATCCATGAAAATGATTTGTGACTTATTTTATATTATTTTTTAAGATGTGCAAGCTATCCCTTTAGTCCTTTAAAATATGCTTGCAAGGTCATGAAACGAATTTTTCCTTTGCATGAGATACATTTATCCGTAATAACATTAAAATTTAATCACAATAATTAAAAGGAACTACTCTTAACAATATTTTTTTAACTTTCAGTGAAATCCCGAGGAAAGGCAACTTTTGAGCTACTCAAATATGTACATTTTCGCTCCAGAGATTTTTTTTTTTAATTACATTTAATCATTTCTTAAAGTAGTCTTAGAATATAAAATATATAGGATAGATATTGTAAAATTTTTGGCCACATTCAATCATACATGGACAATAAATGTTTCTCTGGGAGGGAATGAAAGGGGAGATAAAAGTACAGATAAAAACAAAAAAAAAAAAGAAGGCAAACAGGAATTTGGAAATT
Source organism: Caligus rogercresseyi (assembly GCA_013387185.1). Classification (NCBI taxonomy): domain Eukaryota; kingdom Metazoa; phylum Arthropoda; class Copepoda; order Siphonostomatoida; family Caligidae; genus Caligus; species Caligus rogercresseyi. The sequence goes on from CP045891.1 coordinate 25,236,008, forward strand.
TAAAAACACTTAAAAGCAAATTTTATTATCAGGATACAAGTTCGAGCAGAAGGTTTATTGTGTCGTCGTTCGCTGTGGAAAACGTGGCTTCATAGCAAACCAGAAGGAGGGTTTCATCGCTAGAACTGCTTTCCACTCAACCCTTGTCCAGTCCCATTTGATATAAAAATCTTGTCAAAAGTTTTTCCAGGCCCAAAGGAACCCCCGTTTTCTTTGTGCGTGCTGCGTATACACTAAATAAACCAGAAGAATTGATTTTTCAGGAGATTTCAAGAATTTTACTTTATCTAATGTACATCTCTAAGCATATAAAAGTATGCTTTCAAGCACTTCCTTCCAAATTGTCCTCTTTTCTTAAATTCTCTGAAACCATTCAGAGAAGAATGTTCCAGAACGATCTCAGGCTAAGAAAACTTTGCCCAGTAATCATTTTAGGTGTTATGATACGTTTCCAAGACAATATTTTAGGACGTCCCTCAGGAAACGTCATAAATATTGATATCATCAAAAATATATTGTAATATTATTCTTTATAATATACCATATTTTGATGACGTCATATAATCAAAAGTCAGTTCTGTTGGTAAGAGGGGACGCACTCAAGTCAGCAAGAAGAAGAATATTACAAAATACTATTCTTCTCACTTGCCAGTGTGACGTCATTAATAGTCACCGGCAAGCAAAAAGTCAGCTCCCTCAGCAATATGGATATACCTTGTTTTCAATATACTTTCGGTATACTTTGTTTTTGATATGGGTACCTTTATTACCCATACATGTATTAATACAAGAAACTAGTAACACGGAGCTCATTAATTAAAGAGTCAAAGCTATTTACAAAGACTGTCTCCTACTTTGTATATGTCCGAATGACATTGTCTCTCTCTCTCTCTCTATTACTACAAGTTTGTAATGATTATAATGAATCCACTTATAAAAGAGATAAAAAATCTTCTCATTTTGGAAATAATTATTTAAACGAGAGAGAGAGAAAGAATTAGGAAAAAAAGAAGAAAGTTTATCTCTTTGATGTCTCTGCAATTAGTTTCAATTATCTTTTAAGTATATAGTCATTTATTACTTTTGCAGTTTTCTAAATAACTTATTATGTCTTATAAGAAAGTGATTAAAACACAATATGTTGTGCATAGATGGAAGGATAGAGAAAATGATTCGTGGGATGTTATAGAATATAAGAGAAAGATGTTTTCCCTTAAGGGAAGGACGTCAGAGGAAAGAATGAAAAATAAATATTTTTATAATCATGATGTTTGTATTATTATGATAAGCCTTCGTTGAAAAGTCTTTTTGTCAAAAAAACTTTTTATCTATTCCTTTCACTTCATGTAAACATTATTTCCGCTTATATATACAAATGTACATCAACAAAAATAATATAGACAGCAAGGAATTTAAATCCTTTCGATGTATACTGTTCTAGCTATTTAACTAAGCTATAGTAGTTTAAAATTATTATATTGAAATAATTGAATATTAAACTTAGTCAATGTAATTTATAAATGTTATTAGATACATAGAACTCCCACGGGTATTTACTTCATCGCAATGGAAGAAACTATTCATTATATAAGTAATAAAATGTTTTTTAATTTGATTAAAAATTTAATATTAATATTTTAGTATTATTTTTATATTAAATTACATTACTTGATTCTTTATAGTTAATAAATACAAATCTCTGTTAATGAGAAAACATGTATAAAAAATAGTAGCGTTAGTAGGCATATTCATTTCATCGTGTAACGCTCCGGTAAAGAGCTTCTTTAATACGACGAGATCCCTTAGTTCAAAGAAATTGAAAACAATGCCGTTAAATGGTTGCATATAAACCATTTGTTGCAAATATATAATTAAATGATTCTGAAATTGTGAAACATTTAAAGACTTAAATAGACGGAATAAATAGAGTAGCCAGTAAAACATGAATCAAGAAGGATATGTTATTCTGTAAGCAAATATTATATATTTAAAGCTCCCATCATCGTTCTGTACGACATTATCATCGACTACTAAAACGATCAGATTAGGTCTTGTTACCTCCCTAATTTTTGTTATTCTTAGCCATATAAAAATAAAGAAAAATATATAAGACTTTTAGCCAAATAATTAATATTTAAATTAAGCAACATAAGGTAATTTGCCAAATAATTATCTAGAAAGAAAGTATACACAGGATAGTAATGTGCTTCTGTAAAAAAACTGCTTCGTTAATCCAATTTATTTTTTAAATAGGTATATTTTATGCATACGATTTTAAAGTAGCCTTTATGCTCATATTACATGTATTTTGCAAATATAAAGAGCCAAAGATGGCACAATATATACATATTTGGTTATTGAAATAGATCGTTAGCAGGGGTACCACCTACTGAGATCCATATATTTAAGGGTAAGCTCACGTTCCTCTTTAATAAAACAGCCTCTTAATATTTTTAGATGATGGGCATTTTACGGCAAGTATGGACATGGATGCTTGGAATGAAATAGGTTTGACGATTATTACCGTTTAAGGATTGGTAGGTAATCAGCTTCCTCTATGATACTAGAGTAGCACAGCTTCTACCTTGGATATTGACACGCTCGAAATCCTATGAGAGAAGCATTTCATTTCAAATGACTCAATCTTCAACTAATTGCACATCTCATACAGTAGAGCGCTATTTATCTACGTCTCCTACACGATGCACTACAATCTCTTTATAGCACATATGTCCAATGCAGATATCCTTATAACATACAGAAGCAAGACATATATTATAGATGTGTAAAAATAATCGCATGCATGTCCTCATCAAATATACATATCCTGAAATGACCATGAATGCACGATAAAGAAAAGTAGAAATATAGCAGCGGGATTTTTTGCAAAATACTTATATCTGATGAGTACCTTTTATATACTAAATGGGGATAAAAAATAGGATCAAACTTTCTTTGTTCGGTTTGCTAGCATTGACTATGATGAGGGAGGTTTATAGCATTACGTATAAATGTAATTGCAGTTTTTTTTTCGGTCCAAAAGGGGAAAGGCAACCTAGATGTTTATTACGATGAAGATTATGGTGCTTCATATATTTTTATACATTTATTTTCCAATTCCATCGTATTCTATATAATGGTAGTTGTTTTAGATATAACGTATTTTCAAGATAGGAAATCCCACTGCCTTCGAATAGTCGTCTTTTTTGGTTCTGCAATTGAGGGGCAAATGTCCGACTCTCGACTTTACCCCCTAGATATTGATATGTCGTATATAAAAACCTTAGTATACACTAATCGTAAGAAGTATAGCCAAATAATGACTTAGGAGCAATAATAAACTTGTAAGCTCAAAATCAATCATTGGGAGCGATATAGCTCAGTGGCAGCATGAGCGACTCTTACTCTCAAGGTTCAGCTCCTTCCGAGAGGAGAAAGTAATTTTAGTCAACCTAATTGAAAAGATTATAGGTTCGATAGTGTGTGTAATCGAGTATATTTGCCATGGGGTACATTATTTACATTTTTAACTAGTCTAAAATAAGTAAATAAAAACATTAAAATTATGTAAAAAACAACAACAAATAAAATAAAATGCCAATGCAGACTGGATTATATGGGGACGCTGCGTCCAATGACCCTAGCTGCGGTCCTGGCAGTGTGAAGAGTTGCGGCCGACCTCAAGGCCTTAAACATTTTCCACACTGATATTGCCGCGGCGCGTAAGATATCTAGTTTAATTTTATGCTGTAATGTTTGTTTATATCAAATCTTATCAAAGAGGTAAAAAAATGAATGCTTTTGAAAATAATGACACCTCCTAAATTAAGAAGGAATTAACTATTTTTCTCTCGAGACTTTAGACATATTGATGCTTATATCCGAGTACCTGTTCTATACCCGAAATGGCGCATTTAATTGATTATCTGTATGTTTAGAATCTTGTGCATATCTTTTTTTTACATACGTAACACATATAATTCTATAAAACATTTTTTCAATTAAATACAATATTAGTCAGCTAAATATTTATCTTTTGTAATGGAGAACTACGTCATTTCCCCGGTTTCATAAGAGAAATATTTCAAAAACTATCAGTCACACAATGAACACAAAAATACGGAAGTATACTTATTTCAAATTGTTATTACCTATATATTAAGAGCATCATTGAAATAATAATTGTCAAATGCAGAAATATGTCATGTACACAACATAGGAAGTACGATAACAATCATATTAATCAATTAGTGAACTCATAGACCATGTTCCAATCAGTGTGTGAGGGTAATTAAAAGACTAACCCATCCCCCATTTATCTCTCTGGATTCTCGTTAAGATGAGGCGTTGAATCAGTTTAGAAGGAAGAAAAAAAAAAGAAATGGTTTGGTCTCCCTACTACCCCTTGGCTTGACTCATAAAAAATATCGACCACATATTACACTTTAAAGCCCCCCTTGGCATGATGGGCTAAAAAAATCATAATAAATAATAATAAATGGTGGAGAAAACTTTGTGGTGAAGACCTATGATGAAATGATCATATGAAAGAACCCACGCACAGAAATAGAATGACCAGTTCCTTCCCAAAAATATATATAAAATATTATTATTTATTACATCAGTCCATTTGTGGCTCCAGTAATGACTTTTTTCGTACATATTTATGAGTATACAAATATATAAATGCATTGGAAAATACCGATTTTTTAATCAGAAGACGCGATGATGGGCTCCCTCTAGCGGAGTGCAACCGAAGCATTTCCTTGTCATATGATGTATGATGCATATTCATTTATGCTTCTTGCTTGAAGGATGATTCAATTAGAGGTGGAGGGAGGCCAATGATGATAGCTGAGAAAAACATGCAAAACAAGTTTTGAAAGTGCATACGCGTTTCTATTAAATGGATCTTTACATGACGCCTTGAGTGAGCCTCTTTCATATCATATCTATTATATTTGAAATTAATGTGTATTTTAATGTCCTAAATGGTCCTCATATATATTAATTATCGGTTTGGATACGGTCAGCTTTAAATCAATAAAAATGTTTATTGTTCTTCGACTTAATTAATAGAGAAAGTGGTGAAAATAAATAGAAGTATTATTAAATAGTCTTTGGAATCATATAGTTTTCGTCTGTATTGTCAAGCTGGCTTAACTGACAGTTGTTGTGTTAATGATGTATCCTTATGTCACAAATTTTGGATATAGTATCCAAATCTAGGCTTAACTATTTTTTATGAATTGATAATAAAATAATGAATTAAAGTCTTATTAAGTCTCCGTCTGTGAGCTTTTAAGTTCGAGGAATACATATAATCCAATCACAAAATATCTAGATGCGTTGATTATCCTCTACGCATCCCTTCGGTCGTCGTGGTCAATTTAATATAGATTTATACAGCACGAAATATATATTAGTCCTTATAAAACTTAGTAAAATTATTGAACAGCTCAACGAGTTGATGTACATACTAACTCGAATGTTTTTTGTACTTAAATTCTTCCATAAATTAACAAATTTGTACTACTATTCAGGATAATAATTGATAGTGTTATTTATTGTGAAACTGTTTTTATTCGCAGTCAATATATTTTTGCTTCTTTTACTACTTTTTATTCTGTTAAAACTTTTTTGTACCTATATAGTTCGTAACAATTTCATCTACAGGATGTAATTAAGCATTATAGCAATAAAACCTGTAATCTTATCAATGAGGTAGATCAAAAAATGACCATCTACTCTCGGGATTCGAACTTAAGCCCCCCAACATAAAGAGTTTAACACGTCTTAACACTCACAGCTATGGCACTCCCTAGCTAAATAACTATATAATTACAAAAGTTCTTTCAATTATTTATTTTTAAAACAATGAAACATTATAAAGAGAGTCACAATGATTTTAATCACAACGATAAATTTATTTTAACGTCATGTCTATAGTTACAAATATTTTTTTCGTCTCATGACTTGTGTTAAGTAATTCCGAGCATTTGATTGGTTCCACATTATTATCCCACATAATAATATTTTTTCTTACTGAGCAACGCTATGTATATCAATTCCATTATCTCTCTTTCTCCCTTACAGATATGTGATGAAAACCCACTATCAAAAGGAACGCCAAAATGAAGAAAAGAAACTTGGAGTCCTTCCTTTCGGGAAACCATGTACTATCAGCATGGATACCCCCTGGTGAGTGAAAAAGTATATATATACTTCCTTAACATCTATATGTAGATATACATAAATAATATACGCTTAAGGTCAATCAAAAAGACAATAAACAATGAATGAACCTGGTGTGAATAATGGTGGACGAAAGAGTAAAAAAAGAAGTCCACTCTATACTTAGGCATATAAGAAGACACAGGTATGAACACAAAGAAAGATACAAATAGAGAAAGAGAGAGAGAGAGGCAACGGCAAGATAACAGCAACGTCTCTTCCTGTAACTGCTCTAAAGAGATTCGCTCTTAAGAGGGGTATCCTTCCACTGGAGAAAACATATTTCATTAAGCTCATGAGCAATTTCTACCTTTACTATATTTTTTTGCGAACCTTAAACGGTTTCATACTCATTAATGAGAGGAAGAGACGAAAAAAATATGGTAAGGAGATATAAGCAACCCTTCAGATTCTTTTTTTTCCTTCTTGAGAATGCATTTGGACTTTTAATATTGAAACAGGTTCATTGCTGCTTAAAAAGATATAGACATATAAGACGTTATAATGTATATTGTACATATTTACGTAGAGTGAGGTATAAGTTTGATGTAGAGGAGTCTGGAGCTATTTTTAGTCAAGTATGCAAAATCAAAATGATAAGTAATGTACCATAAATGTTTTAACTTTAATGTGTGCTGCCAACATAGTTTATATCGATAACAGAAACACTTTTAACCTATATTTTTGTTTCTTGTTTCCAACTTTTTAAAGCTATTTTATATATCTAACTCATTCAAGAAAACGGAAGAAGTAGATATTCTAGTCACGGAAACGTTTCTTTTACATACCCCCGCATTCAATTATGACAATTAAGGCATCTTAGGGATATTCTTCCTATTGTAAAAGGAAGTAAAACAAGCGTCACATCTATTGTGCGTCTTCCCATTTTTACGATCCTTGAGTCCATGTGACTCATGTATGTATTGTTACATGTCATATTAATTAAAACATTTTGTTAACACATGTATATATTTCAAACCTAAATGATTTTTTAAAAACAAAGTATATGTGGGGGATAGAACGATAACTTTAAAAAAATGGAGGATCGATTAGAAATCAAATACAACCGGACAAATGTTTTGCTGGACAGAAGTGAGAATATACTATTTTATACTTTATTTGGATTTAAGCCTTTTCCTTTTCCTTTATCAAAAAGTTGAAAAAACATGAGGTATAGTTAATTAAATAACTTTTTTATAAGTTCCCAAAGCTCTAATGTTTTTCGTCTGTTATGGCTCTTATAATCAAAATAGTTTCATTTAACAATTAAATTAAATCAGTACAACTTTTTTATTTATGGCATCGAAAATCATTGCAAAACTACATTTGTGACGAAACCACAAAATAGGATAGCGGAGGTGGCTTAAAAGAGAAATAAAATGGAAACATTTGTAAAGATGGATTACATTATAATTTTATCAACCAGTGTTTTTTCTTCAATCATATTTAAATATGATATGTCTAGGTCTTTGTAATCTATGTTGATTTTTTTTTTTTTTTTTTTTATTCACAGTTCAGAAAAAAAAATTATACATAAAACTATATATAAAAATCGATAATAATACATAGTAAAACTATATAAATAAGCATTATAGCTTAAAATTTTATCATCGATACTGAACGAACAAACTAAATACATTTAAAAGATCACATGGTTACAAAAAAGTAAAAACATTTAGTGGCGTTTATTAAAATATTTTAAAAGTCTTTTGTATATTACTTTAAGAGAGTGTGATATTCCGGGATAATATTTAATTACAGATGCCGCTAATGTCCATGAAGAGTCAGATGCAGAGGGAATTTTTAAGTCCAAAGCTGCGTAGCGAGCTGCGGCAGATATTAGAATTGGCCTTAATTCCGATGGAATAATCGGACTATCCGTGGTCAATCTGCTGGCAATTAATCCTTTCGCACCGAGGAGGGCACAATTTATTGCTTTCGCCCTTGCGGAGAGATCCCGTTTGCCAAGACCAAAGAGTACTGTGGCTTTGCAGTATTTAGATGCCTTGATGTCTTCCATGCCTTTTACGTTGAGGGCAATAAACTTTTTTAAAATATTAATCAGGGGCAGTCCACAAAGGCATGAATTATTGTGTTGTATAAAACTCCACAATCTTTACATGGGCGGTAAAATTTAAGGAGATCGGCCGATATTTGGAACTGGGCGGTGAACTTCCTTTCATCCGAAATTTTAGATAGAGAATCTAGGATCCTCTGTTCCCAATCTTCTGGTAGGTCCAAAAGGGCCATAAACTTAAGACAAATGTCCCGACTCTCGGTAGGACCATATTGTAAATTATGCACCAGCTTTGTGTGCCAGGGCCTATGCAAATAATGTTTAATGGCCGATCTGGAGAGAGGAAATCTAAACCTCCCGTCATCAAAAAAGCCATTTCTGCTCAGGTCATGAACAGTTAAAATGCCCTCTTTTATGGCTATTTCTTCAAGCTCTTCTGGGGGTTTCAGGTTTTGAAAAAAATACTTCTTAGTACAATTAGACCTAATTAAATCGATAGTGGAGTCTTTTTCGTATATTGGAGTATTTCTCCAAATTAACCTTTGAACACATCCCCACACGGGGGATAAGGCCGTTGTTATTTGGTTGGTTAATTCTGTCCCCAGCATTAACCAAGAGTAGACTTGATTACTCGACACAGATCTTCTCCATTCCAAAAACGGACTCCCGGCAATATCCCTCAAGACCTTGATGTAAATCCTGGGTACGATCGAGGAAAGGAGAATCAGCCCACCCCCCAGGTGACGATTCTTCCTTTTTAATGCTGCTAAATAGCTTTTATGAAAGAGTGCGCACAGCCAAATATTTTCATTTAAAATAGCCTTCTCCGCGAAGAGTGGCGAGGATGATGCTCTGTATAAAACTAAAGGAATGATTTTATAGTTATAAAGATCTATTCTCTTTTGTAAACATAAATGTCTCCATTTTTTCATTTTTTGTAAGACCAGTGAGTGAAAAGCAGACCAGTTTGACAGATCGAAACCGTCTCTACACCAAAAAATTCCAAGAATCTCCAACTTTGCTTTAACTTCACAAGAACGAACCCGAAGTCCACTAACAGGGAGCCAAATGCCAAGTGGAAGAATAGAAGTCTTCAATTTATTTACTGAGAGACCTGACACTTTTTCATATTTGGAGAAGTAGTCCAAAATTATTTCTATTCTCTTAACTATTTGGGCCTCCGAATTAGCTTCCAGAGTGATGGTAATGTCATCGGCATACATATCTACTAGATGACGGGAGCCCTCTAGATCGATACCGAAACCACGAAATTTGTGTAGCAAGTTCCTCGCAAAGTTTTCGACTGCTGCTATGAAAAGGAGAGGGGCAGAAGGGCAACCCTGTCTACAACTCTTCCCTAACGTTATCGAATCACTGACATAACCATTAAGAGATAGAGTCGATGAACCATTATAAAGTAAGGCCCGTACAGGATTGAAGAATTTCTTTGGCAACAGTCTCCGAACAGCTTTAAGTATATGCGTATGCGAAATTGTGTCAAAGGCTTTTGAGAAATCCACAGCAATGATGGCTCCAAACTTTTTTCTTCTATTGACAGACTCAATTGAAGCCTGAATATTACGCGAGACGTCATATATTTTGCGATTCTTAAGGAAACCTTTTTGATGGATGCCAATCTTTTCATTCAATTGGACTTGCATTTGTTGAGCAAGAACGCCTGACAGAATCCTATACGACTCATTTAGAATTGTAATCGGCCTCCAATGACTGAAGTCGGTGCCATTGCCCTTTTTGGTATGAGAACAATTCTACCTCTCGCTAGAGAACTTGGCATTTTACCTTTCTTTTCCATTTCCTGGCCAATCTTTAAAAGAAAAGGAACAACTTCATCAGGGAATTGCGCGTATACCTTGCCAGTGATTCCATCTGGGCCACACGCCTTGTTTTTCTTGAGATTTTTCTCGATAAAACTCAAGATTACTTTAGAAGAATAAATACGTTCTTCATGGCGTTGGGGAAGTCTTTTTGGCTTAGGAAAATGACCTAATCTTTCTCCGACAAGAGACTGAAAACGGCCGTGAAAGTATTTCAAAATTTCTCGCTTATCAGTTATGGATTTACCATCTTCAATTATTCGACTGAGAGAAGAAACACAGTAACCATCTTTTTTGGCAAGGTCTCCTAATCGTTTGTTGGAATCAGACTCCCGGATGACTTTGGCTTCCATTTCAGCTTCAGCAATCTCAGAAATTCTAAAGGAGTTTATGGCCTCTGACATGACAGACCTCACAAAAAAGGACTCCTTGTTGAGCATATCCTCCACAAGACGTTCATGCTTCTCAGAACCAACTCTTTGTTTATACATAATTTTTTTAGTGGTTACCGAAACTATTTTTGAGAGGCGAGTTACTGCTTGATGTGAAGAAAGCCTGTTATTGAAGCCCAATAAAAGGTTTGAGCTCAGACTCTTCCTGTATTTGTCATTCTCTACTAACCAGTTTGGAACTTTAAAGTCACATTTCCGGGCTAAACAGAGCAGCTCCAGTTCAACAATTTTGTGATCAGAAGAGGGCTCAGGGCGATAAAAAGCTTTCTTGATCCTAGACGCAATGCAAGGAGATGCTAAAGCTAGGTCCAATCTAGATCTTTGATTTTTCCTCGACCAAGAAAAACTCCCACTGCACAATTTTTCAGTTAGATCCACCAAATTCAGACGAAGAATAGCCATTCTTAGAATAGAAGCATTTGGGTAAGTATGATTACTTTGATTTAAATCCACATTTAAGTCACCAATGAGTATAAGAGGTATTTTGTTCGAGATTTGACTATTAATGATAGCCTGAAAGAATGGTGACGACTTCTTATTAGGCCCATAGGCATTAATAATATAAAATGTAAATCCATTAGAAGTGACACGTAATTTGTGCCAATCACTCACGCCAGAGTATTCCTTGACACAATACAGAACGGAGATCCTCCTTGTAATAAGGGTCAAAACCCCTCTACTGGACCCAGAACCAGTAAAGAAGTAATGCCAACCTCTAGGGAGACATAGAGGGCAATTGAGGCTGCAAGAGGACGAAACTAAAGACTTTATATCTTGAAGACAGATAATATCGGCCCTCATTGATATTAGTCTTTTCATCAGAGCATGTCTTGCCCTTCTTTCTTTCTCCTCTTATATTTAGAGATATTATTTTTTTAATCCCTATGTTTGACGAAAATTCCTTAGATATATTATCAGAGAAAAAATCTGTAATTCTGGTTTGCATTGAATAATATTGTAAATAAAATATCAGAAAAACACGCAGGAGTCTGGCAAACTTAGATCTTTGGTTGCTTAGTGGGGTTAAACTTTTTTTTTTCAGTAAACTGCAATAAAGTTTTGTTATAACTTCGATTGTTTAGGGGGGTTTGATGCTTTATCAGGGGAATCATTCAAGTCGGGCTTGCTCCTTTTCCCAGATGAATTAGAGCGAGTGCGGCTTTCCAAAATTAAGTTTGGTTCCAAAAAATTCTTCTTCTTTGTTAGATGAGTAGAAATAATGATATTCCCTCACTAGAAGCTTGCTTAGCATTAGTAGAAATGTTCATAGAGACCCCATCTTATCTGGAACAGTGTCCAAGGGAGGTTCCTCACTATGAGTCTCTGTAGATATTACTTCTACTTCTGGAACAATTTCCAAAGGGGGTTCCTCACTCTGAAGGACTGTAGTTACTCCCTCTACTTCACAAGGAATATTTAAATCAACTTGATCTATATCAGCAACAGATCCTAAGTTCTCAACATTTTCAAGTGAGGAGATAATCTCTTTGGGCTTTTCAATTATTTTCACATTATTATTCTCCTCATTTTCATGCAGGGCGAGAATCTCACGGTGAACTGGAGTTATCTTAACACTGGCTTGTCGCTCCTGAAGTGTTTGCCTTAATGCACGTTCATACTCTGAGGTTTTCAGTCTTTTTTCCATGCAATGTTGCTTCAGATGTCCAAAATTGAAACATTTTTGACATTGGAGCCTAACGCCAGAAAATTTAACCTTTACTAAGTTCCCTTCGAAAGGTAAGATTTGTGGAATTGAGGAAGGGTCGGCAACCATTTCGACCATATAGTCTCCATCCCTCCAGAGTTCCTTATAACTTTTATATTTTGATTCCGCTCTTTCATCAAATGGATTGCGTTTGGGATAATGATTTTCAACTACCCCAAAAATTTTCAACCATTCCACTAGCCTAATTTCATTCACCCGCTTAAAGGTGTTGATCAGGGTTAAAGTGATCTTTTTCTTCTGGTTAATATGGATTTTATCTATTCCTTTAAGTCTAAAGGTAACATTTTCCCTGGATCCATCTATATTTTTAACCTCTAGTGATTGAGATCCCTTTAGCTCATTAATTCGGCTTCTTACATCAATGGGATATCTTGAGTAAAAACAAGCATGCCCATGACTAAATCTGGGATTAGCCCCTGCAACTTCATGTTCCTTGAAGCCAAATCTCATTGCAATGTCGTAGATGTCGACGTGCCTTAAATTGTCACCTCTAAAGGTGTTGCCATCAGCGTTCTCCAACGTGAGGACAAATGTCTCCCACTTATAATTATTGTCTAGGTTCACAGGAACCACTGCACTACGATGAGTGCTACTATTTTTTTTCAAAATATTTGAGTATCTTTTGTCATTGACAGTTGATGACAATGACAGTTGATGCTCACTGTCATCGGGGGGTTTCTCTTGAGGTTTACTACTCATGATTGTCTTAAAAGTTCCGTCAAAGAACAAATAAACAAAAACAATGACTTAGTTTTTTTCCTGAGGGTCCCGAGACGAACTTCAATCGACGAAACAGAGCCTTCGGTGAGGAAATGATCCGCAGATGACGAGGGATGTAGATGACGAGTACTTTGCACACTTTTTCACACAAAAAAGGGTTAAAATACACTCAAAATCCACTTCAAACGAATAAAAACACAGGACGAAGAAGAAGACGTCCGTCCAGTATACATAAGAAGAGGGAAAA
>CP045891.1:25249338-25287077 GCA_013387185.1 Caligus rogercresseyi
TTTTTTTCTTGAAGTCTTCCAAAGGAATTTAAATATCAGTCAAGGTTATTTAATTTTTATGAAACTCTTGGAAGGCTTTTTTTTACCGAGTAGATATAAAAATAATCATGTTTCAGCAATATTTTTTCTTGTGACAATTCTTTATAAGTTCAGAGTGTATTTTGCCTAATTGAATTATATAATAGATCAAATCAAAGTTTTGTTATTCACAAAAGACCAAATTTATCAAGCTTCGAAATAAGTACTTTAATCTTCATTTGAGTTCATTAGAGTCGGGCTCAAGAAACCAACTCATCCTTGATGTGGAGAAGTCGCACACGTACATATCGGTAAAGTATCGCAATGTCGATTGACATCATGTTCTTAAGAAAGACATCCCTTTTGTCACAACAGCCCTAATCGAGGCAGCCAGTCATAGGGCTGGGGTGCTTCGTAGTCGACATAGAATGCCATAAATTTTACTTAAAAAATGGTGATATGTGATACACTTTGTATGTGCAAGATATGCAAGAACATAAGTGTATCATTTTTTTGTTTAAAAAAACGTCAATTTACACTTCAACATAAACTGTTTGCACATTTGATGGCAGCTAAAAAGTTTATATATATATATATATATATATATAATATATATATGCAATAAACCTTATAAAAGTATTACTAAAATATTTAATTGGCAGAGACAAAAATGTGTGAGTGGAATATGATGGAGACATACATTTTCTACAACCAGACGAAGGTGTTTTTTCGTTAAAATCTATTGTGACTTCACTAAAAGCTCTACTCATGGACTCAGACATCTACTATTGTAGGTAAAAGAACATGAACGAATAGTTATATTCATTAGTTATAATCAAGTATTATTTTACCTATTTATTTCGATTAAATTGTATTTAACATTATAGAGATAAGCATTATAGCATTACAATTTGGCAATCCAATCTAAGATCTTATATATTTAATCCTTTTGGGGTTTCGTCCTCTAATGGAGAATAATTCACAAGGAATGGCAAAAGGATGAGTTTTTCCAAGGTCAGAGTGTTGCAATATTGCAATCAGGTATTTGCACAGCTTTTCATATGGAAGAATGGATAATCGGAGTTCGCCACAGTAAATTATGAAATAAATAAAAACTTAGAAAATATTGAAACATATTTTGAGGATCTTCTTTTATTGGTTGGAAAATTAGGATTTTTTCAGGTTCATATAATGGCTAGCACATATATTATCTTAATGTCAAGAGATGAAGATGTTGTTATTTTTATGTATATCATATACCTAAATGATCCTTCATAGACACATACTTAAGAGACACTCAGGTATGTGCAAAGAAATTCGATTAACGAATTCAAGAACAGGCAAATCATGAGTTAACCTTTTCAAAGTCATCATCTCTTACATAAGACTCAATGAGAGGAAGAACAGAGCAAGCCTCCCTAAACCGACGCCTACATTTTTAAGCCACGAAGAGTCAAATGATACGTCCTAGTTAAACTCTAAACGAAAATGAACATTCTTCACTAACTCAATGAATTTAAAAAGTACGGGGTTTTCGGATTTAAGTCTTGTTTACTTTAATTTGATAAAGCTTTGTCTTGATGCATTAATGATCTGAGGAATCATGCTGTTGAGGGTATATTTCTACTAAAAACTTGTGTTTTTTTCACAAACAATTATATTATTTTTTTATATTTTGTTTTCGCATAAAAGATAATTAAAGTGACAATTGAAGTAAAGCGTTTGCTACAAGTTTGAACGATGTTGCTTCAGTATAAATGTGACTTTGAAATAGTCTATTGATTTGATAAAGAAGTGTTTAAAGCATTTTGACTGTAGCTAAATTCATCACAATAATTATGAAGTATGGATTTTAAATCATCTTTTCAGTATTTCATTCATATATTTTATCAATAGGAGTCACTTTTTTCCCTATGACAATACTAAATAAACTGTTAGATTTAGACCATTTATTACGAAGCTGAAATATTATCGAGGCATCTTATGTTAATTCATATTAAAGTACAAAATATTTGGTTAACAATACTGTCGTTCAAGACAAGCCTCTAGAACGTGATTATTCGGTCAGATTCTCACATCAATTGCTGCTCTAAACCCCTTTACAAAAAGTGCCACAGTTAAGCAATGCAAAGAAGTATTAACAACGCAAAATCCAAAATAATATACATCTTGATTGGTGAAGGGCCATTCAGACATCTCAGGCAACGAACGGACTACCTTGCAAAGAAAAAAAGTAAAATCGCTTAGGGGAGCACCACCAAGCTACATAAAGAAAGGATAGATGGCTTTCTTCTATGAAGTTTGGTCAACAGATACAAAAAATTCTTGGAATGAAACATACTCATAGGATGTTGAATATTCCAAAACCAAAGGTTGTCGAGCTTTCACGTCCCAACATTAAATTACTTGTTCAAGCCTACACAGCCATGGACCATTTCTGGCCCATCTGAGCAAATGGAAAACACAAATGCCATTGTAATATATGCATGGAGGAGTCCCAAACCGCTGACCACCTAATCAACAGATGCCCATCGCTTTCATATGAGAGATACCAATCATGCAAGAGGAGGATGAAGATCTTCGTATGATTAAATTTATTAAATGTAAAAGATGCAACAAATTATTGATTCTAACTTAATTTAATTGCTTCATAAGTAGATTATAAAATATTTATATAATGCAATGCTCAATATCCATTTTTGCTGTTGTAGCACATATACCCCGTTTGTGGCGTGTTCTTTTGCTGTATGTATGTATTTGCTTTTATCATTGTAAATTGTAGTATTTGTATGTACTATCGTAAGACAGCAATAAATTCTTACTAAAAACAAAACTGTCGTTCAAATAGTTTCTATGTGTGCATAAGGTTTTTTATATGTAATCTATAGTTTTACACTCATCAACTTTTAACTAACTAAATACCTTTATTTAAACAATTAGATCTTTAAAAGTAGAAAATATTTAAAGTCAACTTATTGAATAAGTTATGCATTAGTAATATTTATTCAACATAATAGAATCATATCAAGTATATTAGAAAATCCAGCTTTTTATATCGAGTACTACATCAAAGAATCAACTTCTAAAACTTTAATAGCAGAAAAGCATTTTTGTCGTCTTCTTGATTAGAGCAGAGAAAATATGATGATTCGTGCTAGATGTTTATTTTAATTAAAGTTGAACGACTCCGCGTTGCACCTTCTAATATTTTTTTCTTCTTGAAATACTTGTATATCGATACTTCCAAGTTCATTTATATTTGATGGATTTTTCCTCTAATATATGTATACACTCTTATATTCAAAAGTGATATAATAATAATCTTCTACGTTATATCAATCATTACTCAGACCCATTGACCATTAGGTTGTTTATCTTCATCACTTTTCCTTCTTCATGTACCAATGATAAAAACATATGTAGGTCTTCCAACTAAGAAAATTATCTATATATTTTGTGTGAGGCTATTATGAGAGAAATAAAAAGGATATCAGTGTTAATGGACCCTCAGCATTCATTAGAGATCTCCTAAAAAGGTTGCGGTCAGTCGAATAAAAGGTACATAAGATTTTTTTTCTTATGAAAACGCTTATTTAGTGGTTATGATTTGAACGAATATGAAAAACAAACTTATATTCTTTTACGTTCTTATAAAAGTTAAAAAAAACAGGCGGGAGCTGGGCAGGGTACCCGGTCGTTTCCTGATATATAACACATGGGCTGAAAAGTCCCGGGCCTAACAAAGAAAACACATTTTTTTTTGTTCGAAATTAGCTTTACTCATCAACGTAATCTCCATCAAGAGCAAAGCAATCATTCCAGCGCCGCTCTAACATTTCAATACCACTTTTGTAGAACGATCCATCTTTTCCCCAAAATAGGCCTCAGTTTGAGCGACAACCCCTTCATTCGTGCGAAATTACTTACCGGCGAGCATTTTTTTCAGGTCAGAGAACAACCAGTAGTCGCTGGGAGTCAAATCTGGCGAATACTGTATATGTGGGAACAACTCGAAGTTCAATTCACGCCATTGTTTTGATTGACTTGTGACAGGGTGCGTTGTCTAGATAAAACAAAAAAAATATTTGCCATATGCGGTCGTTTCTTTGCAATTTTGCCTTCAAACGCTAAAATAACGCTATTTAATATTCACTGTTAATGGTATTTCCTTTCTCAAAATAGTCGATAAATATTAAACCACGCATATCCCAAAATATCGAGGCCATAACCTTTCCAGCCGATTGTTGTGCTTTCGGGCGCTTTGGACGAGGTTCACCAGTTGCTGTCCACTCAAATGACGATCGTTTTGATTCCGGAGTGAAGTGAAGGATCCATGTTTCATCCATTGTCACATATCGACGCAAAAAAATCCAGTTTGTTACGTTTAAACATGGCCAAACACTTCTCAGAATCATCAGCACCTTCCTGTTTTTAGTCAACAGTAAGCAAATGCGGCACCCACTTTGAACAGAGCTTTCTCATAGTCAAATGCTCATGCAATATAAAGCCAACACGTTTTTTTTGTTGATATCTTTACAATGTCAGCTAACTCACACAACTTCACTTTTCGATCATTAAAAACGATTTTGTAGATTTTTTGATGTTTTCTGATGTTACCGCCTCATTTGGACGTCCACTGCGTTCTGCGTCATTGGTGTCTCTACGACCACATTTGAAGTCAGCAAACCAAAGTTTTATTGTTGTTTCTGATAGAGCGGAATCCCCATAACACTTTTCAAGCCATTGCTTCGCTTGAACAGTATTTTTTCTCCTCAAGAAGCAGTGTAAAATTAAAACACGAAATTATTTTTGATCCCTTGTTTTAAAAATAACAACAGGAGCGTCACTCTTAGCACAATAACTCAAAAACTAATGAATAGAATATTATGAAATTTTAACAGCTGTCTTTTGAAGGTTAATATTAACTGATAAAAAGGTTATTGCAATAAAATACCGTCATATATGTGTTAGGCCCAGGATTTTTCAGCCCATGTTTATATATATATATATATATCTTCTCGAAATGAGGTACATACATAGGGTTTTTACGATGTTATGATTGAATCATAACCCTGGTTCTTAATTACAAGGCCATCCATCAAGAGATTCTTGGGCTTACCTAGGTATTCATGGGCGTCAAGGATGTATTTGTATCTAAGATAATTAACTCGGCTATATTATCATTTGGCAGTATGGTAATGTAAAAATAAATGCCGGGTTTTGTAATGATACCAAATCTTTCAAAAGAGAAATGTTGAAGCACAAAAAATTGCTCTGGGTTTATCATTTTTTCTTCGAGGTACAGCGGATAAAAAACATGGTTCGAACATTAACTTTGTTTTCCATTGACCATCGTTTCATTGCACGGTCGTACCATTAATATATTTTGTTTCACATATAATTTTTTAGACAATATATCTTGAATGGATTCGATATTTTAGTTTATTAATATACTTTTGACTTACAATGTTATAATCCAAAAGAAATTTATATTCTGATGGACTTTCTTAATTTTATCAAAAATCATATCATTTTCATGTCTCCTTATTTTCAAAAAAATAATATATATATATATATACGACCTTTATTTTTTGTAGCGGATAAATAATAATACTTTTAAAATTATTATTTCTTCTCTTCGTATGGTATTCATTTAGCTTGAATGTATACATAAAAAATAGGAAAATTGTACTAAAAACAAAAGATGAATAAACATTTCAATTTTTTTTAGTTTTTTAAAATTATTTCTTCTGTAGTTTTCATAGTCACCTATTCTTGATCAAAGTTTTAAACATTGATAATCGACAATTGTTGAAAAATCACAAAAATAGAATAAGAAAATAATTTTTTTACTCCAAGTAGAAAATCCGAAAACCTACACCGGTAGGGATTTCAGTTATAGTAAGGCATACCTTGTGTGTTTCAGCTCGTGAAATCATCACACATATAAAACATAATAATCATAAAAAGCCATGATTATTTCAACAAACAATACCACCGTTGATGATGGCTCGGATCTCCAGACAGTCATGACTCAGACATTCTTAATTATTTTATTTCTTTATGATAAGAGGAAGCTCATTACCCTGTCGTGGCATGAAGACATATTGAAATAGTTTATATTCTCACAACATACCATGATCATATGAGTATAATATCTCTCCTGAATGGAGTATCATTTCTTCGGAATAACTTTTTTTACCCAATTGTGATGAAACTTTATGATGTCCTTGGCTATTTATTACATAAGGACTATCCCTTAAAATATATGACGACAGTAAATATTTTTGAGAGTGTATTATATCTATGCCATCAAAACTATTATTTTACTATTTCTGAATTAGCAATTACGATTAATATATCGTTCCATTTGAAAATTAACAAAGGATTTATACTCAATAATAAAAATGGCCTACCCTTCCGTGTTTTTATCATTAAAAAGAACGTCTTAAGATCAAATAAGTTCACATTCAAATACGATATTGGTCTATTTAAATATTTGAATTGCGTATTCTGCATTTTTTATTAATTTGATTAAAGAAATCACTTAAGCAGGAGTGCATTTTTTAATACTTTGGCCAAACATTTATTAATAAAGAACGGTGTTTTGCATTTAGAACATGGATGTTTATAAGCTTTTTTTACTCACAGAGCAAAAAAAAACAGAATAAAAAGCCCTATGTATTTAAATTTAGATATATACATATGAATTCCAAAGATATATCTTTTTTACTTCAAACTAATTTGTTTAAAGATTCTTTAATCGATACTCTCATCTATATAATGTTTTTGTCGTTTCTCTATACGACATTGCAATCGGAAAGACCCTTTCAATAGTAACAAAACGATCTAGAAACCTCAAAAGATTTTTCGTAAATCTCATCTTTATAAATGAACTTCAATGTGAAATTTCACTCATTTCTCTGATTCAGTTTTTAATTATCTAATGTCCATTTAGTTCGAAGGTGTCAGAGTATCCGTGTGGATATAAATAAATAATATAGCAATAAAAGTTAAAATGATTCCAACGAACCTTTTTTCAATGAGTGGGATCAAACCTGAGTTCTGAACATTGAGGGTTCACTGAGCTAACGAGCTCATTCTTATGCAAAATAACATTTCTAGACTTCCCAGTTGTGAACTCCATTATGTCTATCAAACCCCTGGATGTAAGAAAACTTTAAAACATTATATGAATAATAAAGAAAGGCATTTTACTACACTCTCTTTCAATGATTGTCCCAGTGTATAAACGAAAATGTATTTTTAAATAATTCAGAACCAAATTTGGGGCATATATGCATTGGAAGGGGACAAAAATTTGTATGTATGTACTGAGAGCGATTTTGCATGGGCGGGCTTTATGTAAGCAATGTAAACAGTGGGTGGTTGATTTCATTACACGAGTAATAGGATATCAATATTAAATTGATTGGTAGTATTCGATGGCATGACTCAGATCAAATATGGAGAGAGATATATAAAGGGAGAGAGAGCAACAGACCTTGAACCCATTTTACAAACCTTTATATACAATTATATGGGCATTAGTGCCCTGGAAAAAGAGTTTTTTTGGGACTTAAAGACGTTCGTTATACGTTATCTTTTGTGGTAATAATATTTTTTAAATGTTGAAAGAAAAAATTATGAACTAATTATTTACTATTATTACCTCCACCGAAGGAGGTATTGTTTTCACTGGCGTTGGTTTGTTGTTTTGTTGGTTGGTTGGTTTGTTTGTCAGCAGGATAACTCAAAAAGTACTGAACGGATTCGGATGAAACTTTGTGGAGTTGTTGGAAATGCCAAAAAGAAACAAGTGATTAAATTTTGGCATCTCTGAGTGCAGAATTAAGATGCAAAACAAGCTAAATACTAATAAATATTTCAAGTTTGCCTACTCTGCCAATAGATGTCGCTGTGCTGTGAAATCGGGTGCCGGGAGCGTCTTCCTCTCGGAATTTTCGTCGAGGGGAACCCTCCCCCGTCCCTCTACGCCGACCCAGTCGTGAAAAATCCCCCTCGGAAGCTCATAGGGACCCCGTGACGGCGGAGGTTTGCACTCTCTGAGTGTATATATGCCTCTAGTTATGTCTAAGGTCAATCCATTTCTATCATATAGCATTATATAAAGTATTGATTGTTTATAAACATAAGTTGTTTTTAAATAGGGTTTGTTTTGCCTATATGGTTAGATTGAGTTGCAATATCTGTGAGGATATTAATAAGCATTATAGCACGAAAATGTCTCAATTGAACTTAGGATTATTTTTAATGATGAACCCTGACCGGGAGGGAAACCTCAATAGCTTTTTTTTGCAGAATTGGTTTTTCAATCCTTGTGTCATTTTATTTGATTATTGTTTATATTTCTAGATAATTGATGTTGCACTTCCATAAAGAAATAATGTGATACTAAAGTATTTAAACCTCTATATGTTTTTTCATAATAACTTAGTAATATTTAAGAAATAAAACACCTGTTCTTTAAATATTGTACAACATTCGTAATCAACATCATAAATTATTTTAAAGTATCTTTTTTAAATCATTTTAAGTTTTATTTCATCTTCTTTACTTTCAAAAATATATCGAAGCACTTTCAAATTATGGCATTCGTCTATTCAAAATTCTATGCCTGGACAAAATAAAAGAAAGGATGTATTTTCCTTAAGCAATAGCTTTGTTTAAAACGACCTTGCTCCATTTAAAAAAACATACATTATACATAATTGATAATGT
The DNA here is from genome assembly GCA_013387185.1 of Caligus rogercresseyi. Classification (NCBI taxonomy): domain Eukaryota; kingdom Metazoa; phylum Arthropoda; class Copepoda; order Siphonostomatoida; family Caligidae; genus Caligus; species Caligus rogercresseyi. The sequence goes on from CP045891.1 coordinate 25,258,099, forward strand.
GATTTTCATATCCATAATCATACATATATGTGTATATACAATACTTGTTAGGAAATTGCAATGATTTCTTTAAGTATTTGAATATGGTGGACGAATAACTGTATTCTTGAAAAGTGTATATAAACGACTCGACGTGGAAAAATTGTGCTTTCAAGTTTCTTCTCTTATTACAAAAATTGTGATTCTGTATGCTTAATGTGGATTTATAAATAACTTATGGAAGAAAAAGTATTTATATTAAGTTATTGGTATTTGCAGTCATAAAATCTCTTCTATTAGTGGGTTGAACAACTAATAGCTCGAATAAGGAACTATATATCTGATTAATGAAAATTGAGGATACTCTATAGAAAAATAATGTTTTGGTACAGAAATATAGTATTTATATCAGGAATCTAAGCTTAAATTCAAGAATATTTTCAAGTTGTCACAAATTGTGGAATAAAAAAGAATAAGGATTTTATCATGTTATATAGCTTTCATATTTTTTGCATTATCATGACTTTGCAAAGAAAAAGTCTTACCAATATTTTAATTGGAGTACAATTATATCTTTTAACCTTGACTCACGTCGTTGAAGCTTTTAGACATGAAGTTATATTTTAAGTACTTTCTCCGCTAAATATTTATCTTCTCTGATAATACTACAAGTTTTACTTTTTCAATAAAATATTCACTAGGAGGTATAGCTTACCAGAACATCTACCAGAGATATCCATTTCATATGGTTAGCATACATAACAAATGTAAGCATTCTGAAACTCTCTTTTTGGCCTGATAATAAGGATTAACAAACTAAATTATTATTTTAACAAACATTGCCTTTTGATGCTCTACAATCATTGATCTTGAATTCAAATTCGCTACAAATATTTTTAATCTTTTTCATTATTGTATAACTGTAACCAATATTTCCTAAAAAGATATCTTTGCAATGACTTCAGAAGCAACAAAGGCACAATAAACGCAAGCATTATTTTTTGTTGGTTACTGCAATTATGATCTATAAACTCCATCTCCTTGTTTGAAGCTTGCACATAGAGTCATTAATTGTTTACGAGCCGCCTTTCATTGTCGTCTTATTGGCTCCCTCTCATGTCAGAGAAGCCTTGCCTACCGTTAGGGATCTTCTTTATTTGAAAAAAAGTAGGTACCCTTGGTCACGTTTGAGTAAGCATGCTGGGCCTACTAGCCTTGGGCATGCAGAGATGATGATTTCGTATCATCATCTTCTTTTTGTTTGCCTAAGTTACTTTTTTAAAGATTAATTAACCTTGGTAAGGCTATGTATGATGCTTGGATCATGATATAATTCATGCTAGTTTGAGCACAGGAAATTATGACTTTAGCATGTGCAGGATTAATAGCGACTCAAGAGACAATCAAGTTTTAATCATGAGTCTTTTGACGAAGAAATATATATATCTTGCAATGGATTAAATTATATGAATGGAGGGCTTAGTAGAGAATGATGATGAAGAAATAAGTCTGATGACAGTGATGCTATTCAGATACGTCAGGCACTCCTTGAAAACACTCATTTAGAAGTTGTAATATGAGGAATTGCATGAGTCCTGAATTAAGATCATGCCATAAAATATGGATGTGACTTTCATTCTATAGACTATTCCTTTCATTAAGTTTTTAAACTGTCATACCTAATTCCATATTAAAATGTTAAAAGTAATATTTAAAGAGTCCAAAATTGTATCATTCGAGTTTTTTTTCATTTTGAAGTCATTTTTGTATTATAAATTCATATTTAAGGGTCATCCGGAGGCTCTTCATTTCTTGTTTTGATATGTGTGCTTTATAGGGTTCATATAATGTTTTAATTGCTCTTGAATTGACAAATCTACGGTTTATTTTTATATCGAAGTGGGCTTTGAGGAGCAGAAACCTTTTTATTCCCATTTCGTTATTGTTATGCTTACATTTGAGTCACGTCAACTGCAAAGAGTAAAAATAAGTTACATTAATTTAATAAAATAGTTCAAGTATATAACTATAATGCTTAAATGTTTATTGATAACGGGAATGATGCAACACAGGCAAACGGTATGGGCTCAAAAAATATATATGTGGTTTTTATAATGTTAATAAATATATAAGATAATTTAATTTTTTTAAATCATATATCTGGATACCGTAGTTAATAACATTATTCTTCATCAAGTAAAATGGAAATTAAATGTGCAAGGAATTCGTGCAATATATGAAGGGAATCTCAATATTCATAAAAAATAAAGGACCAACAATGTATTTTTCAGCAAATGAAGTGTTGTTTATTTTTAACTAGCAAAATTTGGACGCTAAAGCTCCTGATTTCCAAAAAAAAAAATACTTAAGCAGAACTGTGCTGTCAACATATAATTACGTTTAAAAATATTTTATTTCTATGTATGCTACGAGTATGATCAAAGATCAGGTTAATCTAAAAGTATATAATCTGATGGTTAATTTAAATCAAGTGATGTATTAATCTTCTTGAAATCGATGGAATATTGATTGTATAAGTCCTTTCCTTTTTGCCAAATCATTAAAGACTAATAATTAATATAATATATAATAATGTATTTACTGTAAAACTTATTTTTACTGATAATCATTCAATACTTTACTGTCATTGATTCCACATTTGAAAACCTATTTAGCCGGCTAGAGTGTATGCATTTTGAAAACGGTATTTAAAGTTCCGTCTTTTCTAAATATGTATGTAATGGATCCAAAGTTCAATGAATAATTCCTTACTTTTTCATGACAAGACATGATGACACAATATGTGAAAATACAATAAAATAATCCTCTACAACTTCTTCGGAAATATTTTCTTTACTTCTATGTTGTACACCATCAATTTTATTAATACCAAAACACAAGATTACATTTATAAATTACGTACAGAAAAAAATACCAATTCTGAATAAATTTCATAGGATTGTGGACAATATGTTAAAAAAAGTCTCTTAAAACAAATGAATTGAACAATTTTAATACTGTGCTAAATGGTATAGGAAATTATCTATATGATTACCTCCTTAAAAGTTTGCATTTTTACTTGTTTTAGCATGGATGAATAAAGATACGTCGTTTCGGCATAAAATTATGATATTTAGAAAAGATTGAGTGATACGATTTCTCTTTTTTAATTACCGATATATATACATATATATAATACTTTTAAGGATGTCATGTTTATTTTTTTAATGCTTCTTTTTGAGGGATACTTCTATGAAATCCTTACCTATGATCCTATATGTGTGCATGTAAAAGCCCTCACATGCCCTTATCTTCTTTTCATGATTGTATTCGATAAACCTTCAAGAATTTTAATCGAATTTGTTACCTTTATTTATCATGAAATCATGGATGGAGTTGATATCAGAGGGATTATTTAAAGGTAGGAATCATTATTAACGATATTTCCTGCCTTGTATGAAAGAAATATTCCCTTTTTTAATATTGTGTAGGATCATGAGGACTCAAAAAAGGAGGAGAAAACAAGCTTAGGAAAAATAAAGAAGAAAATAAATGTACAGTTATTCGTTCCTTTAGTGGAAGAAGGACACTTTCAGATGGAGGGGGAAATGTTAGCATGCTTAAGTATTTAGTTCCATGACCCAAGACACCATCTCACAAATAAGCTATATATTTATATTTGGCATTCAATAAATATAAAACCAGGTTATCTTTCTTTATGGCTCTCCGTAGTGCCTTGTGATGCGGATCAAAGTTCATGATTCCTTTTTCTAGTTCAAGGTTTCTTTTATTTTGCATATGAAGGGCCTTATGCAATAAGAACATCTGAGATGCTGTAACTACATTGAAGGATTGGTTTGAATGAGTTGATTTCTATTTGTATTGACTTATATTTAAGTGTTTTCTTTAGAAAGAAGAAAGACTCTTTTGTGTTAAACGTGCAGTTTGTAAGAATTCTTGGGAAGCCGTCATTTTATCAAACTGGTTTCCTACCTCTGCAAGCACATGTTCAAGAGCCAGAGAAAGAAATCAATGATGAGTTTTCTCCAATCAGCGCGCCTGTTCCATGGAATATTTTAGCATACAGTGTATTGAAATAAGTCCAACATGGTTTCTTTTTATTATTTCTTTGAAATAGACAGATTTCTTTTTGACCATAATACCAACACATAAGAGAGAAGAAGGTACTTCATGGGTTAGTTACCCAAGGAGTCCCTCATACTATAAGCGTCTTTTGCTATTTATTCATACTTATTTTCTCTCCATTATTTACCTTTCAGGATGGAGCAGGACTCGTTCTTCGATCACAGCAGCAGGCAACCTCAAGGGCATACCCTCAATATCATGTAATTGCCTCGCCACCCCCAGAAAAAGTCAAAAAGAGTTTTGCCGAGAAGCTTGGCAAGACTTTTGACAAGCTTTCCCCTGGTAGCAGTAGCAGCAAGAGCAGCTCGGAGAAGCACCAACAACAGACAACTCCTCATCCTTCCTGGGTCTATCAACCCTTCTATCACGTTCCAAGGGTCTCCCCTACCGCCTATAATCGAATTCCTCCTCACCAGTCCTCCCCAAAGTCCTCCGGCTATTACTACTACGTTCAACACCCAGGAGGTCACCATCCAAACGGCTGGCAGGACAGACAAGAGTTCTGCTCTTGTCCGGACTACATCTACGGTACCAGCAGTCGCCGATCGAAAACCGGCCGCTGCAAGCGTTGCCATTGTAAGAGAGTTGCCTTCGATGAAGTCCTTTCGGCATCTTCCACTCCGCAAAATCATTATGTGAGCACCGGAAGCGTCCGCGTTCAGAGGCAGGGTTCGAACCGTACGCCCCTGCCCCGAAATTTACTCCCCTACCGCGACCCCTATGACTATGTCCGAAGAAGCAATCCAGCTCCTCCCCCTCCTCCTTCAAGACCCCACGACTATTATTACTCTGAGGACTGGCAAAACTACTGGGAGTCCTCTGAGGGTCAACCTTCAAGCGCTCTGAGTCCCCAGCCACAGCTCGACAACAATCCACAGGTGAGTCACGACCCCCTAAGTCGTCCATCAACGGAAGTATCCCTGTGGAAACCCCTACAATCCCAGAGTCGAAAAGAGCTGAAGACTCAACAAGTCTCTATAACTTAGTAACAATTAAAAACAGTAACAACAACAAGACTGTTCAAATCTCGCGCGTTCAAATCAAGGATGAGAAGGGGGAGGGTAGACCTAATATAAATGCGTTGGAATCGAGCTCAGAGAGTAAATCAGACTCAGATTCCTCTGAAAAGGAAAATAAAAATGAGGAGGAAGAAGAAAATGACGATCCAATGAAGACGCCGGATATTTCAAAGCTAAAGGCCGTCGCAGAGAGACGTCTTAAGAAGCTTCAAAAGAAGTACTCTCCCTCCTCTGCCCCACACAAGGCTCGCTTCCCGCGTAAAATTCATATCGATGCCGTCATACTGGAAGAAAATGAGGAGGACCTTGAATTGGAGAACCTTGAAATCATCAGCTCGACCCCCGTGATCAAGGTCAAGTCTATCCTCAAGCGGCCCTCGAACCAAGATCTCTTCGACGAAGACTTTGATGAGCCGGAGACAAAAAAGGATGTGGAATCCCCTCTGGAATCAGAGAATGAGCTGGGCCGAAAAGTTCGCTTTATTGAGAACAAAGAGTCCCTCCTCATTGATCTCAGCGATCCAGTCGAAGAGGAGGAGGAAAAAGAGGAGCAAATCTCGGATGAGTTCTCTGGGTTTGATCCTCAAGTGATTTCATCCACTTCTACAAACTTTACGGATGAAATCCTGACTGAGATTTATGGAGAAACGAAGGAGATAGTCCCCTCCAGTCCACCTCAGAGCTCATCACCAAAAGAATCCTACAAGTCGTTAGCTGATGAAATCATGAACGAACTCTTTGGAGGAACTGAAAATAGTACAGGTGATTCGTTGAAGGAGGCCACGGAGTCCATCAATCCAGCCATAGTTGGTGAGTAGCCCATACATATATGAATCCATGGACATTACATACTTGTATGAGTGACAATGAATCTTTATACAAAGTTTTAATAGGTTTGGTTTTGATGGAGTTCATCAAATTGTTTTACATATTTGTTTATTTTGGATAAAATAATGTCATAGCGATGAATATATATTAGTAGTTAAATCCCGTTAATAAACATACATAAACCTAACCAGGTTATTACATAGATATAATGAAGATATATAAATTCATAGACATTTTAGATGTTGATATTCAAGGTTCGAAAATAGGAAATACAGTATATAAATTTTAATGTTATTGTAATATTTAACAGGATGAACACAAATAAATATCGAACAAATGAACAAGAATCAGAGCAAATTTATGTTATCCAAAACAAAAGCAAGAACTCCGGTACTACAAAACTGACATTCCAAGGTTCTTCAGTGAACTAATTAATCCACTTATTATTACATAATACTTAAAAATGGCTAGGCTTTCACACACTTTATTTATAAGACAGACATTCTTAATCATTTCATGACCTCCTCTTAAAGAGTACAGAATCAATTATGGCTGCACAATACGTGTGACGTCACGCCTTTGACCCTGCCGGAAACCCTAAAAACCATAGATTAAAAATATATGTATATTTATTCTTTAAAGCCCGTTTCATAAATGACAAATGACATGATACAAGTATTATTAACCTCCATTTTGTCCATGCAACACTGGGACCTCAAATGAGTGCTATTAGATATAAATAGATCCTTAAAGTTAAAGCAAAAAAAAGTGAGTGAAGGGTAGTCATTAGCTATGTTCTTGAAAGATTGCTTAACATATAATTTTGGTACATACACACATATGAAATGTTTTATGCGTGTGTGTGTGTATATATGTGCAATAGATGCATAAATACTATTCAAATATGTGTAAAGTAATCCACAGAGTACTTTAAATATATTCACATTGAAATAATGATTTCTTTTCTTCACCCATTTCTTATACCCGCTTGAAGTGTCTATGTTAATAAAACCAATTATACGTAAGTGGGTAGATGGTTATTTTTTCTCCTTGTTATCTATGGACATCACTTATACACTTTTTCCATTGCCAAAGTAATCAAATCCTTCCAGAACATTTACTCCAGAGAAGGATAATATATTTGAAATCCTTAGAGTTTAAGGATGGTTGTTATATAAATGTATAAGGAGTTCCTTCATTTTCAACCTCTCTCATTGTTTACTAAAGTATATATTCCGCATTCACCTCAAACATGAATAACCATGATGGTGAATAAAAAAAATAATCAAAATTTAGTCCATGAAAAATGGAGAAAAATATTACATTTATTATTAGCAAATACGAAGGAGAATCAAATATAATGGGGAAATGTAAATAAGACAACAAAATTACTATTCGAAGGAACTGCATGGTTTTTTCGTGCCTAAAGTTCAGCTTATGCGATTTTTTTACGATTCTCAACGGTCAAGAGGTCAGGGAGCCAAAAATAGTTGAAAAAATATTCATATATGTGCCGTGTTTGTTATGTTTTCCGTTTCATGATTTTTATCAAGTTAAGTGATCATAGCTTTTACTTTTTCATGAAATACATATTTATTCACATGCCATAAAGCAAACAATGTGTTTTTTCATTAGCTTCTTTCTTTCTCTATGGTGTATTATATAGATATTAGTAGACAAACACATATTTACTTCATTTTTTAGTCTGTAGTTTTAAGTAAATAGTGGATCTTCTTATTTTCGTTTTGGACTCAGTAATAATAGAATCAAAGAAATTTCATTCTGCTATTAAAAACACTTACTTAGTAACGACCAAAATATTTTTAGTTATTTGTATTATATATTTTTCTTTATTCTCTATAATTTTGAAATTTATTATACCTTGATTTTAAATCACTTAACAGCAACAAAAAGATTCATACACACACACCCATGGATGGTTTTAAGTATGTCAAAGGATAAAAAGCAATTACTATGGATTGAAAGGCCAACATTAGAGAAGTGAGCATCTCACGAAGCGATGATCTTGCATAAAGAATGGCTTATTTGTGTCATCTAGATCAAGGGCAGCAAAATCCATTGTTGACTTTAAGTTTATTTTCTAGCTTATCATCCTTCTTTGTATGTATGTATATTTAATCTTATGAATAGTAGAATAGTCCTTAAGATTATTTAAGCAAGCGGATGGTTAGCATTATATGTAGAAAAGAAAATATACATAGAGTGTAGAGGCTTAACTAATAGAACGCTCTATGAAGGATGTTTTCATATGACTAGGAAAATGTATACTCCTTGAGACTTGAATAGACATTATATCTATTGATAATGTAGGTTTCATCATTGTCATGGAGGTGGATGGAGACTCTAAGGAACTGCTTGCGGCATTAACGGCTCACAATATATACATAAATCATAAATATATTTTATTTTCACCCCTCCGAGACACGAAAGCTGTCTTCCAATGCTGTATAAACAATTTTCCAGATGCACATGGGGCCATCTGATTTAAATTATACTAAAATAAATATCTCTTGTATCAAGGCTTGATTTTTTAGGATGCTAACTTTTTCCAACAGTTAATAATGGAAAAATTATATATAATAAAGAATATGTAGATATCTCGAAAATATATCTTATTGAAAAACACTTTTATATGCATGGAGTAAACAAAAGGATATTATATAACCTTTTTCATGATAAAAAACCTACTGATAGTATTTTCCTCAAAGAAAACGTCATGTTTATTCTTGGAAAACAACTTGTTTCAATTTATTTGACAATATTTAGGACACATTGTTCGAGAAAAGTTAATTTAAAATCATAGACTGATCGATTATATAATAAAATACAAACTAATAAATATGTACGGAAATTTACTTGTTATTGATCAACTATTTCCCCTGTCAAAGATATTTCGTTATAGGGTACATCCGTACAGTTATTTTGACTTTCTTTGTTCTCACATGGTGACTCAAATATGTTTTTTAGATACCCCATTTCAATAGTTCTTTTAAAATCTACTAATAATCACAAAACCGAATAAGTGAACTTTGTTGCATTAGACAAAAACAATGTTTTTCATGTTTTGGAATAGCTTACAAGAATCATTTCTATCATGTCCAATACATTTCTTCGCGGCAGGATTAACTAAAAATAAAGAAAATTGAGAAACGTCTAAATTTAAGTTTAAACATAAAAGTCAACTTTGTTTTAATCAATTTATTTTATTTTATATCTTTTAATAAAAGATGCTTACTTTGTGATATCATGATAATTATCAATAATTATAATGAGAATAAAATAGTTTGCAATATTGTTCATCTTGAGCAGAGAACCCCGCATTTGTTTTTCTCTCTTTAAGATTGATCACATGAAAGACATATATATGAAGTCCTCTACACCCACTGCAACTGTCGTGCTTGACAACTTCATTTTTTTTTTCATATGCCTATTTAACAGAAAAATAATTTCTAAAAAAAAATCAATAAGTATAAGGGTTTTTAATCAAACTGCTCCTAATACTGTATATAAGTATGTATATTATCTAAAAATACATTCACTCCCAAATGGATTGATTATGTTCAATAAATCATAATAGTAATAATAACCACTCTCATTTATCAATTTATTAATACATGGCTTCCACAATCTCCCGCATTTTCAACCTCCGATCGGCCAACACCATATCATGAATTTTTTGAATTGTTTCTGGTGTAGCGACTTCAACTGGGCGTCCAGTGCGTTCGGCATCAATGGTGCTTGTACGACCAAAACGAAATTCTGTAAACCACTTTTTACCATTGATATCGATGGTGCAGAGTCTCCATAGTATTTATCGAGCTTAGCCTTTGTTTCAGCGATGGTTTTTTCCCGCAAAAAATAATGCTTGATCAGCACACGAAATTCACTTTTCTCCATTTTCTACACAATTCACGAAGTTGTTTGTCTGTAAAGACTGTCAAACACAAACTAAAAGACCCAGCGTGTTCAAACTTTAACAGAAGTCAGCTGATAGATGCTTGTTGACAGGAGCAGTGTTGACAACCAAATTATATGGACGGAAATACAAAAAGTCACGGACTTATTGACAACCCTCGTACTTAAAATACGTTTTGATTAATTTAAATTTGCTTGTAAGTACATAGGGGTATTCGATCAGGTTTCATTATATGAACATTTATCAAAGTTGGCATTTGGAATTTTCTATTTTTTTTTGTCATTTCATATATGTATGTATGTATGCAATTAATAAGATTCCAAAGTATTGTGTAATTATTTTGATTTCACATTGCTAATCAAAGAAGTGAGCTTATAATGCAAAACATTTTGATCAATCAGTAAAACTGAACTTACAGAATATTATTTTGAAAATTGTTTCTGTCATTTTAAATATCGATGATAACTTCAATTGAAATTTATGTCATGAAATATTAGTTAATATATACATAGGGATCATCAGCAAAACGTCATATTTAAGACCTACATGATTATGTTGGATTATGCTGCTCTAATTATTTCCAAAATGATATTTTTGGGGTTAGCTCTTGGCTCCCAAACAACATTTTTTAGACTTTAGCGAAAATATATTTGTATCTTTAAGAGTAATATGTACGGGATACCCTTTTTAACTATCTTTTAACCAATGCATTATTAGATATTCAATTATACATAAGATGACTTCTACAAATAGATCGTTGAAACCAGACGTTAAATTATAGGATTTCATTCTTGGCTTATTTATAGATAAAAATAAACATTCAATTTTTTAAAGACTCAGAATGTTTAATTAAATACGAAATATGTGTAGATTATATATTGGATTTCATTAACTAGAGTAAAAAGACAAATGGATCCAAGCGTAAAAGATAAATAATTTCACCAAATTTAATTACAGACACGAGTCCTACAAAGTAAGGGCATAACTTTAATAAATAAACGTAGGTGGCTTAAATCATATAAGACTTTCGCAAAATTATTTTTCTGCGGCATATTCCTTTTATAATCATACAAATTAGTTGTGCGTGTAAGAGGCTTTTTCTTGTCTCAACTCCAAAGGGTATGTTCAAAATATATACTCAATAGAGCAGAATAATTTGCTATAATTGAATAGCTCTTTAGTGATTTATATCAACCTAAAATGGCGGCTCCAAAGGATGAAACTATTTGCTCTATTTAATAAAAAAAAAAAATCTACCAAAGTTATTTTCTATATATATATATATATATATATATATATATATATATATATATATATATATATATATATATATATATATATATGGGATTCTCATGCCCCTTTTCCGTTTCTTATCACATATTATTTTGTTTTTCGGATTTGAAAGTTTGGCTCCCCCTAGATTTTACCTTGGTGCATATATCATCATGTGAAAGTTTGAACGGAATCGAATAACATAAAGTGTCTCCTCAACGAACCCAAAAGTTATGTGGTATTTTTTACCATTCGATTGACTCTAACATCCTTAAAATAAATATATCTTCTAAAGTTAAACAAAATATTAAAAGTTTTTATATAGTCATTTTACGAAAAGGGACTTTTTCAAACTTTAATATCTAATTTATTATATAGATAAAAAACTTATTTGGAATCCTTGTAATCATACCTACATTTTGCACCAAATTGTTTGAAAATAGTATTTATATTGGGGACATTAAAAGCGATCTAATGACGAAAAAATATACTTAATTGCATCCAGTGAGTTGATACGTTGGTGATTTTTACCCTTTTTCTCTTTTATTTATTAAATCCAAAGAAAGTATATACTATGGTATTGAATTGTTATTATGAAAGTTCATATTTATCGGGGGTTTTTCTTCATTTGTGTATTGAGCAATATTTCATGTTGTCTACCTACATGCATTTTTAAAGGTTCTATCCTCCTTCTTCCTTTTACCATCTATTTATAGATGATAGTACCTGCGGCCATACCTGGCCCCTTGATATTAGCAGATGATCCGACAAATAACTGTGGCAGGCATTGGCTAACGTTGTAGTTATTATTTCTTCAAACTATATTGTTGTTGTTGAATTTGTATGAGCATGGCCTATTTTTAATTTAATTTAATTTAAGACTGGTCGGAATTTGATTATAGACAAATTCTTATTGATAAACCCTTATTTTAAAACACACATTTTTTGTAAAATACTATTTATAAGCATAAAAATATGTTTTTATAATTGTCATAAGTTTTTTGTTTAGTTTGAGCACTCAGAAAGAATGGAAAAAATAGTTTCGTAGTGCAAATAATATATTTTATTGTGGTAAAATTGTTGGATTTGTTTTTAAATTTAACTACAATTTGGGCCAGATGCGTATTTAAACCAGTGGGTCGTTTCAAACCAAAGACTGCCATTCCTTCAGCTGAGGAACTCGAATATATATCTCTGTCATGCATGCTATTTAATTTATGCGATTTAAGATATTGGGTTAATACTTACTATCAGCAATTAAAAAAATACGTTATTCGAGTTATATCTGGTTTTTAATAATAAAACGTCTAATGTTTCTTTATTTAAAAAAAGTGTTGTTCGAAAAAAGCTCAGATTGTATAAAATCATGAATTTTAAACGCATATCAAAATATATAATCACAATCACTCTACTTTAATTTTAAAACAAAGTACACTTTACCAATCGAAATTAATGTTCATCACTACGTAAATTACATTCTCTCTATGTTTGACTATATCATAATTTGCAAACCAGAAATGAGCTAATTATACCAAATAACTGTAGATTTATATTTGTAAAGGTCAAGGCTTTTTGCTTGCTTTAGTTTTTGAATGATTAAAATAAAAGAATAGGATTTCCCCCCTTCCAATGACTTTATTTATTAGATATGTTGCATACATAGGGTATATATATATATATATATACATTTTACTTTAAAATTAATTCTCTAAAACAAGTCACCTCACACAAAAAAGAAACATCAATAAATGTTTAACATATTTTTGCAATTTATAAAAAATTTTACTATTTTACTCCGCACATGAAGGGAATATCCCACCATGACTCCTGCATATTTCCACGATGATTTGGAGTCGTCCGGTACTTTAATCGATAAGGCACCGTTACGCTGTGGAGATCATACTCCTCTTAGTTCTTCTAGAATTATTTTCTGCTTATGAAATGTTATGCCAAACTTGAATCATCCCTGTTTTCCTCCGTGTAAAACAAGACCGTTAACTAGATTTTTTTTCTTCATATCATACTACTTTTAATAGTCATGTACCAACGATGACACGATCTTTTCCCGGTTTTTGTGTTTATACGTATCATTGGGCAAAATAAATATGGTTTTATGGATCGTAAAAGAAGCTAATGCACTCATAAAATGATTGCACCATCATGTTAGAATATATTTATGTTTGAGTGAGTTGAGCATTTGCATTATTATTATTTTGTAGAGGAAGCAGTTCAACCCAAAACTTTGGGTTGAAGCTACTTAAAGGAGTAACACATGTATAACATTACTTATTACCAAGAATATTGTTATTTGCACAAGTTAACAATCCAAACATACAATAATATTTCATAACTTTTTGTTATTAAAAATTATATGAATATTTCTTCTTGCAAACAGTATTTAAACAATTAGCCAAAAACTACAAATGTACATCAATACCACAAACAAAAGTTATATTGATAATATTATTTTTTTTAAAAAACTTTAAAAACTAAACTTTTTTGAATATGTATTACTTTTAATATTCTCTTATATAGATGCTACTATGAATAAGCCAATGAATTGATTTTGCATTACATTTATTTCGATTTAATATTGATGAAGAGTGAAATATAACATATCCCTCTGGAGTCTCAAGAACTATTAAAACTCTTTTCCATTAGACTGTAACATAGTCGGGTTTTTTTTAATTATTTGGTTCGATGTAATTGGTCATTACTGTGCGGAAATGAAATAGCCTATAGCATAAAAGTGAACCAATGAAACCTAAGATATTTGCAATAAAGAACATCAATAATGGCCTTCCCCTCACGGGAGTTGAACCAGTGTCCTTTACATGGTTGTGTTTGTTGAGGTTTTCAGCGCAAGCATGCAGACACTCAGCGCGTATTTACATATTTGATCCCTTAGATTTTTCTTATGTCAATCAATTAAAAGTGTACATAAATTGTAACATCTATTATATTTTACCTTACTTATTTGACTTGATATTCAACCAAAGATAAACAACCATTATGCTTCTTTTCTTCGGACCAATTGTTACAAACTATTAATATTAGCTCAAACAAACTATTGAAAAAAACATAAAAAATATTCTAAGCTTGATTGAGTCATTTTATGCTAGTATGATGTTGTTTCATGATTGATACTGCAATAAGCTAAAAACAGCATGCCTGCATTCAAATGTCTCCATTTTTCTTATTCACATAAGATCATCAATGTTGGTCAGTTGTGTGTTTATTACATTGGCATTTATGTGCCCTTTTATTTTAGATTGCTTGACACTTTTATATTATCAGTAGTAACCTTTCCGTTTACCAAAGTAGACCTTTTAAATATTCTTCACTCAATTCTTCAAGGACAATGGGTGTCTCATTAAAACTCTTTTGAATTAACATGATTTATAATCATTTTTTTTCTCCTTCATCCATCAGTAAATCTAAGTCATTGCATGACGCTCTTGCCATTTAATTATCATTTAACTGAGTAGTCCTATGCTCATATAAGTAATAATTGCATGAGCAAAGTGTAAGATATTGGTCACGACGTGAAAAACCATTATGCAAAAAAGTACCATATCCTGATGTCACGTACATGTATGTATATACATATACAATGAATGTTGAGTCCAAGACATGGAATTAATTTTGTGCATAAGGGAATCCAAGGATATTTTAGAGTCTTTATTAACAAGTCCATGTTGGAAAAGGTTATAATTGAATAACAAGATTTCGGTCTGGCTCTATAGTTTAAGACGTTCACTCGCAAAGCTTGGCGTTGAATGGCGTCATTGAGTCTCAAGTAACTGTTAAAATGCATAAAAATCCTAATGATCATAAGACATCAAAGTACAGCTAATTGCTGTAAGTCTCAATAGATTATTTATAACGGGTAAATCAAACAGGAAATTAAAAAAAATATGTTCAATAATTTGGATTATGTATAAAAAAATGGAGGAAGGATATAGCAAGACCCTGCATGCCCTAGGTAGCTATTTGCATTATTTTTTAAAGCATTTAGGACACTCTATAATTGTGCATCCGAAAATTATAGATAAGTTTGCTTATAATTTTAATTGCAAACCAAAAATGAGTGTTTTACAACGTGTTCGTAGTTATATTATAAAGTATTATGGGGATTAGCAATTCGAATATATCTTATTCCAGTCCTTATTTTTATCAAGTACTGACACGTACAGCATTTTAATTTATTAATTTTTTATACACCAGTTATTTCCAACATAAATATGTTGGAAGAAAAACAACAACATAAACGAATCAATAAAAAACGAGCTTATGATTAGTGACATCATGAGAGGAGCAAGACTATATCTTGAGGATACTAACGGTATCATCATGTAATTAAGTAAATATCATATCTTGTACATTTTATCTAATTTTCTGACATGAACTTTGCATGATACTTTTTTCTTGTTATATATCCTCTTCCTTGAAAAATAATACACGGAGTTCGAAGATAGATAGAACCCTCTTGATTGGCTACATATTATGTTTAACTTCCGAGATGCTCATCAAGGTACTATAAGCAATTAAAATGTCACGTCAAGGGTTCATGTACGAAATATAATAAACTATTGTATTGCGGGCATTTATTCTAGTTTGTTTGTTTTGGGATTATGAATCTGCATGTACAAAACGAGTTTGTACATGGTTAGAATTAACTTACTTGTAGAAAATGTTGAATAGTCCAATGGATAAGTGCATTCAATATACGTAATGAGTTATCTCAATAGTATCTATGACTATACCGATTCAGTTAGTAAAATGAAAGCAATAATATGATAGGAAATAATATATTGATTTCAATATTTGGGTTTTTTCTATTTAAAAATAATATATACGACAGGTGACATTAATCCAATATGTTTTATAATTTTAATTAATGCAATGTTCATATTCTTTATTGCTATTTATCAATACACTTTTTCATCCATAATTTAATATGTGAAAAGAAATGCCAAACTTCAATATATTTAAATACATATTGTGGCTCAATAAAATATACATAAACTTTATTTCCAAATTAAGCCTCGGCGTTGTGGGCTCAATCGGGAGGTAAATAAGAAAAAGTATCTAACTATGAAAGGTGAAAATCCTTTGAAAACAGCTGTCAATTGCAAAACTTGTAATTTAATAAGTACACGGATTAAAATAAGAATGTGCAAGTAAATTGGATATGCCTTAAATCCCTGAATTCGGACGAAGAATTTGGAGTACAACATATGTCGAAAGTCATAAGTTTATGGCAAATTAAGTTATTGGAAAATGGGTCAACTCTGAACCATCTTGGATGACGATCAGGACGGAACGCAATAGACCTTAGAAGAAACCGTGCTGGGGCACCATAAGTGAATTTACATATTTTTTTATGTGCCCGTTCTGAAAATGTTATTTTGGATGGGTGGCAATAAAAGCCTATAAACAATGCCTTAAATTAAAATAATATTACTTTGGAAAGTACATTAAAATAAATATGTGAAAAAAGGAAATTCAAATAAATATATGCCCTCAACTACTCTATGTGGCATTGCAAAAGAACGGCCTTCAACTAAGAGAATCATTTCCTATCATTGAATATGTATGCATACTCCTAATTTGTAAGGTATTCCCATGGATTGAGAAAAGTGATGAATGTTCATTCATGGCTGACCTTAATTGCATTCGTTATTTTAGGAATTATAAGTAATTATTGAGCCATGAATGAAGCCATGAACATAAAATATCGACATTCATCTTTAAACAGAACTACGATGGACCTTTTGATTTTGTCATTATTCTGGCAAGTAGCTTGAGAAAAGGCGACTCTAAGGAATTATTGGAAATATTGGTGCATTGTTAAGTTGCTCCTGGCAGGTATACGTTTTTTCAGAAATGCAATATTTCTTGGAAGTTCAATATATAATGCACAAATTTTCTAATGAAAAAGAGAGTTATGGATACGAGTTAACCGAATCAAATGGGAATTGCTCTAGAAATAATTATTTTTTTGGCTTGAAAAGATTTAAATTCATAGCAATATATTTGTATTTTACATATAAGAAAGAAATTATATATTTATGTATTGAAATATATAGTATTGAGTATAATGTACAACATATTTCATATATATTTTGTATAACTTCACTCGTATCTCGTGTCTACGCCCCTACTTTTTATAATTATAATATGTGAGTTATATAGAATGTAATTTAAAAAAATCAATAATTAAATATAGCATATTAATGATGTAACTATATTTTATAGTGTAGTTTAGTATCACTGGCGATCTAAATTATTTAAAAAATATCCTTGATATTGAAAGTTCTACAATAGAACAATGTTTATAAATATTAACTGTTTGTCTAAGACAAAAAAACTTTAAATTATTGTTTTTTTTGTTTTTTTTGTACACTTGGTACTATTTATTCAACATCTTCAAAAAAACAATTCACATCAAAAAATTCTTCTTCAAACGGTATAAACACAACAAAACATTATCTATTATAGGGTCGAAATCTTGGGGAGGAGGGGTTTCATACTTCTGCATTGATATAAAATATACTGAACCTTAGTTGTAATAAAGTTTACTTCCTCTTGATTCTTGCCCAGATACAAAAAAACTAATTCCTTTGAAGTTAAAATTAATTGAAAATTGGTAAAAAACCACAATTTTGACTTGTTTAAAACATCATCAACCAAGGGACACTCTAATAAAAAATGATTCAAAGTATCCAAGGAGTCCTTACAAAAAAAGCAAAATCTTTCATCACTAGTCCTTCCAAATATACTTCCCAGGCATAGAGTGTTGGTAACAATTCTGTACTTAAAGTAGTACAATGAGACATCCAGCCGAATGGAGTTTAAAACTTTATTATCTGACATGCTGAAGCGTTTAATCTAAAATGTTCTTTCTTTCTTTCAATCTGGATAAAATATTGATAAAAAACTGATTTATTTACAAAGGTATTTCTTAAGGAATTATTATTTGATAGTATTAAAAATTTAAAAAATTGTCTCTTGGTCTTATTGGTCTTTTTCTAAAATTTATTTCATATAAAATCTTTTTTTTTTCTCTAAAATTTCATTTTGAGTAAAAAAGGTTGCTATTAAGAACTTCACCCAGATAGTTGATTTCCTAATGATAGACATATCTCTCATAAAACAAAGTCTTTCGTTATCTTTAACAGGTTCTTGCCATTCCATCGTTTTTAGGACATTTTTGTCAATTCTTCATACACGTTAGAATGATGTTTATAAATATTAACTGTTTGTCTAAGACAAAAAACCCTTTAAATATAGTTTTTATCATAGAGTGAACCTCTAAATATATAGAATAAAATTTTAAATCATGGAGTGAATCTTTAAACATTTAGAACATAATGTTTTTTGTTCATTTATTGTAAAAGGTTCAATTTTCAACTAATATAACTTGAGAATGTTTGTGAAGACTATAAAATGTTATAAAGTAACAAAAGTATATATCCCCCCCCCCCCCCCAGTAATTTCACGAAGAATTATCATGTTTCTCCAATTTCGATATATTTTACTATTTTAATAGAAAATTGTAGTTCTCCAATCAAAAAAGGAAAACTCATCCCGTTTAAACCAAAAAACTATTAACGAAAATATAAAAACTCATAAGTTATTTAACACATGCATGGAAACGTGTTCAAAGCTAATACATTGTAAATTCAATCCACCGCAACGGAAGTGATGGTGATTATAAAAACTCAAATCAAAATGTCTAAATAATTTAATTCTATGAAATGGGAATCAATTTTTAAAAACCAACGAAACATTTGATTTTACTTTATTAAATAAATCGACTATACTCATCAAGAAAAATATTATAGCTTTTGGAAATTAAGTGTGATAGATTGTCATGACGTCACAAATATTTCCAATGTAATTTTGAGATTAAGAAAATTAAACGAGTTATTTGTTTTATAATCTAAGGTTTAGAAATATAGTTATCGCAACATTCTATAATCACTCAACGCAACCTTTTCATGGACCTGTGTTATTTTTGTATGTTACATACCTGGAATCATGAAACAATGTACCTAAATTCAATGAGGAAGAGAATAATATATCTACATACAAGGAACATTCATTTGTATGATCAATGATCATAAAGTAAAATACTTGAACACATGCGATGGCTTAAGCCTTTTGAAATTTACAATGGATTACATAGTAAAACAACGATAGCTGCTCTCCAGAATGATTCCAAGGGTCTCGAAATAAAATATTAATGAACATTAGAAGCCTTTTCTCATAATAAAAATATATATATATATATATTATATATATATATATATATATATATATATATATATAATAATTTGCTGTTTTGATTTTAAAACATGTATATTAAAAGAAAAGTTAGTATCGAGGGAGACTTGTATTTTGCAATAGCACTGCATAGTCTTTTGTGTGACAAATATGATGGAGTAAGAATCCTTGAGAGGGGGTTCACATATACACACACACCGCTAGTGCTCCTTGCTACCTCCCTTATTTAACGGTAAGAGGTCTTGTTTTTTACGAAACAGTATTTCTATCTTCATTTTCACATATGGTGCCCTTCCAGGGAAAGTTAAGTTTCTTTCGCTGGACTTCAATAACTACTCAACTGTATCTGTGCCACCAGTTCCATTGGTAGAATAATAAGATGTATTAAAATATATATGTATTAAAAAAGTAATCTTGCTCCAAGATATGATCCTCCTTGTGATATGAGGATAATCAACGAGACAAAGTCAAAAAAATAAAGATTATATTATTGGAATTTTTTTGGACTTGTACCTTTTAGTTAAATGTAATTGATATATATATAGATCAGAGAATATTTCTATGATGAGTGAATTGGTAGTTGTATTTATATTTTTTATAATAAAATGGAGAGTGATGTGGCATCATCGAACTCTCTGTATGTATGTATATATATATATATATATATATATATATATATATATATATATCTCACTCTTTATTTATTCTGTGTCTGTTTTGCCCCAACAATGGAGAGGTAACATATATCTAGAGCATAGAGATATATATAGAGCTAAAAAAGCAGAGAAACATCGTTCGGCTGTCGCCTGTGCCAATATAAACAAAATAAATTGTACACTGTCATCGTAAGTTGATCATTGAGATATAAATATTTGTTTATATTGGGCACAATGACGTATTTCTCTGAAGAATCGAATAAGCTCTCTTTATCTTTATATCTCTATTATCCCTAAAAATACCTCATTATTTAGTGCTACCATGCGTGACTTTGCCACTCTTTATTCGTTATGATCATAAAATTGGTCATACTCCTATTAATTATTTGATTACCATCTCCTATCAGCAATATCCTTTTGGTATATCGTTGTTAATCATCAATTATACCGTCAATTATAATGAGCATGTATTTCTTAAAGCTAGGATTAATAATACAGGCATCGTCCATAATAAAAAGGAAGCACATCCTTCTTGAAGATCCTAGATGATCCACAGGAAATCACTTTTAATATGGAAGTAATAATGGAGCCCCTTCAAAAATAATCCTCAAAAGACAAAGACGCAAGTCATAGTGTAGGAAACTCTTCTTCTTCTTCTTTGACGACGTCCTTCCTTGCCTTTAAAACGATACAAGGAGATTATCTAGCGTAGTAATTCGTTTCTATATATGTAGAGAGACAGAGAGAGAGAGCGACAGTAGTAGGCCTTCCTGCCAAGAACGGCTTGTGTTTCTGTCGTCATATGTGTATATACATAAGGTAAAATAGGGGGAGGCATACTTAAATAAAAAAGGATCTCATTTTTCAGGAGGTTCTTAAAAACGACCCTATGCACGAAAAACAATATCATTGTCTTAGTTGTCATGTGCTATTTTTTATTCATTTGAGTATCTTTAAATAAAAAGTGTCAATGTATGATACGATTATAGACATATATTTTTCTTTAACACCCTTCTTCTTTATATACAATAAAAAATATAATATATAAAGCTTAAGCTAATATGTTGAAATATGTATATAAGCACTGCATGAAACAAAAACATACAATACATTAAAGCATTAAAAAACTATTCCATACATATAAGAACAATCGCTAGGGCAAATATAAGTATAAACTGTTCTTATAAAAACTTCCCATCTCTCTCTCTCTCTCTATATATATATATATATATATATATATATATGCGTACATTATGGATCATGAGAGAACCTACTTAACTTTCTTTGCGGCCAGAGTCCACGAAACTTTATATCGACTGGGAATTTTCAGATATAACATTGAATATAAAAATATCAAACAGTAAGATTAGATTAAGGGTGTACCACTTTAAAGGATTTCATATAATTATAACTGTTAGTACAGCATTACATAAATATTTTGTTCGATTTTTTGATAAACATTTATTAAACAAGAATATTTATTGGTGTATTTTTATATTTTATTATTATTTCCATGTATATATAGTTTTATCTGGCCTAAAACTATTAGCTTACTCAAAGAAATGAACAATACCAATAATCTCCCATGATTAGTTGCTCATAGAAATATATATATAAAGCCTGAGACTTACATGGGAGTACAAGAGTTCAAGGTTGAGAATCCTAAAAATACTTTAGTATAGCCGTTAATTAAACCAGCGTTAGGTTTGTATGTGATGCCCTATACCAATGGACTAAGTTCATGTTGCCATCATCGTTTATCTATATACCAATCAAATGGACTTTTAATTTCGTCATCATATAAAAATCGGAAGAGCCAAAATATATAATTTAACAAAACTTGACAAGAAAACTTTAAGGAGGAACCAAATTTTAATAAAGGCATTAGTGAGATTGCAAATAAATAATCGAGAAATAACTGTGAATCGAATATACTTTTTCAAATATATGACGTTATATGATGACAAGGTACCCTTGACTACTTTCATAATTAACCGGTAGAAGAAGACAACCTTGACCGACAAACAAATGAGTCATGGATCACTATTTATTTAGCAATAGTGAATTTGAACGACTCAGTTGTCAATAAATAATAATATGTTGTCAAATAAATATATATTTACATACTGAGGAAAAAATGAATCTGCCCTCGAAGTGTACACAAATATTTGTGCACATGATCTCTTTTTCTCAAGGGGAAGGTGACATCTTTATTTTGCTTATGTTATCATCAACCAAATCCCTACCAAGGTTCAACAAGAATGAAGAACCAAAGTTTTCATGTTTGTCGTCATGGTCATGAAAGACTTAATAATCCTTTGAGCCAATAAATATTTATCTATCTATTTACAAAGTTTTTGTGCAATATTAAGTTTATTTTCAAATATATATAAATAATTGCTTTCTATAAATCACTCAATTAGTATTTTGATACATAAGCTGTACCAAAAATTGATATATTATATAAAAAGACCACTTCTCTAGCAATGCCGCATAATAGAGACCACTTACAGTTGGTTTGATGCCCAAATTTGACGGTTTTATAATTTTTTTGAACCTGGTTTATATTGAAACCTCAATATTCTATTATTGGGACACCCGAAGCTTCTCAATGCTTCAGATTTGGTAGATTTGACGCTTTAAATCCCCATAATTGTGAAATATAGAACTCGAGTGCTAAGTGACGATTATTATGAGGCTGCAATATTCCATAGTTGTGACTGGTGAAACCTGAGCGTTCATTGGCTGCGTATTTGGGCCCTAAACAAAATATAATGTCAGCCTTCAGAATCCAATATTCCATATGATTAAACGTAATTCCTGATTACACATTCTTATTCTCACATATAACGCACTATCCATGTTTCTCAGTGAAATAAAAAACAACTTATATATATATATATATATATATAGCTGGTTTATAATCATGAAAGATGATCATGTATACGTACTGTGTATAAAGCAAAAGATCAACATATAATACAAAACCACGTGTAAAATTTTATCGATTTCGGCCTTAGATTGTTGTAATTTAGATATTCAAATGAAATGTTCTGTTACATATAAGTCAATGGTAATTTAAAAGCTTTAAAAAGTGAACACTTTGCTTCAAAAAGTTACATACTTCAATCTACAAACAACTTTTTCGAGAATATATTCGATATTCAAAGTAATAATTAAAAAGTGATTAACTATTTATATGAAAATATTGGAAACGTCAATATATAATGTAGTTAACTACAAATTGAATACTCATATATGTGCATAATATTTAAACACGAAATAAAGCAGTATGAAATATTAATGTACCTTGCAAACTTCTTATGAATGCTTTTATCCAAAGCTGCTTGTAAATGTAAATAATTATTTTCTTAGAATACATGTCATATTGTCTGCATACTACCAAAGAATAAAAAGCTCACACATTCAAAAGCGTTATTCAAATTAGTAGGAGCCCCTAACTTAAAATTAACACAAAAAAAAACAGTCTGAACCTAACTCTTACCTTTTGTTTTTTTAATAAAATGTAATGTCTTTTCCATTCAAAATTATTAATCATTTAATTAAAAAGAATATAAAATACAAAATAGAGTTTATTTGCCCCATTAGATATAAGAAACCTTTGTAAATATTTAGTTTGACCTTTTACCCGTCAAAACAATAATTAAGTATACAATATGACTAGTTAACATTCTTCTTTCTTTTCAAGAAAAATACATTAGAGAAGCTAGATAAATAGTTAAGTTAAAGAGCATTTTTTATATGAAGAAGAAAATTGGCAAACAATGCAACAAAAGTCATTGAAACAAGGGATGCGATAACATATAACCCTGTCTTGGTAACATTCTGTGTTACTACAATAGTGCTTTCTACGTGGACAGTCGAAAAATCAAAAATATACTAATCAATTTGCATGTATTAATAACAACAGGATATTAAAAACTTTGTACTACTGTAGCAGAATCTCTCCTTCTCTCTGTCATCTCTGTCCCTCTCTCCATCTCTCTGCTCATATTTGTCCCCCTATCCTTTTCTTATATGATTACGTCACCAGATGGGGCGACAGACGTTTCTTTCTCTTTTCTCTGTAAACATATATATATATATATATATATTTGTATAAATATTACTTGCTTTATGAAATATACCTCAGTTGAGATCAATTAATTGAAGGGGTCAGTCATTTACTCCCTTCGCTTAAACTACCTCCAAAGAACGCAATATATATTAATAATTTCTTCAATGTCGTTTTAGTTATGAGCTCTGCATATATACACGATTCCCACAGGAACCATTCCAGGACATTTTTAATGCTTTAAGAGTCCTTGTAGCCTTCATTAATTTCTAATCATTATTATTAGTACTATTATTATGTGTTTAATAATTATGGGATATAGTTTCAAAATACAATTAGAAAATACATATTTCTAAAAAAAGTGTATTAATAATGATGAATAGTTGTTCTTCGCAACACTTCAAGAGAAAGACCATATTTGTTTTTTCAACTAACGAAGTAAATAATCCTTTCATAACTAACTTTACAACGCGTATGGATAAAATTCTTGTTTTTCAATACTTCAAGAGATAAATTCGAGAATTGAAAAGAGCGTAGATCTATTTTTAGCCTATATTGTTCGATAGAATTGCATCCAATAATTAAGAATTATAGCGTTAAAATTAGTCTATCGAACCTAGGGTCTTATCAATGAGGTAGATCAAAATGACCATCCCCTCTCGGGATTCGAAGCTGCGCTCCCAACATTGAGAGTTGAACACGCCTTAACGCACTGAGCAATTGCACTTCCTTTTTTTTTGCCTATATGGTTTGATAGAATAGCATCTGACTGGATATAAATCAGTATTTTTATAAAGACTAAGAACATATTGTTGTTTCTTCTTTATATGAATAAGAAAAACAATACACTTACTCATAAAAAACAAAAGTTGTTCACATATAAATAAATTCTTAGCCCATGGTTTGAATATAATTTATCCTCAGGTTGATTCCTTATAAAAATAAGGATGCTAGTTTTGAAGTTTTATCCTCTTACCTAAATGTCCATTGATATCTTTGATTTAAGAAAAAATGATTAATAAAAGTAATTTAAAGATGTTACCAAAATAAAAATTGATAGTTAAGTGTGTCTCGCACTTTTTGATTGTTGAAAAGTCAGAAGGCTTCAATTTTTTTTGTACACAGGTACAACTTTATTTTTACCATTCATTCACATTAAAAAAACTTACAACAAACTTATAAAACACTCAACATCCATGTATTTATAATACTAATAAAACCATTGGGGAGGGACACTCTGTTACATCTGAATTTATAAATATAAACTGCATTGTAGCTGTTAAAAAATTATTTTTTTCTTGATGTGGGCCAACATAAAAGAAGACAAATTTTCTAAGAGGTAATATCAGATTAAAATTCTCATAAAACAAATTTACCAAATGTCCCAGTATTCTGACCATCTGTCCGCATTCCATTAAAAAGTGCCTCAATGTTTCCCTAGCACGCCCACAAAAGAAGCAAAACCTTTCTTCTGTGTTTCTCCCATGAGTAGCACCCAAAGACAAAGTGTTGGTCACTATTTTGTACTTTAACCAAGAGAGACCATTGTTTAATAAATTTGATTGAAGACCTTTTATTATTTGTTTCGTAGACGCTTCTACTCTATATTCCTCACGTCTTCTCTCAATCTGGCCAATAAATAATTTATTTGCTCCTTTCGATTAAGCGGTTCCGAATCTTACTGTTTTCCATCATTGAAATAAAATTATAAAAACTGTTCGTTGGCCCAATTTCTCTTCTTTCGAAATTAATTTTACGTAGGATACTTCTCCTCTCCAGACATTCAATTATGGTAAAAATATTTTCTTCGTTATAAATATCCCCAACGCAAACAAGTTTCTTTTTATTAAAAGTGTTCTTTAGGAAAGTCAATCTTGTATTGTTTTCAATTGGCTCCTGCCACTCCTTTTCTCTAAAAGTTTCTCACTTATTTCTTTAAATATACATCCGTTCAATTTCCAAAAAGTTCTGATTTCTTGAGATTCTTTTATAATTTTATACAGCCTTTTATCCATTTTTCGTCTAGAGTAAGGTTTTTACCCTCAAGTAATCCCTTTTGAAGCATTTCTTTCCATAAAGTTACCTGTACTGTAAGTCTCTTGAACCATATGTATATTACTGCCTTCCAGAAACATTTATCCCCAGCAATCCTAATCCACCAAAAAAAATTGGTGTGTGAAATCGCTCCGGGCGTCCATTTGGGAATAAAAAACTCTCACAAATCTCCTCGATCTTCTTACATAAATCCTCTGAATATGGGGTTAATTTTAAAACGTGCGTTATTTTGGGTAAAATTAATCTATTCCATATAAAAAACTCTAGGAAAAATATTCTTTTTTTATTGCAAACTTTGCCGTGTTTTGTTGGATATATTCCTCCATTAATTTACTATTTTCGAAAATATATTTGTTATCTAGAGTTATGTATGTTCCAAGAATCCTTAAAATATTTATTTCTGTATTCCATTTAAGTTGAACTTTACTTTAAAATTTGCCATAAATGAGTCTTTTTAAAATTTATTTCAAGACCCGAGTCGTGTTTAAAATATTCCAATAATTCCAAAGTTTCTTTAAAAGAATCTTGAATTTCCTTCTGACTACAAGAGTAGAGTATTGTTATTCGTCTGCAAAGGCTTCTACTTTAGATTCAAACTCTCCTACCTTTATACCTTTTATTTTGGAATTGGTGAATATGTTCTTTATAAGGGCATTAAGGCACATTATAAATAATGTTGGTGAGATAGGGTTGCCTTGTCGACAACCTCTATTCACTTGGAAAATGTTTTCTTCACTGTCGAAGAAGGTAGTCGTACTACAAAGACTTACTGCTACCATTCTTGTAAAACCTTCTCCAATCCTGCTACCTTTTAAAATCTTTAAAATAAATTGATGTGACATACTATCCAATGCTTTCTTAAAATCTACCCCCATTATTGCCATAAACACGTTTTTCGTATTTGCATACTCAATAGTGTCTTTTATATTTCTTCCAACATCTTCCATCACTCTTGTTGGAACAAATCCTTTTTGAGAAGGATGTATTAAATTGGGTAAATGCTTTCTAAGTCTATTCGCAAGAATACCACTATGTATCTTATACGAGGTGTTGTTCATCGTTAGAGGTCTCAGATTTTCAACAAACCTAGAATCTTTCCCTTGTTTGGGGATCAATATCAGTTTTCCCAAAGAAATGCTGTCTTCAAAATAACCAACCGAATGCGCTTCTTCAAAAACTTCCTCCAGTAATGGGGACAAAATGTCATTAAAAGCTTTATAAAATCCATAGTAAAACCGTCCGGCCCCGGACTTTTATTTGTTTTTATAACCTTCTACGTATTTTCTAATTTCTGTACTACTAATTTTTCCTCAAGAAGTTTTTGGCAATTACCTTCCATTGTGAACCCTTTTTAACAACTTCACATTTTATGTGTCTCACAAAATCTGCTGAGTTATAAATACATTTAAAACATGTATCGCCCAATTTTTCATTACATTCACCACAAGCGTAAAGCTATTATAAAATTCTCTAACCATTTCATTGATCTTTATAGGTTCATTCACTAAGTGTCCGTTTTATCATAAATTGCTCGTATTTTCTTCTTCTCCGCCCTACATCGTTCTATGTTTTTAAGCCTGCCTAACAATACTTGTTCTTTTGGTACTAAGTTGAAACCAGATCGAATTAAATGGCCTTTTGTAAAATTATGATTAATTTCCTGTAACTTCTCATCTTGGAGTATTCCTCCTCCTTCTTCTTCCCTCCTTGCCTCCAATTCCCTTATTCTTAATTTCCTTTCTTCGCTCAATTTGACCCCTAATTTTATATACTCCCTTTCGAACAATCCAAAACCAACTTTAAAGCATGAGATGGTGATTTTATTTTTCCGTTTCTGAGTTTTAACGTAATTTCCCCAATAAGTTTTTCACATTTGATTCAGTTGATTTATCTTCCAATAAAGATGAATTCAGTTTCCATTTATTTTTTGAATGAGCCCTGGGAAAGGTTATGGTCATAGCTATTGCGCAATGGTCTGACATGGATGTATGGATATTCTGATAATCGATCTGAAATGAGCGCAAAAATTTCTTCAGACACGAAAAAATAATCTAAACTAGAGCTTTTAATAATGTCACCTTTATTTTTTACATAAAATGTGTGTTCAGGACTACCATTAAATTTTATTGCTGCATCTGTAAATCTATTTTTGTATAATATATTTTCCAGCACATTTTTTGACTTGTTGTTATTTATTTTCTTATAATTTAGCGTATCTCGCTCCTGGTCAATTGATACATTAAAATCTCCCATTAAAATTAGGTCTTGATTTTTAAAAGCGGCTTCTGTTAAAAATTTTGATCCAATAAAATGAAAAAATCTGGGTTATTAGAATTTGGTCCATAGATCGATATAATGTTAATATTCCTTCCTCTCCAGTTAATTTTAAGTACAACGTAGTTCCCCTCTTTGTCTTAGCTATTAATTGAGGTTTAATTTGCTTTTAATCAACATAAAATCCCTCTTGAGGGATGATTTGCCTTTTTTAACAGCAGGTGATGATATACATCATAACCAACTGGAGCCAGTTCTCTGACGTTAATCTTCTTATTTAGTGTCACAGATGGCCAAAATATCTGGGCAAAACGATACTAAATGTGTTTAAAATATTATTTTTCTTATTTTAACGAATTTGCATTTGCTGCTATTATTTTAATATCCATACCAAACAATACTAAGTTAAAAAAAAGGAAAACACTCGTCTTCGTTTGATTTTTTCC
>CP045891.1:25287177-25326406 GCA_013387185.1 Caligus rogercresseyi
TTTAAAAGCATCCTTGGAATGATAAAGCAAAATGCGAAAAATGTTTTGATTTAGTTGAAAACCAATTTAATATTCAAGTGAATATTTGCTTTACGTAAGAATCAAATGGTTGCAACCATTTGTAAAAAAGGATAATGAGGTATGAAGAACCAATGAGAATTAATGTTTTCATCATATATTGATTGAACCATTATTTTTGAGTCTATAATGCCAAAATATTTTACATGCGCCGACTTATATATAACTGGATGATGCACCTTAGCATAAAATAAGTGGAGGTAAGAACAATGTTGAAACCACGAAAAAAGGAAGAAATTATTGATATTCCTTGAACTGGGCATAGTATAAATATTGAGTCCTAGCTAGTAAAACAAGGAAATAATTGCAAAAATCAGTGGCGTGATGGTAATAAATTAAATATTTTTTCTTTCTAAAAATCACTATACCTGACATCATGGTACTTATAGTAGGGCTTCCCTTCTCGTATTCCATAGTATTTTATTTCAATGCAATAATACTTAATTATTAACCTCGCGTGACGGCCATTTTAATTATTTACTGAAGTCCTCTAGAAGATTGAATTTTTCTTATCAGTATCAAGTTTTTATATGGGTCGGTGATTACATATCATACAATATATGTATAAAAAACATGGACATAATAGCCCATGATTCATTTTTATACTCCCACATATATAAGGATATTTTCTATTCATTGATTATGCATGAAGCTAAGAAATGCCGTTAGTTTATTCACTAAAATTAGGAGCATCAAGGTCGACTATTGCCAATGAGAGACATTGGAAGATATTCTCTTTTTTTATTTAAAAACCTGTTTTCAGTATACGCAAAAAACGGTTTTTTCTATAGTCACGTGACAAAGGGAAAGAGAATAATGCTAAATGAATGGAGTTATTTTATTGAGACTGAAATATGTTAAACATCCATTAAAGGTTTTTTTTGCTAGTTTTATACAAGCCTATGCGATGTTCGAGTATACAATTGGAGGATCTAAATTTAGTAAAGCTGATATGAGTTAAGCCAGTAGTAACTTATACAAGAAAAGTATAGGATTCCTTAACCAATTAGAACCTTATGAAAAATGGGTAATCATTAATTGTATCATATATCATATTATTTATTATTCTATGCATAAAAGGCAAATAAAATATTAAATCTACGCCAAACAAGAAAATGCAAAGTTATTTGTTCGTCCATGACCAACTTTTTGTGATTTTCCAAGTGAAAAAGATATTTTTTTGATTATAGAATCAAAGAGTACAAATTGGAAACAATTTTTGATGAAATCGAATTAAAGCTCTTAGACCATACCTTATAACACACACCAACAATGTTATTTACTTATTCTACCCTCGGTAAGGCCAATAGGTCTTCCAATGAGATTATGTATATTCAAATCGCGATAGCCAGGAATAATAGCTGCAAGACTCATATATAAGTTCAAATTTTATTTTATCATTCATACTGTAGTATACTCAGGGTATGCCATAGCATTTATATCTCAGAATCACTTAATTCATAGTAAATTATAACTTGAAATGCCTTCTGCAAAAAAGGGAGGTAGAGTCCTCTGGATCTATGAGTGTACAGAGCTTGCCCAATCATTTAAAATGGCTTCGTGGGAGATATAAGAAGACTCTGTACATTTATAAATGCTTCCAACGATGTATATGCATGGATATAGCTTAAAAATTAAATAGAATTACGAAATCCAATTATTTACAGAGACTTTGCTAACTCCCATAGTGCTAATTCAAGCGTTTTATCTGTGAAAGAGTAGGCTTAAGATATGATTTAAAGAATATATATTTTTATTTATGCATTTATAGAGTATGCAGGAGGCTTATATATTAAGTAAATTCTTAGATGTATAATACAATTGTTTGATAGATACAAATGCAAACAATTTGAGATTAATATTATGATAAACTATGATTTCTTTTATAGATAGTTTGAAGTTTTCTTTTAATTTTTATTTATTAATGGTGACTTTACTATAAAAACAATATCATTTATCAATGATGATAATCGAGGTCCATATAATAGCAAATGAACTTTCGTAAACATGAAAATACAATCAATATTCTAAAGACAGAGTTGCAAGGCCACAAATACTTAAATTGAAGAATATATAGATGTATATATTTCGCATGTTATTAATAATATTTTTTTGATGTGTCAGCATGATTCAATATAATAAATCCTTTGAAGATAAACTTGAAATATAGAAAACTTTTTACTCCAATGAGCAGAGGATCTTTTTACCTTATACACTTGATAATCAGCGGAATACTTGATGAGCGTTTTTCTATTCAGTATGGAAGACGTTATATCTTTTATCACTGGCAAAACCATAGAAAAAGTATTTATTAACATTGTATATTCAACTTAATTCCTATAAATGATGTTAAACACAATGTTGACTTTCAAGATATATATATAAAATATAACTATTTGGTCATAAAGAAAATTAATTGGCAAGAAAAGATAATTAAATAACACATTTTTATCTAACTTCCTTAATAAATGCCAAAGTAATTGTTTAGAACAGAGAAATATATTTGTAAAATAAAAATTAGTACACTGGCAAAATAATCAAACTAATTTATTATAAAGAAGCAATCTAAGTATTACCTTAAATGAGCGAATAAATTTAAATAGTGATACAAACTCAATGCATTATGTTTGTCAAGATACCTTTCATCCTTCTTTAGGGAGCGAATCCTCTCCCTCAAGAATGATTGTTCAAATAGCTATCAGAGAGTTTTATGCCTCTATTATGTTTTCTGTCAATCTTATATGAGAGTTGGGTGATCTTTTGCATCCATGAAAACGGGTAAAATCCATAGGTAGATAGTACTACTATATAAGCAATTTCATGCACATGGTGTTAAATGGAAAGAGACCCTATGCTGCAGTGCCTTCGTGTAAATCCACCACTAATGACTTCAAATTCTTCTTATTTTGGTCCTATTATTATTATTCTAGTTATTTTTTCATCTCTCCCTACATGAGAACACGTGGCGTATATTAAGATGGAAAGAATGAGATACAAAGAAAGAAGAAACAAAAACTATGATATTATTAGACAAGATATGTCGTAAGTGATTGCTAATCTTATTATTTTATATATATTAAATACTATTGTTACTTTTTACTACAATGTATGGCAAGTTCGAAATGCCATTGTTTATGGGATTTTACCAGAATATGTGATTCTAAGTTTTATATTCTCAAAAGGCTAGTCCATTGTTTTTTAAGGCCCTTAGCATTAGAAGAACTGTATTATGTAAGATGGCCTCACCCAGGATTGTGTTTATAATTATAAATACATTGTAGGCGTCAATTCTTTCCTATAAGGAGATTTGAACTCTGAAACAACCTCAGTTTACCCGTGGTCCCTACCTTTTTGTTTTAAAAATACCCACAAATTAGACAACAAGTAATTCTTCTTCTTCTTCTTCCAGTGATTTCCCATTGTTACATCTTAATGTATCTTCATATTTGTTGGTATCAAAATGTCGTTGTTTTTTTGTCAAAATGAAGGTTTATAAAACAATGTATATTTGAGTTTTTTAAGTTATAGCTATGTATATTGATGTACGAAGTACCCTTATGTTTATAGGTGGGCAATTAATTTAATGCATTACGAATGCATAGGTATT
Source organism: Caligus rogercresseyi (assembly GCA_013387185.1). Taxonomy (NCBI): domain Eukaryota; kingdom Metazoa; phylum Arthropoda; class Copepoda; order Siphonostomatoida; family Caligidae; genus Caligus; species Caligus rogercresseyi. The sequence continues at coordinate 25,290,863 of CP045891.1, forward strand.
CAAGAGGTAGTAAGAATCGTACAAGAAGAAGAAGACGGAAATGATGTTTGCTTCAGTTTTTAAAAGCTATTATTTTGAAAAATGAGCTTGTTACGAGGGTTTTCTATGACGTGCTGGGTTTGCTGTACATGATTTGTTATGGGAGGTAATTGAAGACTCATGCTTTAGTGAGGATGCCCATAAGCACATGCTATACCTAGATATTGGGAGCTACACAACATTTCCGCATCTAGGGTCAAATACGTAAATGAAAAACGGAGAGAACTGGAGAAGGATTGAGGATGGAATAGATTGATGGGTATGGTGATGGTTAAAGTATAGTGCGTAGATGTAAAGATAAAAGGCTTAACATAAAATAGTTTTAGTTTGAAAAGAATTGTAATTAATAAGAAAAATCATTTGCTAAGGTTTTTACAAGGATATTATGTTTTAATCCATAATCATGCGTTAAAAAAAGTGATCAAAAAATTACAATAAAAATAACTAAACTTTCCTTACAAAGGTCATCAACAGAGTCGTCTCTATGTATAAAAAGTTTAAAAAACTCGAAAATTATTACTTTTATAACTTTTGAAGTATTATTTCATGATTTGTCCCTGTTTTGTAAGACTATAAAATTCTATGTATTCTTGTTTTTACGTCTTACATATGGAAATCATTCTAAAATTATTTTTCAAATTATATTTTATAAATAAATAATTCAGTGATTGTTCATTTACTTTTTGTTTAAATAAATACAATACTCTGAAAAGAAACAAGCGTGTTTTAGATACATATTACGATACATGTAAACATTTTGATTTTTGAACTTTTGAAAGATTCAACAATATATTGCTGCTGAACATTGTACATACATATACTACAAAATAATACAACGATACATACATTATAAAGCAATACATACATGCACAAAGCAAATGAACACAACCACACTAAAGGGACTATATGCCACATGTTTCAAACCTTATTAGGGCGATAATGCTTTTAAATATCTGAACGAGAGGGGATTACTTTTTTGCGAATAAGGTCTTTTAACAAGACCGTTAAGCTGGATTTTATTACTTTTTTTCGTCATATATATACATATATAATTGCTTCAATAATAAACCATTTCCTTCTCTATATATAAGAAACAAACATTGAAAACACAATACAGAGCAAATTTATGACATTCACTCAAGTCATTCTTCTTAAGTACCTATTGCTTTTTTAGTTTATTCAACTCTCACAACGGTTTCGCTAATTTAGTATCATTTTTTTTGGTACACATATTAGTGGAGGTTGATTGAGCCTCGAATAAATTAGTCGTCAGATTATTATTTTTTGGTGTGTATGTGTGCCTATATGGTTCGACTGAGCTGCAAACGTGTTGGCGTGAATAAGTACAATTTAGTTTTGAAATTGTTCTATCAAAAGTAAATATGTATGTTCATGGTTCGAGTATTTCTGAATATTTACAACCAACAAAAATGTTAACATCGTCAATCAAAATATTTTCAAATAACGGAAACACAGAATGAGAATATATTATAGACATAATTTATATAAATTATTGACTATAGTTGGCCTTAGGTATAAAATTTAAATGCAAATAAACCACACTTTGTTTATTTTATAAGCATGTTCATATATATTTAGACGTTCATACATATTTGGTATGTGATTAATATGAATGACAAATATTTATTAACAAAATTGAACAATCTCTTTTGGTTGACTGAACACAAAAAAGTTTGAATTATTAGGTACAATATAGATGTTTATGGTCAGACTGTAGATTGGGAGACTCAAGCACTTTTATAATACATTTTTATAGCATATGTTCTATTATCATTTTTACACATCAATTTTTTTTGAAAAAGCCCGAAATCGACGGATCTTTAATATTAAAATAGCAATATTAGACTAAAGGACTTTTGACCGATTCGGGAGCTAATCTTTATAATATTTGAATTTATTTTAATTAGTGCCGTAAGGATGGACGGTCCACAAAGAGTATTTAATAATATTAATTGAGAAGGATGTCCCATGACACAAAATATATAAATTTAGGGTTTATTTTCTAATTTTATGCTTTCTATCGAAATGATTAAGTGTTTTTCTTTCATACTTGAAACATATCCTCAATATACTATTATAGTATATTATATTAACAATAGAAATATTGTTAAAACTTCTCTTTTTATTCATACCTTTTTGGTAATTTTTTCGAAAACTTTTTGGATATTGTTAGTATTTATTATGATTAAAAATACACTTAAATATTTGTAGAGTACATTTTAGGAAAATAAATAATTGCTTCCCAAGATTTAATTATCCGTATTTTGGATCATGATTTTACTCAACAATAAATTTAAGATTGGTTTCGTGAAATCTAGTGAAAAGGCAGTTCATTTAATGTATATTGTCTTATATGAAAAAGGTTTTCATGTCTATAGAATTGCATTCATATTGTGAAAATGAGTAAGCATTAGAAGGACATTCATTTTTCCATTATTACTCTATAACCATGTTATCAAATTTTAATATTATGCTAAAAAAAATAATATTATTCTATCAATTACACAATTATGGTCTCTTAAGTTAATTAAACATGTTGCTTGAAAGGCCAATCACATTATTTTATATAGTTCTATGCTTTAACATAGCAGGGAACATTCATCAGGTAATATCCAAGTAATAAAGATAAAAAACATTTCCATTAATATATATAATATATATATATATATATATATATATATATATATATATATATATATATATATATATATATATATATATATATATAGGCAAGTTTTATTCTTCTACCGCATTTCGATAATTATGACGTAAAGGAATTCCATAAATATCCTTGGTTAAAGATGAGTTTTTCTGTGGACATAGAGTGAGGGGCATACATGTATGCTGTACCCTCATTACGTAATTCTCAAGACTTGTACATAATGATGATAATAATAATAAATTACTCTCAATCGAATCAACTGTATTTGATGGCTAACTATACATTTACCATCCTTGCTGTTGTGGCTCTATGCTTAAGATACTAGAAGATGGGTTCACTCTCTCGCTTAATGACTTTGATTGGTATTGAGAGTGACTTAGACAAATGATAGTAATAATAGTTGTAGCAAAATAAATAATGTTGTTGCTTATAAAAGCCCTTACTATGAAAGGAGATCTCTATCTACTCATGCCGGAGAAGTTTTTGTAGTATGAAAATATTACTTATATAATGTTCATTTATATTTTGATTTTAACGTAACTGTCTATAGATTGTGTTTTTTATCTCTACTTTCTAGTGTACTCTTATTTTTCACACTATATGGATTTTAACCAAAAAATAAACATCTTAACCAAACAAATATTACTTAAGCAAAAGTCCTATGAGTTACACCAATGAGAAGTTCATAAGAAAAAACAGGGATCCCATTGGCTTTATTTACCGTAATGTGTCCATCTTTTTTGTCAGACAGTAATGAAACATTGAGACCAAATACATATGTTAACCTTTAAAAAATAACATTTTTATATAATTGGCTAAATCAAATAACTTTAGATGTACAAAAAAACTTCTACAAAATAAAAGTAAAAATACTTAATAATGCAATTATTTACTTAAATATATAACATATATCTATATCATTTAAAAATTATAACTCTATCAATCCACCTTAAATATCTGTAATATTGGAACCACGTTCTAAAAGTGCCTCATATAAGTATTTAAATTTAAATACACAAATAGAATACTTTAACGTTTTAATTTACAGTTACATATATAAAAAGTTGGTTTTATGATTGACATACATGATTTAAAAGACCCTTCCAAAAGAAAAATCATGTGTAGAAGGAACATAATTTATACTTTCAGATAATAGTGACTTCAATGTTAGCCGGTATACAACTTATATAGTTTTATTTGCATATATATCCACTTTATAAATAAATGTATATATATATATATATTGTTTATTTGTATATTGTGGCTAATTCATAAATAATTACTTTTCACAAGGAACAGAACAAAATCTCCTCAAATATTTTAAAAGCCTATGTTCTTTTGGTGTCTTTAATCTTAAGAACAAATCTCCCCCCCAGTTACAAAGCAATTGAATCCGCATTACAAAATGTCAAATCTTTAATTGCACAAAAACTTACAACTAACAGGTACATTTTAAAAAATACCTAAGATCTATCCTCATTGGTGCTGCGGCCCGCCACTCTGCTTTTGAGGTCAAAATTCCAGATTTGGGAGCGTCAACTTGGAAAGGGGCTGGAGACCTCATTAAATCATATCCAAACAGTTCAAAATTCAATTGGAACGACATCAGAAGAATTTTAAGAATGCATCGCCGTTTTGGATTGAATACAAATTAGTTTTATCAATTGTTGTTTTGTATATATGGTTTTTTATCTGGACAGTAGTTTTGAACTATAATGTTCATTGATGTTTTTATTAAGTAACTGCCCTGATTTTATTTTATTTCTTATGTTATCTGTATGTTTTATTGTATTTTTGTGAACTGTATTCTTCTTTGCAGTAACAGAATAAATTTATTTTATCATTAAAAAATCTCGATATTTCATTTATACAAGTACATCAACTACTTGGACATGTTAATAAAGTATATATGGTTGTACTTATAAGGTTTTCTTTATTGATAAATAGTTAAGTCCCTCATGAGGCTTGGGCAGCAACAACAACGTTGACCTAATTTCAACCTTTATATATTTTTTTGCAATAAGGAGTCTCCCTTCTCTTCTTCTTAGCAAGAACTAACTCCCTACCTTCGGTTCTTCCTACCTTCCAATAAAAAAAGCTACCCTTTGTTTCCTGAATCTATATTAGACACGTTTAAACCCTTCAGAGAAATAGGTCAAGCAAGCAAGGAAGGGGTTCCATTGAGGAGTAAGAAGTAAGGAAGTTTGTCCCATGGTCGCAAAAACCATAAAAGGAGGAGGGGCTTCAAAGTAACTGTAAGCAAGTTTTTTTAAATCTTTCTTGTCTTCCATTTTTAAGAATGCAATAAGGAAGAATGGCCTTCAGTCAATGAATAAGGAGAGAAGAGATCTCTTTCATAACATTTTCTCTCAAATCAATCACTGCATGGTTTCTTCTAAAGGAATAACATAATTGTTTATCAAGTACCTGTATCTTTATGTGGGCATATATGTAAGTATTGTAGAAATAAATGAGGTTTTTACCTCTCAAAAAAGAAAAAAAACAAAGTGCTCACTATATGACCTGGTGATGATGTGAGGGAACCGGCTTTTTTGCAAGAGTTTTATTTATTTATTTTGGTGACATGGCATTTTTATATGTATTAGAAGGGCAGTTGATTGCACAAGAGTCTTTTTTTCGTGTATATGTGCCGAATGTTTTATATATGTATATTTTTACAAAACCCATAGGTTATGGAAAGGTGGATTTATTGTCAGTTACTCAAGTCAAGGAAACCTACAAAAAGTAGAATGGAGCCTTTTCAATCGCATAGAATACATTGATACAACATAACTGTATTAAATCTAAAATAACAATATTATCAAGTTGTATTGTACTTTCGGATTTGACTGTCGGGAACCCCTTAGGAGTTTATCTTAGTGCAAACAGATCATCTGTGAATATTCGCGAATAATTAAAGTTTTTAATTAGTTATATTTGAGGATATTTTCCATAAGAAATAAAGAATTAAAAGTTTTAGTAACGCACGTTTTTTTTTTTGTTTGTATCTAAAAACTCATTTGGATTGAAATATCTACAATTTACAAACAAATTTTAAAAAGTTACGTTTATATTAAGGACATGAGAGGCGATTGCATGAAGAAAAAAAATACAACATAAGTATACATAATAACTTTTGGATCTGTTGAGGATACACTTAATTATTAGATTCCGTTCAAACTTTCCAAAGATGATTTGTATGCACTAGGGCAGGGCTATTCAATGGCGGCCCGCGGGCCAGATGCGGCCCGGACGCGGCCCGGACACGGCCAACATGTTTGGGTCAACATACACTTGCGAATCGAGCTTTTCTCACGTGAATGCAATTAAGAACAGTTATCGGTGTTCCCTAACAGACAAAAAAAATCCCCAGTGCCTTAGGATTGCATTGACATCTTATGAGCCAAACATCAGAGATCTTGTGCAAAACAAGAAATGCCACTTCTCTCACTAAAGTCACCGGCAGCAGTGGGCTAAAATAGCCCTGTTCTGTTTAGCAGCCAGCCTCATGAACAATGAGAAATGTTGAGTTAAATGTTCTATTTTTGTTTGTTTTAAATAAAGGAGATGGAGCAGATAGTTGTTTGTGTGCATTTTTATAGGCCTATTCAATTTTGAAAGCTAAAAAGGTCATATAAAATAATAATAATAATAGGCATAGTAACCATCGGCCTAATAATACTAATAGTAATACTACTAAAGTTAAAAAAAAACATAATAATAGACTTATTTGAAAAAAAAGTGGCCGCGGAAATTTTGCGGCCCAGCTCAAGTTCTTGGATTCCAAATGTGGCCCACTTGGAAAACTAATTGAATAGCCCTGCACTAGAGTAAAATACTATGAGGTGCCCGACGCTCAAATATGAAAAACATGAATTAAGAATAATTCTATTGGTTAGTTTACATACAGTTATGAACAAAATGACGATAATACAATATCAAATAAATAATAAAAATCAGTAAAATGTAATTTTTATCTTAAAAACAGCAGTTATTTTTTTCATTTCTTAAGGTATAAAAAAAATTAAACCTATTCTTATTTGTACTACAGGTCCATTCGCTGTCTCATACAAAAATCAAATTAAAATGATATTGAGTAAAACCATTTCTTTTACTTGTTTCGACCCACAATATTCCTTCTTCATATATTGATCTCCAGGAAGAATTATATATTATTCTAGAAATTGTTCTCTATATTGTCAAGGCATTATATACTTAAAACTGAAAATACATCTTATAATCTATCAAACAAATATCCATTCAACGTTGTTTTCTATATTTTGATTCTTTATTGAACTTCAAGTTAATTTACGCACACCCTTTTCACTAAACAAAAACATTGTTAAAAATCTTTGTTTTAATACCAAGGACTAAGTTTTGAAATAGAAAAAGTACCATGATAATTATGAAATGCATCTACTCACTGAAGGCTTTGAAAAAACCTTTGTGCAAAAAAATAAAACCAACCGGATATTTCAAATTTCCTTGCATCATAGGAACTAACTAATGGTTTTGAAAGTAATTACATTCTACATGACTTGAAGGACTTTTTAAAAACATATCGTTATAATGTTTTGTAAAATTAAGAGGACATGTTTGAAATAGTGTATATATATATATATATATGCATGAACTATAGAATAAATACTTTACCATATCTAAAGTTTGTTTGAGTTTTTAACAAAATGCATAATGAATTTTTTGTCTAACTAATAATACTAATGTCAATAACATCATTCAAATCTAAGTAACTAAAAGTTTGGAATCATATTTTGTTTACGAAAAGCAGCTTTTATAACATACTTTAGCAAGTTTCACTCCTATTTTATTTATGAACATTCGTTGGAATTTTTTTTTACACAAGTAAAATAGATCCAGTAAGTCTAATATTTATTTTAAAAATATTGATTTACCATTGCGGCTTATGATAATAAGTATTTCTTAAATTAACATTACCAAACTAAACATTGCAGATAAATAGGTTTATTATATATTATGTGGATAAAAATCCTGTTGAACAGCATGACATCTATGAAAAAGTATATTTCATGCCAGGGAGAATGTAAGTGTTGGATGTTTAAGATATAGTGCGCTTCAACATTTTTAGTACTCTTAAATATGTATGAAGAAGGTACATTGGGGTAGACTTAATTACTCGCACTTAACACATGCTTAATTGTATGCATAACGGGGGAGAGAGAAAAAAACCTTTCCATTTCTCACATTGACACTTCTTGAGTACTCTCTTCTAAGGTTCAAGGTACGTGATTGGAAAACTAATTCCACTAGCAGTTGGTCAGTCTTTCACTGTGCTATGAGATATATATATATATATATATATATATATATATATTTATTAAAAAGACGATAACACTAGTGATTTTTACAATCACATTCTTATAATTACTTTCAATTTGACACAAGATTGACCTTTAGAAGCATTGTCTTCCATCACAATAATGGTCTGGGATAGTAAATTATTCTGCCAGTGAGGGGAAAATATCGAGGTATGAATTATTTGACTGCATCATTTTAAAATATCACATGATATTCAAGATTAATGTACGATAGTTTAGACAGTCCGTTTTGATCTAAAATATTGTAGCTCAAAAATACTATGTTTGTAAGTGGACGATTTTTTTTATCTTAATCTAGATAGTAAAAATAAACTAAAATAAAATCAAGAGTGACACCATTAATGCCATGCGTTTTATGACATAACTTCACTCTTTCGTACGGAAGTAAGTATATAATATTTATTGAAATAGAGTTGATAAATTGAATAATAATAAATTCAATTTTGACGTAAGTACTCCCTATTCTCACAAAATGAGTATTTTTTCCCTCAAGTTTAGTAATCAAGACTTTAAATAATGAAAACATTTCCACGGAATCAATAAGTTTAAATGTATACTTTTATTTAATCCGTTTGTTGATATCAAACCAAAATATGAATATTGAAGAAACGTATAAATACCAATCACTCCATGTTCCAAATTCAAAACCAAATATAAGGCTTTCCTTTTCAACCAACCAATCGTATCCATAAAACTATTTGTTCTTTACTTTCATGGACAACCATAATTAAAATTATCTCAAAATGCATTCTTCAATACAATGTAATTTCATTTAATGGGGAAAAAAATAAGTCAACAAACGCGATAAATTAATTCCATAAACTATAAAGCATGTCGAAGGGTAATAAAACATTCTCTATTATCCTTTATAATTATTTTTTATCATTGGCTATTTTCCAAAATATCATTTATTTTATAACAGCCATTATTTCATATAAAGAAATAACTACTTGAAGAGCATGAAACCATTAATTAAATCATAGAAATAAAATGCAGCTATAATCAGATAATTTATAGGGTTATGGTACTAACCTTACAAATGATATATATTTATTACTCTACACAATTTTACTTTTACCATTGCAGATATCTTTGAATATATTGACATATATTAAAATTGCATTTCATGAATGCAATATTTTAATATATTTTTGATATTAAGTATGTTTTTTGCCTATATGGTTCGATATAATTGCATCCGACTGGATATAAATAAGCATTATAGCATTAAAATTAGTCTATGGAACCTAGGATCTTATCCATGAAGAAGACTAAAAATGACCATCCCCTTGGGATTCGAACCTGCGCCCCCAACATTGAGAGTTTAACTCGCCTTAACGCACACGACTTTTGCACTCCATTTCTTGAGTGTGTTATTACTTGCATATTGTTTAATTTTATTTGCGCTATAATGCGATGTATTGTGGCATTAATTTCATGGTTATCAGTAATTTATTGTTTTTAACCTATCAATAAAAGCTCCCATCATACATTGAAAGAAAAATACATAGTAAATAAATAAAATAACAATAAAAATTATTTTCTGAACAGTTTTTTAACATTACATTTTTTCAATAGTTGTTTTGTTTGTTGAAGTAATGAAAAAGAATAAATATTCATAAATACAATGGTAGACACCAACTATTTGAAGCTATGTGTCATTTGCCATATTATGCAGGATTGTAAATTGACAAAGAGAAAACAATTGTTAATATAAAGCCTATAAATCTATTGAAATAATCACTTGCATTTCGTGAGTAACATCCAGCTAAATTCATTAGGTATTCATCATCAGTGTCCTTGCGGCTATTTAAAAGTTACTTAGGTATCCCTCACGACAAAATAAAAAAACACAACTAAGAGTCTGAGAATAACGATTTAAGTGCATGAATCACATTTAAGGAACTTCTTGGGTTTAATGACGGTCCTTAAGAGACACGGCCTTGATCATCAATGATACCTTATCAATTCTAATGTTATTCAGAAAAAAGTCATTTGCATATATTTGATTCCACCATTTTTCAATCTAAAAACATTATGCATACATACAATAAGAATACCGGGTTCATGTGCATTAACAAAGTTGATACTCTCAAGTCTTTGATCCGGAACTCAACTGAATATTTCGGTCCCTATGTATTTTTGACTCAACCCATTTCCACATATTCTCTTCATATCATATCATCAAAGACACTGAAAGAATAACATTTTTTCTAGCATCCTTCTCTTTTATGTAAGGATTTATATACAGGTGAAACTTCTACCTTCCGGCCGAGGTAAAGTGTCTCAATAAAGAACCTTTAAATTTTCTATACGCGTAAACTCAAAAAAACTTAACATTTGTACGGGTATTTATGATGAAAAAAGTCAATTGCCTTTTTCAAACTATCCTTAGAGGTACATTTATATAAACAACTTGTCTGAGCTATTGAGGTTTCCTCATATATATATTTTTCAAGTCAAATTCCGAACAGATGCATTAGACTGGCCAATACTCATTCATTTATATTTACTTAAGCATTTCTTTTTTTTTCTCCTTCGTAAAAAAAGTAAAGACGCCATGCAGATTGCCTTTGAAGGAGTAATTATTTTAGGTAAAACATGTGTATTTTTATTACATATATATTTTTTATATTCGGGGGGAAGTCCTTTCTGTGTACATATACCTATATGTGAGTGTTTTCCTTCTTCTTCAGTTATGTACATAGAAGAAGAAGAAAATAGGAAGCAAGTTACTTGACTGAAATAGAAAGTGCCGGGCCCTCGAAAATAATAGCAACGGCCTTAAATATATATTTTCTTTTCTTCCTTGTTTTTCTTTACCGTTTTTTTAATAGAATATCTCCTTGCCCGAAACAGCTGCTGCTGCTGCTGCTACTCCTCACTTGAGGCTTACTGCGTACGTACGCTTCAATAATCAAAACAATGGGTAAAGGTACATACACATATGAAATAAGAGTTCTTCTGTCTTGTGTAGTAGTAAATGAAGAGATTTAGGTAGTAACCCTCTTTTCACTTTTTATTGCAAGGCGAAGGAAATGGATCGGAAGTGTTTAGGAAGAAGGAACACCGTGTTTACTCAAAAGGATGACGATGTATGTACCTAGATGGTGGTGGATAAGGATGAAGAGGGAAGGAATCCTCCTCCTCCTCAAGTAGTAATGGTAGTAGACATGAGGGGGAAGTGAAGAGAATTGTAAACAAATGAATTTCTAATTTGATTTCACTTTATGACCATGTATGTACGAATTACGACTACCCAGATGCCCCAACTGTGTGTACAACGCAACTCAAAATAAAGTTATTGTATCAAGAATGTTATTATCTGTATTCATGCATTGCTTGATTTACATATTTATTTACATTTCTTACTATTATAGATTGAATCACATTTATATATAAAATAATATACAATTTGAAAAACACATAATTTTTATTAGATAAATGAACTTCCATAGCTCTAGTTTAGAAAGTATGAAGCAACGTGCATTATTTGTCCATGTTTAAACATAATAAGCGTCATAAATATTTATTTTTTGCCCTGTTGAGGATAATAAGGCCTACAGACCACAATTAATTTGGTCTAATTCGATCAAACTTATGAAAAAGACTTATTTACCCTAAATAACGATAACTTAATAATAATATACATTTTGTAGCCCTGGTAAGAATATTATTTGAATCTGGGGCAGTAAATCGAAACGAAACAAATTGGATAAATAATAATCATTTACAGCTTGACGGATAAACTACTCGTAACTTTGTTATTATATGACCAAAGAACATTTGATAAAAAATATATTTGTGATTTCGACAATAGGTATATATATATATATATACTTTTATTTATCAAATTCTTTTATATCCTCTTATTCAAGTTCTGGCTATTATAAAAAGAAAAGAAAATTTGCTTTATCCAAACTCCCAACAAATATCTATCCTATTTTTGCTCAAACTTCTAAATAAGAGGGAATCCTTTTATTCCAAACCAATGACTGCAAGCCAATGCATGCCTCTTGCGTAAAAATGTATCTATACGCAACCCAAAGGAGATAAACTCTCTTTTACTTTTTGAAGGTTAATACTTGATTCAAATAATAATAATAACTACAATATTTACGATGGCAATCCTCAGGAAGTCATGACTTTTAGTTCAAGGGGTCCTTGCCTAACTGTATACATTAAAAATATATACATTCCACCTTTGATACCCATAAGGAGTACAATCGATTTCCCTCAATCCCTTCTGGATTATACACACACACAAAAAACATACTTATAAATAACGAGGCATGTACATTAATATTAAAAAGAATTCTTATAAAAAAAGCTCAGGTGCTAAATTATAGTACCATATATAAGTCTTTATACATGAGAGTTTCATCACGGCCTAAAAAGTTATATAAAAGTTATATGTGTTTTTAATGGAACGCCTGGTATTTATTAACTTTAGTTTTTCTTTACCTTCTTGTAAAAAATATATAAGCATTTTAATTATTGAGTGTGACTACGGAAAAAGTGATGATTAAGTAAGGCATATGTCTCAATAATGTTATGTTATGACTATAAAAAATGATTCTAAGTCCTTAATAAATAATGAAGTGATTGTGATATTCTCTTTGAAAGAATCATGTGAAATTCATGAGTCAGCTATTTGAAGCTACTTTAACATTAACTAAATTGGAAATACCATATAATTTATAGATTATCACTCTATTCTTCATAATTTGAAAATTGTGATATCTCTTTTAATCACTTAGTCCATGTATTTATGAAAATTCATTTATGAAGATGTTTTACTAAGGCTATTAAATAATGTGACTATTTGTATATAATAGTTTGATAAATGTGAAGTGTATTGAAGTCATGAATATTAAAGATTGGGCCAAAAAAAAATAGACATTTAAAGAATAAAATAATTAAACCACTATTAAAAAACAATTATTTTTGATAAAAAATCATATCAAAAGTCTATTTTTCAATATATTTTATTAGAAAATTAGTAGTGCTTTTATGCAACTGCTTTGTTTTATCATTCATGCCCTTATGTATACTTTTTTTTCAAATAATAAAATGGCGATACTACTCTTAAGAAATGTTAATATATGAATTACTTTTTATTGTTAAAAGTGTCCTAAAAGCTATATTACAATATTATATTTTTATATACATATATAACTATTATAATATATATATATATATATATATATATAATAGTTGAAGGGCATCTTTTCTTTCTTTTATAGACATTAATATGTATAAATAAAATATGCATGCACGTGTGTATGTATGTGATATTCCTAACGAGATGCTTCCGATAAGAGGTGATGCATCAGCAACAAACTAAAACTTGCATATGTGTGAACCGGAAAGAGGTTTTTTTCAACTGTGGAGCCTATACGAATATATCATCGGCTGAAAATGCATGATATGTGTTCGACACATTGGAATTGAATGTGTATATTGTATCAGTAATCGTTTTCAATTTTAAAATATATTATGCCAAATGTACAATTTTTCTCAACAACCAAATGCACAAAGATATTATCAATATTATTTTTCAACTAAGCATGAACGTTCATAACATAATCATCTAACTTCTATATATACTTGGAAGTCATATTTAAGAATTAGCGTATTAATAATTAAAGTACATGCAATAAATAAAAAACACTTTTAAAAATGATCATTTTTTAGTATATTTGAAGAAATATATTTTTTTATTTTGAATGAATATTTTTAAGCTTTTATGTAATTTTATATTTGAATTGAGGTTGATTTATGCAATGTAAAGAAATAGTTTATAGTTCAAAGATATGAAATACGTGAGAAAAGAGATTTATATATATTCACAAAAAAAACCAATTGTAATTGAATAAACAATACTCATTTTTCTAAATACAATGAAAAATCACATTACTTTATGGCTCTTATCAACGTTCATATTTTGTTAATAATGATAAATAATGTAAGTACATTATAAATAATTTATTTGATTTCGGATTCCAAAATTAAAGACAAGTAAATATAATTAATCAACTCTTCGTAAACCAGCAGAACATTAAGCTCAAAAAGTGAACCTTTCTTTATTCCAGTCGAGGAAATTGTGTGTCCTCAATAAATAATTATATTTTAATTGTTTTGCCTAAAAGCAAACTGTATAAACTAAAAATTATCTAAGACATCATAAATATGAAGGAAACTACTTTTGAATATGCAACCTTGTTTGAATCTTTATGAAAAACATAGTTTTTATGCTTTTCTAAAGGCTTCATTATTTATATTGTAACTATGGATGCATTGTAATATAGGCGGTAGAATTGTTTAAAAATAATACATAAATAAACATTATAGTTTAAAATTACTACTTGCCAAAAAGACCTAGCTGCAATAAGGACATATCAAAGTGTTAAACAAGTTTCATAATATAAATACCAAATGATATTGACAAGTTATAAAACAAAATATAACATACAACATAACACTTAAACAATATAATAATAATCTAAAATTGTGGGTTGTAGAAGCAAAAATATTGTTTCACAATTTTCTTTAGATAGCTGAAATATTTGTAGCTTTCTTCATTTCTTGAAACTTCATATTATAAATCATTCCTGTCATTCAACTCTTATTTTATTCATACTTAAAACCATATTATTCGATCCCCAATTGAATAAATGTAGGAACACCCACACCATATTTATAAATATGGCTGGGGGAAAAGCAGAGGGAGGAATAAATACATTCAAATTGGAAGAGGCAAGAATATTCATATTTTTCTTAGAAAATTGTCTCTCTAACACATTCACAAGCATGCTCCACTTGGGTCGTCGCCCACAATCATTGTCATATATACATATGAGGCAATGCATCAAAATGAATTTGTTGGATGGACACTAATACTATATGGACGCAATATGTCAAGGTGTTTGTTAGAAAGGATTCAACCCAAGAATGTTTTTCTTTTTTATAACAAATGAAGGGTACATTTTGATTAATTATCGATATTTGGGAATTGAATGGATAACAATGACATTAGAACTGGGTCAGTGGAGTAGAGAAATGAAATTGATGAATTAATGAGCCTCTGACGTCATTTAAAAATATAAATAAATATGTCTTTTTTTGGTCCTCTAAAGTTTTTTATAGTAAATTAATTTTAACAAAAATATTTTATTTTACGTAATCCTGACCAAGGAATGATCATTAATCATTTTCGTTGACGAAAATGTTTTTTTAATACTATTTTAGTAAAAATATTTTTTTAACAAAATATTATAAATACATCATTGTATTATATATATCATTTACCTTCCACAGTTCAAATACTTATATAACATGGTTCTAAAGGAATGATATTTTCAAAATAGTGATTAATTGAATTATAAATATAACTAAATCTGAGTTACTGTTAGGCGATCCTGAAGAAGGCTACGCGCGTGTAAAGTGTCGTTGGCTTTGTTGTATCGATGACATATTATTTTTGTATCACGAATTGTTTTCCTTAGCATCTTCAGATCCAAAATTGCAGAACCCACAAGAGAAAATAAACTTCTCTTCGTAAAACAAACAGAACGTCATGCTATATAAGCATGTTAATCCTTATTCCAGTTGACGATATTTTATTTCTTCGACAATATTGTATGAAGAGTCAACTGAGGGTGACAATACCAATTGTAAGGCTTGAGAAGATTATTAAAAACACGTTTAAAGGATCTTAGCAATATTTGTACATCTTAAATAGTGTGTGGAATTTTTATTATACAGGCTTCAAACAGAATATATATATTTCTTTAATTGTCCAACAATACATAAAATATATATGACATGTGTCAGCAGAACAACTGTTAGATAAACCTATACAATGTTAATTACTAAAAAGTAGATGATGTTAAGTCTACAAACTAAAAGTATATTCTATTTAGTTTTAAATTTCATTACATTATTTTATTAAAGTTATATGAAAGTAAATTTTTATATTAAGAGTAACATAAAAAAACAGTTTCTTCATGAAAAATTATTTTGTTGGCTTTATTACATCACAATACCGATTTAGTTATTGCAAAATAAAATGACTAAATCTTTAAGGACGAAAGACGTTTATAAAATAGATGTGTTGTTGTTTTTCTTACCTTAGTAGTCATAATATGTATAAGAAAGTAGTTGGTGAGGTGTAGATTCCGAGACGACTCACACAGATGGATTCACTATCACAGCAAACTTACATAGGTGGAAGGTAACTGAGTTATATATGTACAAGGAATAAATGCTGACAAAAATTAATCACTTATGATGGATTGCAGTCCTCGTTTATAATAAATATATATTTTTTTTATCAGAGCAATCTTTAACACTGTGTCATTCCGGTCTACGGTTACGAACTGAGGGCATAGCTCTGCTGCTTCTGAGAAGTCCTACCAAAGCGTGAGGGAGGGGAGAGAGGTATACCTACAGTCTTAAGGTATAAGTCACTGTTGCGCCCGCCGAGCAAGCAACCAAGCAGAGTAAGAGAGCCCTACTGCATAGGTGGTGACTGCATTGGGAACTTTGTTTACTTCTTCTTCTTCTCGTTCTTTCAAGAAAGAAAAGGCAATTGGCATGCAGACGTGGTTAGGCCCATTGAAGGATGGAAATAGATTATGATGAGGAATCAGTCATACGATGACTTTTTAAACCTCTCATACATTATGAACGTTCTCGCAAACTCAACTATTTACATCATTTTTCAGCTGCTAACTCAATTTCCCCCTCTTCTTTGTCTTATACTCAAAGTGATGGTCCATTTATAGTCACATATGATGAAAGAAAATTACCACCCATCGATGCCTTCAGTATGAAGATTTTTTTTTCAAAATAAATATTAATATTAAGCTTTTATTAGTGGAACACATTCATATGGATGGATGCTGATATTTCTTTTCCTTCAACCAATCACGTTTGAGAAAAACGTCTCATTTTGTTTACCTTAATGATGGTGACTTTTTCAGCTCATACCTCATTTATTTTATTCTAGGATCTCATAGAATTAAACTAGGAATATCTACATTTGTACTTGCATCAAAGAATATGGTTGTCTTTTAATGTCTTTTTAAAAAGAGGCTACCTGCCTTTCAAATGATTCCAATCAGTTGCATCTACATACACTTATAAAGGTCAAAGCCATCCTCTTCTACTATCTTCAAAAAAGAAGGGCAATTAAACCTTAGTTATATGAGAGTCAATCACTCAGATGCTTTGCTTAAAGTTGTTATATAATTGAGCAATAATCTTACTAATGGTGACTGTTCAATGAGAAGGAGAATTCCAAAATGGGAATATAAAAAGACTGCTTATTTTTGTGTTTTTCACATTAAAACCAGATGTATGTACACACACACACACACACATATATATATATATATATATATATATATATATATATATATATATATATATATATATATATATATATATATATATATATATATATATATATATATAGTATATATATATCTATATTGTTATGTGTCTTTTAATAATACAGTTCTTAAACAATGTTTATTTTCAGATTTTTAATATTATAAACCTTATTAACTCTGAAATGAGGTAATATATACTTTCTTCTATTTTCTAAAATGCAATCATTAATCCTTTAATATGATAATCGTGTAAACAATTCGAACACAAATTTAAACTTGAGGTAAAGAATGGTTAATATCTAATAGAAAAATTCACTGTATGTTTGTTTGTTTATCATTTATTAATGAACTAATGAACTGATTTGGATGAAATTTGGTTACAGATCATCCTTAGGATCCATGAAGTGTCTTCGAGGGGTCTTGTAAAATATCTTGGCCTGATGATGCCCCTGGAAATAAAAAAAAGATACCTATTTCACCCAGAAAATCCCTTTTATCAACTTTTTACATAAAATACAAACTGCGAATCACCCCATAAAATATAGCCCGAGTTATTTCAAAAATGAAGTCATTGGTCATACAAAATCAAGAAACTATATATTTTTTTCGTCCTCTATGCAGGGCCACACCACTTGACTGATTGGTTTGAAAATTGATTCGGGTCTTCTTTATGTCCTGATGGGAATCACAAACAAGATACTGATCTGATGATGTAATTGGAGACCAAAAAAAGAAATTATTACTGTATATGTAGGTAACCATAAAAGAGTTATCTGTTATCAACCTTTTTCACACAATAAAAATTGTAGACCAGGTCATTAAATATGACGTACATGATACCAAAAATGACGTAATTGGATCCCAAAAAACAGACATACTTTATATATTTTTGTATTACTAAATTAATTACGCAATGATAATCCGTACAGTTGAAAATAAGCATGGTTCTTGTTATGCTCTGTATTTTTGTTGAATATACATAATGTAAATACAGATTTATAATGCCGTATTTTTTTGTTCGACTTAAGTTTTGATTATATTATTCTCTTGACTTCAATGTGGTGATATGAAAAAGATAAAGTTCACCATCTTCTAATAAACTAAATTATTATGGAAATAGTAAATGTTATAATATATTCAAATATCGATTTCCATTTGGATTGATCAAATCTACTTACTAAATTAGTTTTATCGGCCTAGAAATTCGTGAGATCTCAGCTGCTCAGACGAATTATAGACGGATCTGACATAGTTAATATTAGAAAATCTAAAATCACCCTCCTAACTTTAAACACAAGAATGAAATTTGGCAATTTCTTACTGTTGAGTTTATTCAACCCGACATACTAAATTTATTATATTAATAAATTTAGAAATAGGGATTATCTCTATCGATTTAGACAAACTATATAATGAATTTAAAAATAAAGGAAAGGAGCATTAGAAAAGAATCTTGTATATGATATTAGGCAAAAATGGTCGAGTAAACAACGTCCATGTAAAAAAATATACAAAAAATAATGTTATACTTAAAAAACAGATATAAAAATAGCTATATGTTTTTCATAAAAATGAAATAAATTTAAAAACCCTTATTGTTAGCACTAAAAAATGTAAGAACAATATTTAGATGTATTACTCCACTCAAATACTTGGTTATCCTTGTATAATTAAAGGTTTTTTTATTTCTATATTTCCCTCTGCTTAACAATTAATTACATGACTTATTTTCCTATTTCTTCTGGAAACTGAAATAAAAATAGACTAATAATTAAACTTTGAACTATAAATTCTGTTAGAAGCTATCCAAGAAGTTTATTCAGCTAAGTGTTCAATCCATATCATTTGGGAATTATGTTGTGAAGCTGTACAACATTGGAGTAATAATTGGAGAAAAAGTGTATAGAATTATACTTAACTTTTCCTGTAAAAGTATAATAATAATAATAGGTATAATGTATTTTCAAGGGCCTTTTCTCTCCCCATTTCATTATGACTTTTTCAATGAAGAAAAAAGGAACCTTGATTGGCAATAATGTAACCGGGCATACATACAAAATGAACAACTGAAACACACACACACACACATACATTTCAAATGTAATTCCATTAACGTATCAAGGACATAAATATTGATTCCGATGAGAAGTAATTCGATCTACTTATATTATTGATGTTCGTATTATTATTAGTACTACTATTATTTCTCTGACTTATGTGAAAGGAACCTCATAAATTATAGTATAAGTTCTATGGCAGCTAATGAGCCTTACATGTGTTTTAATGTAAAGCATACTTTAGTTGAGACGTTGTAATTTCTTTGTTATATTTGTTGCAGCTGGGACTCTAAAGGATATTTAAGCTATTCATTAATCTGAAGCATGAGAACCTTCTAAGGATTTTTAACAATATTGGGATTTTTGTTTGCAACATTCAGCTCTTTTAGAAATGATCCATCTTGCTACGTACAAAGTTGGTAGAAGCTTGATTGTTGGACTTAGCAATTTTAATATATATTCTTTATTTAACAACTTTTTGCTGGGATATTTCTCCCTTTTAGTGTTTGTGTTCTTGATGTTATACTAATGGAATAATGTATTGTAATGTAGCAAGATGATCGAATTAAGTTACGCTACTATAGCTAAAAGAAAGGATATTAAAAGGTATTTAAGAGTCGACGATCGAAAACGATGTGAATAATGAAATGGGATTCATGAAAAGGGTTGCCAATTCAAGAGAACACTGACAATATATATGGCTACTAGTGAATTAGGCAATGAATCAATATATATTTCATTCATCAAAATTAACTCAACTCTTTCAAATACATAAGTTATTATTTTACGAGATCAACCAAAATGCGATAAGTCTATTTGCAATCAAAACAAATTGAAAATTATTATATTTTAGTGTATTTTATTCTTACAAGGTATAAGACTTTCGTGTTGTACCGAATAAAAGTTTTTAATCGATTAAAAAATATATAGAAATGGGTTGAATTATTCTAATGAAACTAAAAACATTACATTACACAACAAAATTATCTTGAAGTCAATCCAATATCTAATTAACAGTCATAATTAAGGTTGATTAAGATACAGTCTACGGATGAAGTATATTTTTTGAAATATAATTTTTATTATTTTCAATTTTTAAGAAACTTTATTGTTATAAAGAAGGTATATATGAAAATATATAAAAATAATCATTATAGTTTAAAATTAAATTTTTAATGAAATCAAGCAGCAATATCTACTAAAATTATTATTTTTTAAATCACTAATTTCTATATTTCACTTGTTATATACGCATGTAAAGTACATTTTGAAAATATTGATATAATTTAAGCTTGACAAAAGACCAGATAATCACCGCAGATTTTGTGGGATTTTATTTTTTATGTATTGCATTGCTTGGTTTTCGAGTTTTTTAACTAACATCGAAGAGGATTTATAAAAACATGTTTGTCTTCACATTAGCAGAGACGTAAATAATTATACGGGTTTGTTAGTTAAGTAAGCAGGGTGTTATATGAAACATGTAAGACTAGTCCACCTATCTTGGAGGTTTGCATTTTAACTCTTTTGTAAAAACTGAAACGATCTATTAATAAATTTTTATTGTGATTTGACTGATTCAACATACATCATTTAAAAAAATAAGTAATATGCATTATCTACCAATCATTGCACATAACCGATTTTTGTTATTACATGGAGCACTAACCAACACTCCCTAAAATTATGATGTGAGCTAGAAAACCTGCTGATCGATTGTCATTTTATGGTAATATGATTATAACACAATTATACCTTATGTCTATATTACTACATGGCTTGGCATTTGAAGGTATTGGATTGCAAAGTATTTTTCGGCTGATATTGTCATTGGGTTTGATTGGATATCTTGATTGCATGATTTATTGCAATATGATTGTATGATGATATACGTAATATCCTTTTTGTATGACTGTTCAATATGACTTTTATCAAGAGGATAATGAGTAACATATTGACCTCAGCAATTACAATATCATAATATTATCCTTATAGTTTGGAAATAAAATATAACATGGTATATTCTTTCAATATTAGAAAATGTATAAAGGGAGTGCGATAACTCAGTGCACTAATGATTGTCCTAGGTTTGATAAACTAATTTACACACTTGTATGCTTTTTTTCATTTATTGAAATATATAATGTACATCAAAACAGAAAAGCATACATAATTATATAAACCGGAGTAGTTATGTAAGAGAAAGTACATGAATAAACATTATAGTTTAAAATTTATATTCCGGGAAGGAATTATATATCATCAATAATAATATTTATACTAAAGCAAGCAATTCACATATCATAAAGGTATTTATAAGAAATTGCTAAAATGCTTCAAAATCTTATCTAAATATTTTTTCTGATTTAAAGATGTCGACGGAGGAAAACACACACAATTCTCCAGTCGGCCATAGGGACTTTGACATATGGAGCTAAATATCTAGCTGACGCAGCTAGTATAATGGTTCTCAGATCCTCTTCCTTTATTAGTTGGTACAGAGTTAATTTTTGCGCTATAGGAGCTTTATAGTTCAAAAGCGCAAATTCCATTGCCCTCGTTTGGGTGAGGCACTAATTTTGTTGCTCGAAACTCCAAATAAAATGAGTCCTTTAACGTAGCCTTCAGTTCCTCTTGCAAGGCCTGGCAGATTTATTTAGGAAGTATTTTAGAATTGACACCGCACGGCAGTCCACAAACGCATGAAGTGTGTGGTCTTTTAAGACAAAACTCCAGTCTTTTTATTACTCCTTACCATATTCTGACATTGGTGTTGCATCTGTAACACACAACAGTGACCAAAGTGTCAAGTTTTTAATGTTCTTCGACTACTGAAAGTAGTTATTTCGCTTGATCTTCCGCTATGCCACTTTTTAGTAATACGTGATCAATGTATTCATGGTGGAGTTCAAAAAATATTTTTTTAAGAAATAAGAATTAAGTTTTTAAAAACCAAGTTACCTTTAACAATAACTTCTTTTTATCATTTGAAAAAAATATATTTTTCGTCATTATATTATTATCTGCAAAAGTTTATCAACGTCATAGATTTATATTCTCAACCATGTGAGTTAGTTACTGTATGAAAATTGAGATGTGAAAAGCAAACGTATCTAAAAAATAAATTAAAAACATCAACATGAGTACCCTCTTTTTCATTTTCCTTCTTGAAACTATAAAAGAACCCTAGTAGGAGCCGTTATTTTAAAAATGGTTGGTGCGTCAGCACTTATGTTCATTTATTGGCTCTAAATATTATTGCACGAAAATTTGCAAAAAAAAAAAAAAAAAAAAGTCACAAATTGATCATAGCTAAATTTTGTAACATTAAATTTTTCCAAAATATGTAATAAAAAAGTTTTGCTTCATAACGAAACCTTTGAACGCAATGGGGGGGGGGGTAAGGAGGGGTCAAACCAAAATCCATTTTTCTAAAATCATTTAGTTTCTTATGACGCAACTTTTGCGGGAGATAAAGTTTTGATATCTTAATATTAGGTTTCTATAATACCCCCTAATATACACATATACATATATAATGTTATCATCAAATTCAGCTTGCAGCCTTAATGGCTTAACATAAGTATTGGATTAATATTTTAAATAAAAATATTCTTCTTAGATACTCTGTGACTATCAAAGTATTATTTGTTGAAAGAATAACCCTTCTCCCACTGCATGTATTTAATATTATCTATCACCCTCCACTAATTTCCTAATGACATTGGACTGACTTTAAAGCATTGCCATTAAAAAACCATCATGAATGTGGGAGACAAAATAAAATAGATATTATATATATTTAACACCTTCTTACATCACACTTATTTTCATTTTATGTACATGAAGGATGATGATCTATTCTTATGTAATGACATTCTAAGATAGAAAATATATATTATGGATAAATATAGTATGTGGTGAGGAAATATGTAAAAGGGATGAAAAGGAAGGAGAAGCCACCTTACAAAAAAATGAATCCTTTCTAGAGGCATTTGAAGAATAAGAATACAAAATTCATTTAGAATTCTGTAATGAATGGAAATTCCTGTTTTTTATAAAGAAAACAGGACTCAGTTATAAAACCTCAACTACTTTATAATGATAAAAGAGAGCCTTGCCTTGAATTTTGAATGACGTCACACCGGTAAGCGGGATTAATAAAATTGTATTATGTTTTTCTTGCTGCTCACGTCATCAAAATCTATTACTAAAATATATTTTTGACACGTCACAAATAATAGCAAAATTACTGACGTTTCACTATCAATATAAAAATGAAATAAACGGACCTGATATTTATATATTCATATAACCTTTTCGACTGTTGCGGAGCAGAAATCAATAATAATGTTTAAATATTTATTTAACTTTACAGCCCTTCAAATATATAAATGTTAAGGACGAATTATTTTAAAATTATATTTTTTGTATATTCAATGTTAATTAGCCCTGTGAGACGCAGAAGTGAAGAAATATCACATTTATGTTTCATATGACAGAAGGTTAAAATTATTGTTTTTATTATTATTTTATTTTTACAAAACTATAGGGTAATTCGTTTTTTTTCATTCTTGTATTAAATTTAGTCAAAAAAGTGTTACTTGACGATGTTGATTGGGAGTCTATATAGATTCTTTTCATTATTGACTTTTGTAACACTTTTCATTCAAACAAGCAAACTATATTTTATGACATATTAGATTGCAGTCTATATAGGTTCTTTTCATTATTGACTTTTTAACACTTTTCATTCTTGACTTTTTTAACACTTTTCATTTAAACAGCAAACTATATTTTATGACATATTAGATTGCAGTGTATTTTTTTCTATTTTTTGTATATGTAAATAAACATTTGGTGCTTTACAATTTGAATATTTGGAGATTAATACATAAATCCTATTTTCTTATCTTGTATATAAAATCATTATTAAAAAAAACATAAAACTGTCCTTTTCAAAACTTTTAAGTCACGCTGTATAGATTGTCAACATAATTGTAATCAAATACTATTTCAATTACATTTCTCATTATACCAAAGAGCAGATTTATTGAATTAGGTGTATCATTAAATATATGTCAAGTGTTTTCTCTTATCATTGAAAATAGTGTTAGATATAGAATAAAAAACATTAACAATTGCTTGAAATATGTCACCAAAACATTGCTTGTGTTTGTTTGGAGCACACCACGCCATAAAAAATGATTTATCAACTGTTCCAATTAGGTATAACATGGTCATATATCAAAATGCTGTAGGTTTGTAACCAGTACAATATGTGTATGTTTGTATTTATAGGACGCGTGGTCGTTTTCTGACGTATATACCTAGAAGTAAGTACCTTCCTACCTACGTAGAAAACTCAAAACATGTAGGGGACAAAAAATAATTTATATTGGACAAACAATATGTAAAACATATAATTAACAATTTTTAGAGTTAGAAATTATTAAATAAATACAAAAATTGCTTTAAATATACTAATAAAAAACTGATTGTGATAAGCTTTAGTTCGACTTTATAATTAGATGAATCTTCTCAAATCTCGAAAGGAATATTTTAAAGTTTGACAATTTGTTAATCTATTAAATTAATACAACTTTGTTGAGCCTCATTTACACCTAGAGAGAAAACAATTGGTATTCATTTTATATTTTAAAGTTTTATATAAATACACTTATATCAATGATTAATATTGCAAGTAGTCGATGAACCAAACTAAGAGGTATATATAGTTGTCGACTTTCAAGGACAGATTTGCTATTCTTCAAGACAATATATTTTTCGGTTAACTGAGTTTGATCATGTATAAATGATATCATAATGCTTGTTAAATTGATGGAGGGAAATTAATATCATATTAACGCGGTAACTTGTTAAAAAGAGAATAAGACCAAAGTTAAATCATTTAGCAATACTTTTTAAATACCGGGTAGAAAAACAGAGTATTGATTAGCCTGCTGGGTTTTAAATGACAATTAAAGGAACTTCTTTCATGAAGCCATTTAGTCACTTAGCTAATAGAGATTTTCTTGTCATGACAAAATGTGTTAAAAACTTTTAGAAGTGATTAATTTAAGGAATGTAGGATTTTAAGCCAGTCTATAACATCGAATCAGAGTCTTTTTTGTACGATAAGTATGCTCATACTGAGTGTTTTCATAATCTTGATGCAAAAAACTGAGACCCCACTTTACCTGCTTATTTAAAGCATACATTCATTATAAATTTTAAAGATGTTGCCTAGTAACTTCCCGTGTGAAAGATAAGAAAAAAAATACACAAACAAGCTCTTGGATCAAAGGAAATAATTCGCATTGTTTTTGTTCTTTTATGTGCGTAATTAATCCACCTAAAAATGAGGTCAAATAAAAAACAGAAAAGGATCTTTTGAAAACTCTCATTCAATCCTTTCAAAGTTGATTAAAAGTTTCTTGACCCTATATCTTTTTAAGGGATTGTATTGAGTAACGGGCATATGCATTGTATATACTAAATTATTTGGCATGTAATGGATAAAACCAAAGTAATAAAATACATCAAATAAGAAAAGTAGATTCAAAGTATTTCTTATTTCAAACAAAATATCAAATAATGAGATTCTTATTTTTTTAGATGCTTGGGAGCAGAATATGAAATGTATAATTCATTTATTCGAAAATATAGTTTAATCGGAACTTTAACTGATATATTACTTAGAATATAGTTGAATAATGTATTTAATAAATATATATATATATATATTTTTTTTCGGTTTATAATTTTTTTTATTCGGCTATCAAATATTATAAGACAGTGTAAAATATTAACTACACTAAAATACAAAACAACTAATAAATAAAAAATAAAAAATACTCTCGACAGTTGCGTTTAAAATAATAACATGAATGAACATTGTAGAATATTTTGCAATTTTGAATGACTATCAATTACGAATGAAATAAAGTTAAGATGCTATTAAGATCGTATAAGCAAAATAAACGATAAACATGTTATCTGAGTCTTTGTTCTTGAAATAATTTAAATTCATAGATTCATGGAATATTTCGAAACTCAGCTCTATATTTTATATAATCAAACAAAAAATTACATATAAAGCTAATTCAAATGCGCCAAAAATACAAAAATCAGCAATGAACTTTTTTACAAAACATTATAATCGAACTACTTCATTTTATAATTATGTATATTATTTATTTTTTTTTTTAAATTAAAAAATAAATAATTGTTTGCAGAGAAGTTGTCACAAGGGTTGACCGATTGGAGTCGAATAGATGAGATTAATTCGAATGAGCGAGTCCATTATTGAGACATCTATGTGTGAATTTAGTTTTATGTTTTAAATTTTATGTTAGAACCAAAATACGGTTTGTTAAACTTTGTTGGAAATGAAAAGTCTTTTGATAATAGTTTATTTATTGTATAATGGTTGGGATTCATATATTCTTAGTAAATATTTATTTAATTTAGGGTAACTTTACTATAAAAATATTTAAAAATATATGTTTGTTAGAAACAACAGAAGCATATTAATGCTGAACCATATATGCATAACCCAAATACCTGGTTCTTGTTTACTCATCAATTTTTTTGACCTGTGATGGCATTTGAAAATAAAATTAAATCTGTATAGCTAAGAATGTGTTTCTTGGACCCTAGACTAGCTAACTTTATATCATATCAGACAAGAAATTAAGGTGGAATTTAGGTCATCTAGAACACATGCTGTAAAACAAAGGAAAAAAAGAGTGATTCCAGATTTTTATACATATAATATAGGTTTTATTTAATTTTTTGTCATTCCAACAAGAAGACGAAAATACATATGGTCTTATCAAACTTTGGGGACCTTTTTAAGTATCTTTGTTTTATCATAAATATATGAGTGTTTGTATTTGAAATACATTCCAATATAATATATATATATACATAGTAATTTATATATATATATAAATATATTTCCTGGGATGTATTTCAAGTACAAACAATCATATAATATATATATATAATTGTACATTTAAAACAAGTTAAAACGAAATTTAGGATTTTTCTTCTAAACATTTTAATTGCTAGAAACTTTTTTTTCTTCCAAAGCCCAAAAGTGTGCCCATTATTTGTAGGCATGTTTGAGAGCATTGGTTAAAACTTTGGACTTTTTAATATTCTATAAAGAAAAAGAGTGTAATCATAAAATAAGAATCAATAGTCGACGACCCTAGACATGTCCGTATATCAATGGATAAACAAAAGTCATGCTTGTTAGCTTCCAATACGTTTATTAATTTCATGATTCAATTTCAGACAGTTTTCTTCTTTTTATATCTATTTGTACAAACATATGTTTAAAAAATGTTTTTTTAACATGAACATTTATCACATCAATCAAAAAGTCATGAGATGGAAGGTATTTTAATTTACCTTTTCCTCTCAGGCAAAGGTTAGACTATTAAAAAATGTTTGAATAAGAGAAATGAAGAAATCATGAAACAATAACATTAATAATGATTGTGATGACCAGAAAAAAAAATAGGAAAAAATCCACTTCTCGTACATATGATATTCACGTTATAAAATATAAAGATGCTTAATGCATAAAACTGGTATTCGATAGAAACAAGTGCTCGTATCAGTGATTGGAAGCAAGATTTGTTCAATAGGTAGATTCTGAAAAAAATGGTGTAATCTATTTTCAAAAAATATATAGCTTCCGATTGCAAAAAAAAAGATGTAATTGGTAGCAGTATTCCCTAGCCCTTTTTTAAGTTCAACCAATAGTGTAAAAAATCTACTGCTAAAAAATGTGTACAATTATCCATCGGAAGTCCCAGCTCTGATAACGTACTATTATCATTTTAATTTGGCTTTAATGGAGAAGATATTCTTCTATATAGATATTTTATTTGAAAAGTAAAATATCATGTTACATCTCATTTACCCATTTATAACTTTTGTATAAGTGTTATTGATCTTTTTTTGTTTTTAATGACTATTAAGTTTTTTGAAAGCGGGCATCGTACCAAAAACTAAAAATTTACAACTGAGGAGAATTAAAAACAAAATATAAAACATTGTGCTTAACCAGTATAATGTTGAACACGAGTAGCATGGGATTCCTCAGTTGTATGAATTGGATATGTTCGAATCATAGTAATATGTATACCTCCTACTAAACAAAAGGTATTTCCTATGCATGAAAAAATTGTAGTCAAAGTTTAACATCGGGCAAATTTCTATAGGAAGTCATTTACAGTGTATTAACAGACATTAACTTTTTATTCATCGACATTCCAATACGAAATCTTTGTATTAAGATTCACATTCTTGATCATCAAACGTGGAGACATAGCAAAAAGTATCAGGTTATTATTAGGTAGTTCTAAATTTTAAGCTAATATTCATATACCATAAACATATGACTTTGTATATGTTCGTCCAAACACACATACCATTTCAGCAAAACATTCGTAAAACAAATATCACCATTATGTTTTGTGCTGCTATGAAAATAAAGTCTTCTTGGTTGAACTGAAGGATCCTAGACTAAAATAATATATATATATATATATATATATATATGCATTAAACTTTAAAAAATTACAATTACTTAAATGATATTAAAAACACAACTTTAGAACAGTATTTAAGGAATATCTTATTATCTAGTTGATATTCTTAAATAGCTTTTCCATATCTATAAATACATTTGCTTGTGCTGAAGCCAACAAAAAGGACTTTCTCAAGGCGCATACGGATAGAATCAAAACAACATTCAACAAAGGAAAAACACGATCAATCAATGGTCTCTTTTAATTACAAAATGATTTGATAATGTATTAATTTACCTGAGGACACCAATAGTTTCTCTCAAAACGGTAGGTGAAGGAAAGCAACTGATTTATAACAAGAGAAATCCATTTTTATCGTGCATATGGAAATTTAAGAAAGTTAGTGAATAAGAGTATTGATGAAATAATTTGTATATTTTTATGAGTTCAATACAATTATTTGTACTGGTAAAAATAAAGATAAATTAGGGCAGACATGAAAAAGATACATCAATTGTTAGGCCTCCAACCTCTGTGATGACCAAAGCAAGTTCTGGAAGTATTAAAATATTGAACATATTACTTTATAATATTTTCAGTTTTATGGTTCATAATAGACGTAACCACGTTAACTGTACCAAGTTCTAGTGGGATATAGCTTATCTTGTAGTAAAACAAACACAAATCAATGTACGCTATAATGCTTATTTATACCCTGTCGGATACAATTCTGTCCAACCATATAGGCAAAACAAAAAATCAGTGTAACTCAAGGCAATGACTGTATATAAAAGAAGGGCAGTGGTAAAAATGACGTAATTCTATTTCACATTCACATGATGGTGTTTCCTCAAAAATAAACAAATACCATCAGCATGCAAATCTTTATTGAGCTAAATTATTAAGCTCTGTCAAATCAAAATGATTGAAACTGATGTCTGGTATGAATAGTTTATTTTGTATTTGATGTTTAAAATGAAGGTTAGTAAACAATTTTAATTGGGCTGATATTAAATATATTTTTATATAATTTAAAATTTCAAACAAAACAAATATTTTAAATACCATCTAAAATAATAATCAAATATGTATTTTATATACTTAGTTTGAAGATAAATTAATATAAGAAATAAGAAGTCATTAAAAATACAATACTTTAACTAATTTATCGCATTACGAATCTTGTGAACTTATAACATATATTTATTCTTTTTTTGCCTATTAGACTCAAATGCATTGCATCCCCGTGGATATAAATAAGCATTACAGCCTAAAAACTAATCTTTCGAAACTAGGATCTTATCAATGAAGTTGACCCAAACTGACCTTCCCCTCTCGGGATTCCAACCCATACCCTCAAGACTTAGAGCTGAACACCCCACTTCATTTCGAAATGCTCTCAATAAACTTTTTTGTCATTTAAAAAAATTATTTAAATACTATATGGAATTAGATACAAATTAGTAAGAATATTGGTTAATTTCGAATATATTTTTATACAAGTATTGTAATAAATATTTTCTATAAATTATATACGAATATCAATTAAAGTTACCCTTGCTTTATGAATAAACACTGTATTTATATTCATAAAATCCAAGTACTCATTTAAAAATTTGAGCTGATGTTCATGGTTTATGTGTGAAAAATTATTTGTTTAATTCTATTATTCTGATTTTTTTTAGATCTACAATTATGTCATAATTTTTTTTATGAGGGCTTTGCATCAAATGATAAAGGAGCATATCGAAATAACTAGGCTTATCTTGTCCATCATTACCTCCGCGAAGGAGGTATTGTTTTCATGGCGTTGGTTTGTTGGTTGGTTGGTTTGTTTGTTTGTCAGGAGGATAACTCAAAAAGTGCGGAACGGATTCGGATGAAACTTTGTGGAGTTGTTGGAAATGCCAAAAGAAACAAGTGATTAAATTTGGCATCTCTGAGTGCTTTAAGATGCAAAATGAGCTAAATACTAATAAATATTTCAAGTTAGCCTCCTCTGCCAATAGATGTCGCTGTGCTGTGCTCTCCTCTTTGATGACGTCAGTTTCTTTTTCTTTCCAAGTACCTCTAGTTAACGTTGCATTCAAAACTTTCCTCGTTTTTCACATAAAAAAATTAAACCGAAGAAAAGTATTATCCTAAATGATGTTTTCGTCGTTTACTACATTTTAAAGACAACTCGGGAATCAGCATCAAGTTAATAATGTGTGTATCATATTAGGAGTAGATTTTTATATTTCAATCTTCATCAAGATTTTGGGTAACTAGCATGTTGAGACGTTATTTGATACTTCCATTCGTGCAAATATGTGAAATTTTTATTGCTCTCTTACAGGAAACACAGTATAATGTATTTGGTGTGTTTTGCCATAAGTCATATAGTTCGGTGACAAGAAAATCAACTTACAATGCCTTAAGCTTTGTTTAGTGTTCTTTGATCAACTAGATTTTATGATTTGCATTGACTTTTCCTAGAACTGCAAGTGATCAAAACAACAAAAATGGTTGCTTACCCAAAATCCAATACATTCTTAATTAAAAAAGATATAATACTTATGTTAAAGGGAACTTCTCATCTGTTCTCATAAGGAAAAATTTATTTTTTACATAATATGAAAATCTAATAAAAGAGTTATTTATATAGCCTTGGAGAAAATTAATTATATATTAAGTTTCAAGTATGTTGAAGAGCACTCTAAGAGGCACTTTGTTTAATGAATATTAATGATTGTGAATATATCTTTAAAATAAATATGCAGAAGGACTTATCTTAAGAGTTCCATTTATTATTCAGTACATAAATTTTCGCTTTTATATTATATATAATAAAGGAATCATAAAACGAATAGTTCATTTTACCCCCTTGTAATACCCTGTTAGAAAATACTTGTGAAAAAGACACAAACCTCCCTCATTCAGGGATGTAAGTATAATAGCAGCCGTTGTAGACGTTGAGTACCTATTAGCCATCTGCTCCAGGTAATTACCTCATTTTAATGCATCGTTGAAAGGAGAGAGAAGAATGTCTTGGTTATTATTATTGTATTTTTATATCATCATCAACTATAAGTTGAAATGACTCTCTAACATAACGATAATTGCTATACAGCTACTGATCCATGGAAATTGGAGATAATTTTTCTTTTTCTGGTTGGTATTTGTGCATTGAAACACAAAAAAACAGTATTATTAGCAGGAGTACTATGGGAAAGCACACTTAATTGCAGATCAATCATTGCATGACTTTCAGCATTCATTGTCTGATTTGAAGGGCTGAAGACAACTTGTTGGTTGTTATATGGAGTATTAAGGAATTGATCATCAAACCAAGGAAGAGTGCTGAAAAAGAAGAAGTAGTTTATATGAAAAAATGTCTCCCGTCAAATGGTAGAATGTTGTGAGACCACCTGAGGATGACTTACTTTGGATAAGATGCCGGCTTCTTTTGTTCGTCTAAGAGAAAATTAATACAATTGGTACAAATGTATACTACAGTATGGGAAATGAAAAATAAATATATTTCTACTCTGGTAAACTATTGTTTAAATTTAAAGGAATTCAAAGAAGTGAATTTTTGTCCGAAAGAGCTTTAAAAATGCCTCAAGTTTACCAAATGTTATTATTTAAATTTACTTTTTTAATAAGATACAATACTAATTAAAAGTAGTTTTGAATAAATATATACACATACCAGGATATAGTACTATTAAATTATTTAGATATAAGATATATATATATATATAATATATATATATATTATATGTACATTAGGGTGATAACTTTTTTACAACCTCATATTCCTGTATCATCATATGATGAACTTTTATGAAAGATTAAATAATATCTATTTTTTAAGTTTATTTGATGAAAAAACGTCACGCACAATATACTTTTAAATAATTTAATTAAGAGCTTTTTGGCCAGTTCTTGAAGTCAAATGAAATATATTCCAGTTTAAACAAAAACTTTTAAGAATGATATTTATACTATTGTATAGCTGTATAAAGGGACAAAAAACAATTGGTCAATGGCAATTGGTCACATTAATGTCATTGGAAAGGACGAATCTCAGGGGGAGGTTGTCCTTGTTGCGGCAGGACTTGTCCAAGTCCTGCATAACTTTGATCGCACGCTCGCAGCATTGGTTGCTTCGGGCAATATTGATGGGCGATTCATCTCTTTTCCAGTGGGTTTCTAAGCATTTGAGACCTTTTGGGTATCCATCCAGAGCAGATGATAGTTCTTCGAAATCCTCATTGCGGAACAATTGGTTGCTAAACCAATGGCCGGCCCATTGGTAAGAAATAAATGAACAGATTTTACGCAGCCTGGTTCGAGTTTCAGGCATCAGAATGAATGCAAGGAGGGCTAGAATGGCACGAGAGTTCCAGCGTGCATTGCTGATGTTAGGAATCTGCTGAAAGTTAACAAAAGGGACCTCATCTTTCTCAGTGAAGTGTCGGAAGACACGAGTAAGGTGATACAGAAATTTCATGTCGTCTCTCCAACCGCCTGTTTCTTTGATCTCAGCTTTCCCATTGATGAAAGCTGCCTTCAATTGGTCATACATGCGCACCAAGTCCTTCACAAAGAAGTACTCAATATCTGGAGATTTGGTTGAGTCGTGGAGCTCATCGTCCATGACAATACGGAGGATGCGATCGAGCACATGGTGCTGACAACTGATAAACTTGGGTCTGTGGCTCCCATTCTTTTCAAACATTTGCTGCAGCCGAATGACAACACCAGACTTCTTCCCGGTGTTGACGCTTGTCGTGTCGGCAATTATCATCAAAATTGATCCCCACAAGTTGAACTCCTGCAAGACATCCTGGAGCCCTTTTGCAATGGTTGCAGCTGTACCGTCCTTCAATTGAAGCACAGTCAATTTGATTTCCTTTGCTTCATTTTTTAGGACCACTGCTTGGTGTTCAATGCCATTGATTTTTTTACCATCGAAGTGCAAGCTCCACTTCTCCTGATGAAGTGTGCTAACCAAGTGCTGCTTCACTTCAGCAGCTCTCCTGTAGAGAGCTTTGTGGATTCCTGGCTGACTTGGGGTCCGGATCTCGATGCCCTCACCTGAAAGCTGACGGCATACCTTTGCTGCTTTATGGGTCGATAGCTTTGAGCTTGTAACAAGTCGCCTTGCAACACCAGTGGGGTTATACTTCCTTGTTCTTGTTGATGGTGCAGCCTCATCCTCCATAGAACTGTCTTCACTAGTGTCACATGAGTCCGTACCTGTTTCAGAAGAATCTAATGCTACTGAACTGGACTCAGTTGCTGAATTGGACACATCCACATCCAATGTATTCCTTCGCTTGGATGGGTGGATGGTCTGGGCACTGGCACGTTTGCCAGTAGAATAACCGACCTGGCCTTTGCTCTGCATTTGCAGTTCGTAGAGGTTCTTATCCTCTTTGCAAAGCCATTGACCTTTCACCTTGGTCACATCGAACAGTTCATCCAATGAATCAAAGTTTTGCTTTTTCCTGCAATGGTCATACTCTTGCAGGAGCTTTTCTAGTTTTGCACGGATGGCTTGATCTGATACAGGCGGGAAGTTCAATGTCGTCCTCCATAAAGCTTTCAGTTCCACAGCAATCAGACCGACCCTCTCTTTCCGTTCTTTTGCGATGGATTCAAGGGATTTGAAACGTCCCATCACGTGGCTTTTCAGGGGCATGCGGCTCCGGTCACTCAGGGGTTCTTCGTGGATTGCCACATTGCCTCTTCTTGATGGTGCTTGGAACTGGACCAAGTTCATTCTCCAGGTTTCCTTGTTCTTCTCTGTGGTAGAGGAACTTTTTTTAAACGGCATGCTGTTCTTTACTAAGCTATACTCCTAGGAACAGAATGTATAAAATAGAAGAATTCAGAACACTGTAGACGGTCAAGCAAAGTGGTAGAATATTATAAAACCTCACGTGAGGTTTGTCCCCTTTAAGCTTCCACCAGCCAGCACATCGTGTTCAACTGGTTTCGGATTATTCAATCCGGTTAATTCATTAAAGACACTTTGTAAATGTTTCCTTATCGTTATCGAATTTAGCCCTTATTTACGTTAAGGGTGAATTTTTCAAAGTGATTTGTGCGTGACCTTTTTTGTTAGTTCAATGAAATAAAGGTCATTTTAGGCAATTATAAGCAAAAGTTCATTCATTTGTGCTACAGGTAATCATTTTTGTGAAAAAAAGTCAAAAAGTTATTACCCTAATGTACATATTTGGATTACTATTTTTCAATTGTATATATTCCTTGAAGAGACAAAAATATTTAAAGTATGGAAGAGCCTTAAAAATTGATCCTGAATGCGACAACGTCAAATAGGTGACTTAAAAGTGTCGGAACAAAAAATAGAGACTACATCTCTTTCTCCGGCTTTACCTATTGCCAGAACTTATTAAATGGAAAGCACATATGCTTAAACGACATGGTGGAAATATTTAATAAAAA
>CP045891.1:25326506-25360833 GCA_013387185.1 Caligus rogercresseyi
AATAGGTATGTAGACAAGTAAGTGGAAAATAATTAAGCAAATATTTAAACATGGCTTAACGAGTGAATCAAGTTAGAAAAGAGTGAACAAAAATGCTCTATAAATGATAAGCATAAAGTTATTTTTGTAATAAAGAAGATTAAGTTACAAACCTTTCTTTTTGTCTTATATCCTTTATTCTTTGTTGATTGGCTGTATTCCTATAAAAAATTCATGATATTCTTTTATAAATTCATTGCTAAATTTAGTGTTTTCTTCCTAAAGGGTTAAAAACTAATAAATGAACTTTTTAAAATATAAAATCTGACTGAATGAATCATTGCTCCAGCATATTCACAGAGCTTATAGTTAGAAGCTGCATTCCATTACAACCTATATCAGGTTTCATTAGACGTATTTCTTGATAAATATACTTATCCTATATACTTTAGAATAAGTAATATTTTATTGTAATATAACTGTGTTTTATATGAGTCAAATGGAAATGTCTTATCATTTGATGTATCCAACGACCTTTCTTTACTTAATAATAGATGGCTTGCAATTCTTAGAGTGCTTACGGACGTGATTGCATTCAAATAGTATGCATTTGCATAAAGACACTGATGTAGAGTAAGCATTATTAGTGCTTTCCAATTAGGCAGTGCACTTATATTTTAACTGTCTCGTGATTATTCAACGCCAAAGCTAGGGTCAAGTTCTTTATGGGGCACATTACAGTTTATTTTCCTAAGGAAAACTGACACCCCTTAGATATGGAAGAAGAAAAGTCACAATTAAGCAGGTAATCAGACTGAACGATATGTATCCCATATATATTTTGTTTCATAATTTTTGAAAAATGAAAGTCTTTAATTATTTAAATTATTAATTATGTATTCTAAAAGGCCATAAATTAAATATCTTAACCATATTTATCTAACAAACATGTTTTGAAGGGCTATTTTCAATGTAATGTTTGAATACTAAAAGTGATTTCGTATCAATTTTATTTACGAGATTCGCAATTCTCCAAAAAATTTTGCAGGTCTTATGAACAGATCGTATGCTATAAAATTATATTATATCTATGCTATATAGTATATAATATATAATATATATATATATACTATATATATATATATCTATATGATATATATGGATACAAAACAACTTCTTCAATTCTTTCAAATGAATGATTTATGTTGCGCTTCAATAATTTTAAAGACGATTCCTTTAATTCGAACATATTAATAAAAGATTGATTGCAAAAACTGCATTTAAAAAAAAATCTAAAAATAATGTTACACGTCTTGCCTAATTTCTTTCTATTTCTACTTAAAAACTATGTCTTGGATGCAATCTTTTTTATTGGTTCAAATATTAAGACTACTGAGTTCGTATATATGTTTCTAAGAAGTTCTTAACTATTTGTCTCAGTGGTTGTAAAAATATAATAACAATCTTGGAAAATAATACAAACTCATGGTGATTAGATTGACACTTGCAGACATTTATTTATATGATTTTCCCCGTAGAAACTTTATAAGGAAAATAAGTAAATATCATGATATATGTGAAGTTATATTATGGACCTATTTCACCAATGCTGATTCTCAATAACTTTTGGAATGACACTGCATTGCATGTAGAATGATTAATTACAATACCTGTCTATGCTTAATGAAAGCATAATATATTTTTCTTTAGTAGTGAATAAGGGTTGACTTCAGGTAATTAATTACAATTTTTATTACTGAAATGATCTCGTTGTTAATTTATAAGAAATGCTACAACAAAGTTAACATATCGTCTCGAAAGCTTATAGTAATAAAAGTATCAGAAAACTAAAACTTGTTCCCAAGATTTTTTTTTCATACACATTTTATCAAAGTAATATATTTAAATCTTTACAAACTTTATGAACAAATTTTTAAATTTTCGTCCCTATTAACAGAAAGTTTATAATACTTAAGGATTTTATCTAAATAATATTTATATTTTATATAGCTTTTTTGATAAAATTTAATGATTTTTGTTCTTATGACCGATTTACATAAGATAGGTACTTTGGCTGATGGCCTCACTCAAATTTTGTTGATAACGATCACCTGAATAATATTATAATTGTTTAGCATTTTAGAAGTATATCTTTTATTGGCCTTCATGGTCTTCGTAAAGTTCTATGAGCGTCTTCAAACATAGTGAGTTCGATGGAACCTTTAGTTAAATGGGTGAATGGGGCTAAGCATCTTATCAATTAATATTTCTGCAAGGGTACATTATTGGTAATTGTATAACTCTTTCAGAATATTCTGTATATTTTTATTAGGCCTCAATGTATAAAATTTTTTTAAAGAAGAAGAGGCCTCAAGTTTTAAAGTGTAAATTAATATATTTACTATTTAATATACGGACATACAAAGAAACTCTTTGGCAGGTGTGCATATGAATATATATATATATATAAATATTATATATAATATATATATATAATATAATACATATATATACAGGGTGGGGCAAACTAACTTCCTTTTTAAAATTTGTGGCATTTGGTGTGTAGTTGTAGTGGAGAAGTGAGCGTGGGCTCATTTCAAAGAGGCAGGCGTAAAGTTTTCTTGGAAATACAGTCAGTCACTATCATGCGTTGGAGCAGAGAGGAGCGTGCGTTTGCCGTGGAGGCGTATTTTTCCAACCATCAGTCTGTGATTGCAACCCAGCGCTCTTTTCGCACTCATGTTAATGTTGCACCTAGAGGCCCTGTTCCGGACCGGAAGTCAATCATTGCATGGGTCAAAACGTTCAGAGAAACCGGGAGTACAACACAACAAAGAATTTGTATATCTAGGCGCGTCAAACACCTGAAAACATCGAGGCTGTGAGGACTTCAATTTTGCAATCTCCACAACGTTCTGCCCGCAAACATGCATCTGCTCTTGCACTATCAGCTCGCTCAGTGAGGCAAATTCTCCATGAAGATCTTAACTTCAACCCATACAAGATAACAATTGTTCAGGAACTTTCTGTTGCTGATTTCACTGCTCGGAGGAATGTATGTGAAGCTCTTCTCGAAAACATTGCTGAAGATGCCATTGTTTACTTTAGTGATGAAGCTCATTTTCATTTATCAGGAAGCGAAATCCCGAGTTTATGTCAACCGCCCATCAAACCTGGCAGATTTGAAAGCCATGTGATCTCTTCTCTTCATAAAGTCACCTACCATGAGTTTAACAAAAACTTTAGCTTAGGGCTTGGACTTCCCACGAAGATAGCGGGTGCTGATGAGCGAATAATTACAGAGGAGGCTGCCCGGAGAGAGGAAAGAAGAGGAAGCGGAGGACATGTAGCGATCGCTTGAAGAAGAGCAAACGGAGGACTCAGGACTACATGAGGAAGGAAGACGACCGGATATAGAACAAAAAAACGAAGGATAGTTCTTTGGACCAACAAACCAAATCGAGTGCTGCCAGCGGGGAATATAATTCTAAAAGGGCTGGTGCATGTGAGCTTTCAGCTCTTGATGTTTCTGGGCCGGGGGATTCGAAAAACCATGAGATGAGAGATGATTGGGTCTGAGTCATGCATAGGGTTCTTCAATCCCAATGAAGAAAAATTAACTCTTATTATGAACTAAGGAACAACAAACGGTCATTTAACAGTCCAGAAACCGAATGCAAGAAACGGACGCGAGACTAGCTTCTAAATCATTGAAGCCGTCCCATCCACAAGTAAGATTAACTGTACATTTCATTCTTTTCTACGACATATGATTATTACACTCCATTAAAAAATAACATAACAACAACCCCATCCAGTGGACTCGAATGGGATCTGTAAAATGTATTCAAATAAACATGGGGAAACGTGTTACCTGTGCAGCAGAGCTAAACCTTAGACTGTTAGGCAGGTCTAGTAGCCTCGTTTTTATTACAGAACCCCATGTAGCAAAGGGTGGTGTTACTTCCTTTGGTTCTACTGGTTTGTCGCTCTTTACATGTGGCCAACCTAATTCTACAGCATCAATTTTATCATCGAATGACCTAATAATTACACAGGTTCCAAAGTACTGTTCGGGGGACTTGGTTGTTTTGCACAATAAAACTACATGTAACAAAAGTTTAGTTATCGCAAGTTAATATGTCGATATCAAAAAGGACGATGTTTGTGGATTAATTAAACCGCTTGTTGACTACTGCAACAGACACCATAAGCCTCTTTCGATATGCGGGGAATTCAATGCCAGGAGCCTATTATGGATGGACAATCTAACAAACTCTCGAGGGGAAAATTGGAGGAGTTCATGGCCATCTATAACTTGAGTTTACAAAATGTTGGATGTATTCCTACTTTTGTGGGAGGAATGGGACAATCCATAATTTACTTAACTTTAACAAACCGTTGGAGTTCTCACCTTGTATCTAAATGGAGGACGGATCTGGAATTTTCAGGGTCGGATCACAGATTTTGTCTTTTCGAAATATATGCAAAAAGAACTATTTCTGGTGCAACAAATTCACATATACTTCGAAGTCTACTATTTTTCCTTGGAAACTGGCGCATCGAGTTCTGAGTACATAGATTTAGAAGGTTCGAATATTGCAACTAAAATTATGGAATCCTTGAAAAGCTCATGCAAAATAATATCTGGAACCATAAGGAAGGCAAGTCCATGGTGGAACGATGAACTAAGGGAAAAACGGCGAAAGGTTAAATTTCTCCAGCGCAAGAGGCAGATTGGATGTACAGAATGGAAAAGCAATCATATAAAACTATGATAATTAAAGCAAAGAGGCAGACCTTTAAAGCGTGGGTTAACACCCTTGAAGGTCCAAAGGACTTGTCCAGGTTGATGAAGGCCAGATCAAACCATACCAATGTCCGTGTGGGTATTCTGGGCAAAGCCTTTGGAGAAAAAGATAGCCTGGAATTACTTTTACGATAACATTTTCCCAATTCAAAAGAAGTCGATAGTACCAGTACGACTCAAAAAGGATTTCTAAAAAACTGGAGTCTCACACTAAATACTTCAATGAGGAACTTGCTATTTCTAGCTTAAAGTCTAACAAAAAACCTGTTCTTGACCCAATTCTTTCTCAGGCTTATAAGGACCTGCCTAATTCTTTTATTGTTCGCCTAACGAATCTCAACAATCAAGTTTTCCTATCAAGTTATACTCCTAAGTGTTGGAGAACATCAAAGGTGATATTTATACCTAAGCCAGGGGAAAATAATTATTTGGAACCACAATCCTTCCGACCAATCACACTAACCAATGTAGCTCTGAAAATACTGGAACGGATGATACAGTGGAAGGGCCATAGTGAATGCAATTGGTTTTACCAAATCAGTTTGCTTTTACGAAAGGCAGGTCCACTGATACAGCCATAAGTAAACTGGTTGATTCTTGTGAGAGTAGCTACCATAGACACAAAGAAGCCCTCGTTGTATTCTTGGATATTGAGGGCGCTTTTGATAGAATTGGTTTTAACCATATCCTTGACGCCGTGAGGAAATACCAAATACATGAGAAGACAATTATTTGGTACAAAAATCTACTTGAGGGTAGAATTGTTGTCGCTGAGCTAGGAGGAGAGAGTGTACCTGTAACTCCGACAAGAGGACGTCC
This sequence comes from Caligus rogercresseyi, assembly GCA_013387185.1. Lineage (NCBI taxonomy): Eukaryota > Metazoa > Arthropoda > Copepoda > Siphonostomatoida > Caligidae > Caligus > Caligus rogercresseyi. The sequence continues at coordinate 25,332,115 of CP045891.1, forward strand.
TCAAGGGGGGATTCTATCGACTCTGGCATGGAACTTAGCCTTCCAAGAGTGTATGGACCAACTCAAAAGCCCAATTAATATGGTTGCTTATGCACATGGCCTGGCTCTATGTGTAAGAGGTACGGATCGGCAGACTCTCACCAGTTTAATGCAAGACGCCCCAAATAAACTAACAGATTGGGCCAGAAAAGAGATACTATCTTTAGCATAAGTAAAACTAAATATATGCTTTTTTCCAAACGAAGAAAAGGTATGCATATTTCTCTACACCTGTCTGGAATAGAAATGGAAAGAGTGCAAACGTTTATGTATCTCGGTTTAATAATTGATGATAATTTGAGGTGGAAAAAGTACTTAGAATATGCCATTTCCAAGGCCAAAAGGAACCTTTTGCCCTAAAAGCTTTTGTTGGATCAGATTGGGGACTAAGCCCCCTCAAGTCTAGATGGATCTACGTAGCGTATGTAAGGTCTATTGTGAGTTACGGCGCAATTGTTTTTTGCACCAAAACTTATGACGAGTGTATATCTAAAAAGAGGGCTCAGCAAACTACAACGGCTTGGTCTCATGAGTATTACTGGGTCAATGAGGTCCACACCAACGGCCACAATGGAGTTACTCTTTGGGTTAATCACTCTACATCTTTATATAATGGAGCGTGCATGCCTGGTCAGAGTTCAGACTAAAATTGAACACCCATTGAAATGGTTTGACCATTTGAGTAGAGGACACCAACAATATCTAGACAAATATATAAAAGTCAATGATATCCCAACTCCTCCTCCTTCTGTACCTTTCTGGTCTGAAACTCTGGGCTACGAAGTCAAACACGTATGGTGCATCCATAACTTTGATCTCGTAGGTTACACCGACGGGTCTAAAATCGACGGTCAGACTGGTGCTGGATGAGCTCTGACGCGAGGCGATACTGTTCTTGACCAGAGGACCTTGAGGCTCAAGGCAATAAACACAGTCTACCAAGCCGAGGTGGAGGCTATAAGAAATCTCGCCAGTAATCTCCGAGGTGAAAAGTCGAGGGGAAAAGATTATTAATCTTATCTGACAGCCTATCCGCCATCTATAGTCTGGACATGGGGCCATGTGAACTTGTATCAGCTGAAATTATCGCTTGCAAAAACGCTCTGAGCAGATCAACATGCAAAATCACGGTCGGATGGATAAAGGGACACGACAACAATACTGGAAACGAGTATGCCGACGCTTTAGCTAAAGACGGTGCTAGGAGGGTGTACTGTTTGGTGATTATATGTGTATATTTAAGTTGCGTATACTATGTAAATATTGAGCATTAATATGTGAATATAAAAGTATTAATATAGACGTAGATCGAACAACATGTGCCTTATTAAATTCCAATCTTGAGGATCGATTGTCACGGACGAATACATCATGGTGCAGTCGGCAGCTACTGGATACCTCAGATAAGAACATTTAATAAAAAAATCCTCATAATTAAAAGATTGGTAAAATATTGCTGGATTCAAAGGAATCACAATCAAAATGGTCAAGGGAAGAGAAGATATGCAAAAACTCTCATCAGTCAAAAAGGCTCAAGTGACAAGAGCTGTAAATAGCATATATAGTCTTTGTCAATCCCTATCTATCCGTAAGACGTCTCAAGGGAAGTCGTACTTAGAAGATGCGCGGATCCGTCTCCAAAGAGCTTACAAAGCATTGGAGGACCACTATATAGAACTAATGGAGATCAATCCTGATCAAGGAGAGGTCGACAATGAACAATTGGATGAATACGATAAGAAGTATCAAGAGGCGCTCGAGAAATTACTTGAAATTATGGCTTTAAATGAGCAGCCAGACGAGCCAATGCTTAATAGAGCTCCACAACCTTCATTCAACAAGACCATCCATATTGATAATTCCTCTCTACCTTTCAATTTAACAAAAGACCACAACCCTCATGAATTGGCTGAATGGGCCAAGAGCTTCAAGAGCTATTATACGCAAAATTCCATCGACAAGTTTCCTCTCCATGTACAGCACACCCATTTCGTCGTCGCGAGCCTAGAACAAAAGGAGCTCAAGCCAATTTGGCCGAAGTAAATGTGGACGATCTATATGTCTTTCGGTACGTAAATGGGACGACGGACAGGGAGCTCCGCGAGAAGCTTCTTAGTTTAGAGAACCCCACGAGAGAGGAGATCAAAAGGACAGGAAGGGCGTACGAGGCGGCAACGTCTTGCCAAAGGGCAATGGGTCCTGTTTCCTACTCAATAAATAAAATTCAAGGTCAGTCCATTAAAAAGTATAAGTCTGTTTGTAAAGGATGTAACAGATGTGGAAGCACTAGTCATTTTAAAGATTGTCCTCGCAAATATTCTATTACATGTTATAAATGTAAAAAGCCTGGACATTTATCTACTATGTGTTTCACAAAGCCTAATTTTAATTCAAAGTCCACCAAGCCTAGTAGTTATCACTCCTCACGAATGAATAGCCCGGAGCGAAATGTATCGTCACGGACATACACAAACCAGATCAAGGGTCTGCAGTTCTTAAGAGGATGGAAGTGGAAGTTAAAGCAAGGAGCGGAAGGCACTTCACGGTCATGGCATTGCCAGACACCGGATCAAGTAAAAGCATAATATCTTTTGATTACGTGAAGGACAATAAAATTCCCTTTAATGATACCAAACAAAACTTTTCAATGCAAGTAATGACCTCATGAATTGTGTAGGGACAACTGAGCTTGAAATAACTCATTCATGTGGTAAGCGCATTACTGTTGATGTCATCATTACATCGTCCATGAAGAGAGAATTCCTCATCAGGATAGACGATTTAAAACGACTATCTGTCATTGCAGATGGGTTCCCATACATTCGCACTGATGGGGGGCCCCAATTCAGAAAGGAATTGGATATGTTCTGCGAAAAATATCACATTTTGCATGAATTAAGTTCACCATATAATCCTGAAGTAATGGACTTGCAGAACAAGCTGTCAAATCAGTAAAGTCAATCATCAAGAAAACTGGGGAAAAAATATTGACCCAGAATTGTTCGCCTGGAGGAATACTCCAAGAGCAGATGGATATAGTCCAGCCCAAATGATGTTTAATAGAAGACAGCGAGGATATTTACCAATGCTACCTAACACTTACAAAGAAATTGATTCAACTGCAGCTTACAATCGTCGAAAAGAAGAGTCCGTCCCCGCTTCAGATAGACCCGTCCAAGGATTTAGCGTTGGGATGAAGTAATTGTACAGGATCCCATCACCAAAATGTGGACAACCGAAGCGATTGTTAAGAAGATTCGTGACAATGAAATATCATATATACTTGTGAATAATGGTCGCGAATTCATTCGTAATAGAAGATTTATGAAAATGAAATCCTGTGAAAATATACCTAAGATGATTAAGAAAAAGTTTCTAAGGCTTAATTCAGATAGTTGATATGTTTAGATAAATTATTGTTAATGCCATTATTATATTGTTGACTTTCAGATTTTATGTCATATGCAAAATTGCACATGTCTCTTAAAATCTTGGAGGGCATGTAGAGTTTCGTGATTATATGTGTATATTTAAGTTGCGTATACTATGTAATATTGAGTATTAATATGTGAATATTAACGTATTAATATAAACGTAGATCGAACAACATGTGCCTTATTAAAATCCAATCTTGAGGATCGATTGTCACGGACGAATACATCAGAGGGGCACGCCTGTTTCTGTGCCAATATCCATGCGACAAACAAAAATGCCCTCAGACAAGCAACCTTGAAGGAATGGAGGACTGCATGGCGTGCGATGAGCACTTGCCGCCAGTCTGAACTCTTCATACCAAATCATATATCGGAACTAAGGTTTTTAAATACAAACGAGCTCAAATCTGCGTCATCGTTGGAATGATCAGTGGACATATTGGCCTCAACAGACATCTCTACCAGATGGGAAAGGTCATAAGCCCAATTTGCCGACTCTGCGAGGAAGAAGAAGAAACCCCGTACCATCTTATCTTTGATTGTCCGTCGACAAGGCAAAAAATTATATCCCTTGAGGGAGAGATCGGGGAGCGACGTTTAGCCTTCGAAGATTTTATTTTAAAGCATTAAATGTCTGAATATTGATAAACTAATTTGTAATAATAAAGAAAGCTCCTAGATAGGTTCACTACCGGCTGATAACGGATTAAGTTCCGGTGAGGTGGGTCCAATTTAGGAGCTAAACAAACAAACAAACAGAGTATCAACTATCATAAGGAAGGTATCAGATTTCGCAAGGTGATAAATATATTTTAGTAAAAAAATGTAATGCATAGAATTTAGGAGCAAAATTTTGAGATATGTTTGAGTATTGCAGATGGGACAATATTTAAATTATTGTATGAATATACGACCACGTTACACATTTTTATTCATCCACGTAAAGATTGTATAGTATTTTTAATACACAATTCGCCTTTTTTGGTTGTCATACGTTTCCCAATCTCATGTTTTTATTTTATTTTAAAGAGTACTTAACACTGGAAGTTTATTTTTTTAGTCTACTGTCTTTCTTGGATTTAGTTCATCACACCCACTTCAACACAAAATAGCGTTCTATTAAACATCAAACCCTCATGACCAAAATATTGCAACTTCTATTAATCCTAGCAAATTGAGAATTATTATTTCTGCGGAAGAAATATTTAGAACTTACCTATATTTTCCATAATCAAAAACGTACAATTTTGGTCGTTTGTGAAGTCAGGTAATTTTGTTAGGTGTTGTCTCTTTCATTATTTTTTTTACTTTTTCAAATACTTGAAAGGAAAGAATACCATTTGTGCAGATATATTTACATTATAATATAAAATTGAGGCCATTAAAACTAGGATCTTTAATAATATCAAACAAAATGCCTCCCTCTCAGAATTTGAACCTCAGCATTATGAGTCGATTATATTTCCATTTAGCGACGGGTTCTCTTTTCATATGGTAGTTTGTATTAGTTTAAACAAAGCATAAAAAAAGATAAAAACCAACAAAACCAGAAAATTAATAAATATTTAAAAGTACCTTAAAACAACTGAAAAATACAATTTAACTACACCATTCTGAAATTGTCTTAGAAGGAGATTTACAATAATAAAATCATATACAATTATTATTTGTCAATATTAATTGAATTATTTTTACACATTCATTCTATAATCCAATTTCATATTTGTTGAAGTAGCTGATATAAACTTTGGAATAAAGTATTTTTTAAAATTACATGATTGTTTCAAAGGTTTTGATATAAATATTACAATAAAAGCAAAACATTTTATTTAATTAGACTCCTTTAAAAAAGGACGATCTAGATGCAACCAAATACTGATTGAAGCGTTCGTACACGGTAATTCCATTAATATGATTTGTGCATTCTTTAAAACATCTTGTGCGACTACCTCCTATGGTACTTTTAAATAAAGGCATTTCCTGTCATCCTCTACAAAACATTTTTTTAGTTGAAGTTGGACGGTTATAGCCTCTGGTAAAAATATTTTTTATTCATCCTCTTTATCATTCTTCCATTTTGTATTCCTATCTGATGAAGACTCTTATAATAAACATAAGGAAGCTTAAATTTAGTTTCCTATGTTTTAATTATAACTATCTTTCGTTTTTAGTAGATCTCGTAAGACATCGGCAGAATAATCAAGACAGATTTTTTTTGTTTGTTGAAGAATGATGTGTTTTCAAGTAAATAATGTAAAGGAAATGTTGATGTTTGAGAACAATGTACATAATAAAGGTTCTATACATGTCCTCGAATACGGATTTTTCGTTCATGGTATGTGATGAACCGATCAGCTGTGCATATATGCATAATGATGTTCAAAAGAGCGTCCTAAAAGTTTACAGATACAAGAAAATCCTATAAGGGAGTGCGATAGCTCAGTGCGTTAAGGCGTGCTCGACTCTCGATGTTGGGGGCGCAGGTTCGAATCCCGAGAGGGGATGGCCATTTTTGTTTATCTCATGATAAGATCCTAAATTCAATAGACTAAATTAAGCGCTATAATGCTTATTTATATCCTATCGGATGCAATTCTATCGAACCATAGACAAAAACCTATTCTTATGGAAGAAAGCAAGGTTTCTGCTAACTCCATCGTTTTGAATAAAGGGAGGCCATAATTCCACCCAGAGGCACTAAGGGGAAAACTCACGTGAAGTGTTCAAAGCCGTCCTCCAATTTTGTAATACCTTTGATGGTGGACTGATCAACACCATGAATAATTTGACCAGAGTATTGAATGTCAAAAGTGATGCCCTAAAGATAAGTGCTAATATCCATAATTATGGATACACACTTTTTTGTTTATAATAGAGGGATTTTTATCAATATATAACATTTTATATTAATTGTCAACTATCTTCAACTGAATTTTTTTTTCAGATAATTTATGCTTCACTTCAAGGTCAGAAAAAGGTGACAAAATATTACAAGTTGATCTAGTCTAAACAGGTTCTTGATGATTTCAATGGGACTGGTTCCATCCACCCATAAATTTGAAAACAAAATAAAAAAGAACAGAAGTAGTTATTCAGGAGGTGATGAGTCCCCAGTTGTTCACCCCATCAAAAAAAATCTTTTCAGCAAATTTCACTCACTACCATAAGAAACGGACATTCAGCAAAGGCATGATGATTGAGTTTGAATAAAGCCCCCATTTTGCAAGGGTGATAAAATCTAAGTAAACGAGCAGAATCTGAAACTGAGCTGTAAATTGGCACTATAATTATACCACACGTCGACCGCAAAATCTTCTGTTTCCATGATTGAGGGAGATCAAGCAATTGTATGAAGCTCTCTGATATAGATCCAAGGAATCTTCACTATGGGAAAAAAATTTTAAAAACAAGGCTTGTTCGGACTAAAAATCATTGAATGAACATTCTAAAGAAATCGAAACCACCCACATTGAAGACAGAGCCGCCTCTCAGGTTATGGAGTGTTAGAATATTTTGAGATACGCGATTCTCTCTAATGCACCAAGAGATCCAAATTTTTGAGAAAAGGTATTTTCCCCATTTTCATAAATTACATCCACAACAGTATCAGAAAAGAAATTAGGCAGAACCGTCCATATGATGCTTTTGTATTTAGCTAAAAAGGGAGAAAATGCTTCCAAATCTGAATTCGTCTAAAGGAGTACCCATATGGAACCAATTGTAAAATTCGGAGATGTATAAAATATTATCCAGTCTTTGTCGTGTAAAATGCCCATTTCCTAACGATTCGTAGATAAATTTGGGTAAGATAGAGCCTAACTGACAAAGCCCAACCTCCAGCAAAAATTTAGGAAATTTTTATTTCAAATAAATGTGTGGGAAAATGAAATAATTACCTCAAATCTAATAAAAGCCTTTATTTTGTTTGGTGTTTATATTTGTAAATATAATGTACCCCCCTACCCAAAAAGCTTCTGTTTCCAGCACTTTTAAATATCAAAATCGTTAGTTGCAAAAAAAATTACGACAAACTCTTTCATCGAGGTCGAGGAACCAAGGGCAATAATCATTGAGCGGCCCGCTACTCAGCCTCTGCAAATTAAGATTCCGAACGCAACATCAGGTGATTGGAGTGTTGGAAATGTCGTCCGATTCGTACCATCGAGATCAATTCCATTTTTTGAAATCAGCCGAGACCCCATTTTCATAAAATATCGGCGTTTTTTAAGGAAAAAATTAGGTCATTTTATATTTAGGTCATCACTTTTTAATAGTAAATTTGAACTATAACGTTCATTTATGTTTTTACGCAACTGTTGAAGAGAGTTTATTTTATATATATTTATTTGTATTTTAGTGTAGTTTTGTACTACACTGTATTGTTTTGTTACAAACTATTTGTAAAACTTCGTGACCGAACAAAAAAATTCAACGTCACCAAACAACTTTTCGAGGATCGTAGATATGATCTTCGAATCCGTTTTTATCATCATACTTCAGTTCATTCCACCATTAACTGATGCCTACAAATAGCAAAGAGGCAGTTCATCAGTGGATTCTACAGCAACCACCCACATTGTTGATAGAATCATTTGAATGGACGTTAACTATTTTGTCCCAATCAAAAACCACATTAAAAACGTTTGAATGTGGACAAATGAAAATCCTCGAAATATCTGCGAAACAAATAATAGGAATGATGTTAAGTCTTTTGTTGTCATGTTAATGGAATGGTTCCGATCGTTCATGCAATCCTTGACGATAATGATCATTTGTCGTCGGTTAATAGTGTTTCAAAAACTCAGATTGCTCATGGACATAATTGGGTCCAGGCTGTGTCATTCGTAACTCGTTTTTCCACTTTGGTGGCGCTCAACCACATTCACAAAACGCAGCTTTAGCATATCTAAATCAAAAGCTTTAAGCCTGGGTCATCGCAGAAAATCCCTAATTAATAATAATACAATCTATTCTTTTTCTTTAAAATGATGGATCTATATGTGAATTGTAAGCATTTTCAGTACTTTCTAATTCGCAATATAAAACTTACTTATCTGATGAAGCACGCTATATTTTTTTAAAGAAAACCAATCTCTTTTTCTTTTATTTTGTATTGAATATCTTCTTATGACTTCATACACAAATACATCTATACCTAACAATTCCCTGATAATAATTACCTTCAGTTATAGAGAACATACTTCTAGATCAAAGAAAGGCCCTACATCAGCATTAAAAAAGGAAGTGCAATATAGACATTTTACATTTGTGTCGTATTAGCAAGAATTTAATTGTTTATTAAAATTATAAAACAAAAAAAAAAGTTTGTATTAAATGATAAAAAATTTATCAGCAATTAAAAAGCTTTAATATTTAAGTGTATAAATATAAACAGCTTTAGGTCAACCTCAAAATTAAGTCAATCCTTAAGTAATTTTTATATATTTCATATTTTCATAGCACAACCATTTTTTTGCCTATATGCTTTCATAGAATTGCATCCGATCAGGATATAAATAAGCATTATAGCATTAAAACATTTTTTCATTAGTTTCTTATAACCTATATCTTAAGTTGTATTATTTTTCGATGAATATTATTATATAATTAAAAATAAGACATTCTTGTCAGTATTTCGACATTTTAACCAAAGGAATAAATACAAATACATTTTTGGAGAACCAAAGTCTGTGTTTATGAAGTTATTTATCCCAAAATGGATGAAGATTGTGGTAGGGGCCATACTCAAAAATTTATTAAACAATGCATCTCTCGAGTCTCCTTTTTAGTTGATGGGTCACAGGTGTTCCTGAAGGATTTTTTTCTCTCTATCACATAAAATCTCAAGTTTCCGCTCACGTAAGCAGACCAATGAATAAATAATCTCCTCACAACGTCTAATCATGTTGCAAGGTCCTTAAAAATCTATTTGAAATGAGGAAGTTGCAAATTTGGTGCAGTATATCAAATTTAATAAACCGTAAGTTGAACATCCTTTTTGTCTATATATATACACATATAATATACGTAAATGTGTGCATGCAGGTTGGCTTTAAGGCAACATGACTCCAAACTGCTGCCTTTGCATGCAAAAAGGTTTTAAAAGGATTCATGCGCATAAAAGAAGATACTGTGCTCAGTGTGTCATTTGCATCAGTATTTTTTTTGCATTACTCACTTGCATATAATTATCCCATTTGTTAAAAAAACGGCTTGAAGGGAGATGGACTCCATATATAATTAGAAAATTATATTAAAAATAAGAAATCATAAAGTCTTTTGATTCTGAATGTATTTAAAGATACTTCATTATAGTGCTTTAAAAAAAAAACACTGAATCGTTGGAATTGTAAAAAAATCTAAAGATCTACTGATAGATTTATAATTCCTATTTCAATAGAATTCCAGTTCTACGAATAATTTAGTAAGCATTTAAATATTTTGTGGATAAATTATCTTAAAGGCTCACAATTATTGATGTCTCAACAATGTATAAATATTGAGTTCAATATGCAAAAAGGAAGGGTAATAAAAACTCTTTAATGCTCATGCAAATTCAGGAAAGGCAAAAATACTAATAGTTCATCTTTCATAATCAGCTGGTATTTTTTATAACCAAGTTGTCAAAAAAAGTCAAAGTTAGTTTTTATAGTAAATATTTTTTTCTTGCCTATATGGTTCGATAGAATTGCATCCGACAGGATATAACTAAGCATTATAACATTAAAATTAGTCAATCGAACCTAGAATCTTATTAATGAGAGGGACCAAAATCACTATCCCATCTCGGGATTCGACCTGCGCCCCCAACATTGAGAGTTGAATCAGATTTTTACAGATCCGAGTAAATTCCCCTCTATAATTTATGTTGTCAAGATTCATTATTCTTATTCTTTTCTTGCTCTTCTAGCATCATCGTATTTCATCTTTTTTTGTTTATTTGGTTTGATAGAATTGCATCCGTGTGGATATAAATAAGTGTTAAGGTACTATTATTATTAATCTATCAGACCTTGGATCTTACCAATGAAGTTGACCAACATTGACCTTCCCCTATCGGGTGTCGAAGCTGTATATGGAGAGTTGAACACGCCTTAACACTCTGAACTATTGCACTCGTACATAATAATTTTGTGCACTTATTTTTTTCTTTACTTTAGAACGTCAGACAATGTACAAATTAAGGTTAAAGAAGTAAAACGTTAATTAAGGTAGACAAACCAAAAACTTATAGTCACTTTAAGCACAAAAAGCAAGTTTTATTATATGTGACGTTCAAATTATAAAAAAATGGCAGAATCCGTAGACTAGTTCTATATTTAACTAATCAGCATCTTCTGGATGATAATATCCTTTATTTTTCTATATACGATCATGTGTAGGTTGTCCTTATTCAAATTCAACCTATCGTAGGTTTGACGATTTGTAAGTTCTTTGTTTGTAAAAAGGCTTATAATTCAACTAACTTTAATCATGGAGTCAAATGTAATTCTTTTATTTCCAACAAAAATGTGTCCACGTAAAAGCATGTTATATCTAGGTCTAGTGGCACAGAATCTCCGTTTCCAACATTTTTTTGTTTGCTAACGTAATCAAAGAGACTAATAATGGCATCAAAATATATGATAGCATGAGTAGATTTTATAGACATACACATAGTTTGTATAATTGAAAATGCGAAAAAATGCTAAAGACAAAATATCGATATACCCGAGTAAACACACTTAAATGTGATATATTTAAAAAAATGAAGTTTAAAGAAGATATAAATAATGTATGTAGTATTTCATCGGTAGATAAGAATATTATATTGATGATACAATACTCTCCAAAAGCACATTCTTCAGTTAGTACCTTCCTTTCTGTTTTCAGTAATTATTAATTTTACATTTTTAACCCTAAACTTTGGGAAAATATTGACTTTGTGTATATCATTGTAGTCATAAATAACAAGTAAATATATATATTTTCCAAATATATTATAATATTGACTGTCCACTTTCAATTCTATGATTACGATAGAGATATCATTGAAGAAGTATTCAATAGCTTAATCTGTTTACCTAACTTTATATTTCGTTGACTTAAATTTTACCATAAAATATATTTTCTAAGAAAAAAAATCTAAATACAAGTTTTATTAGCTTTACTGGTAGCCTTTATAGTATAATTGAGATGGCTAAAATAACTATTCCATCTAAACAAACCAAATACTATTCTAAATTTACTCAAAGGAAATATTTGTATAAGAGTTTATATATTTTATAATTTCCTGTCTAACATCATTCGGTATTTTTGGTAAACCCCAAGTTCAATCACTCAAATAGGTATTAAAGTTTGAGTAAATTTAATGATATAATCATTATTCTATATACATGCATTAATGTAACTCCATTGCGCCCCAATATTCTAAAAATATCATTTCTTATGATTTAATTTTTTTCAACATCAACACACTTTTGAATAAGTTAAGTTAAAAATCATACAAAAGCTCAATATCACCAAGTAGAGTTTGTGGAGTTTTCCTTACAAAAGCAAGATACCTATAAAGAACTTCTTCATATTATAGAATAATATATAATAATATATATAGAACATATATATATATATATACCACAACTATATATATATTATATCTAATATATTATATAATATTATATATATATATACATACGAAGACTTGCTTTTTATAAAATATTTTTATATTTCAATTTACCTCCATCTTGTAAAAAATTACACAATTATTTAGTTTACATATTAAATATTACATTATTTAAAATGGGTTCGATGTCGGAGGGAAGTACTGTTTAATCTTCTAAATTTATAGCTGAACTGCAATCTAGAGTTGATCGGGTTTATTTCTCCTGATGTGCTACATACATATAAACGATATATATATGTATATATATTTTTTGTATAAAAGACTTATTTCTTAATTTTTTTAAATAAATGTATATATTAGGATTAGGATCCTAAAACAAATCCTCCAGGATAGACTATGCTTCCAGAAAACATTTTTGTGTCTTATAATACGGAACATAACGCTGGTAAAAGATACTGATAATTATCTTCATTATCGCTAGAGGAAGAAAAACTTAATATAAAACCATAACTATCTTTATATTAACATCTAACACTGATCTATTTACTTTTTAAGCGTCAAAATCCAAGAAAACTCTTGAAATGAAATTTATCGGTACTGATCAGTGCCAATAGCAGATATGTCGAGCAACTTTATAAATTGTAGATACCTTTTTGACCTAACGACAGAATGGATTCTAGGGCATCACAGACATCACCCCGGACTACCCCCCCCGTGCCAATCACCCCCGGGCATTTACCCCCCATTAATACTATCTCTTGAAGTCCCTTATGAAGCTTAACTATGTTTTATAGTATTAAGAAAGATGACGTCACTGGTTAGTACGCAGTTCCGTCCTTTAGAATTGGAGTCTGTATAATATTAAATGTGCATAAATTTGCAAACTCGTGTCTTAGACCTTATATCTGGGCTACTAGACAATCAAACAGTTTGTAACCTATAACTCAGATATCTTATTTATCTCATATAGGTCCTAAGCTATTTTCTAAGATTTCATCAGAACCACTTGTCCTAAATCGAAGACTATGATCAAAAACTCATCCACTCAATAAGTTGACATATAAATTTTATTCTCATCTCTATATTCATTTCTTCCCCCCTAAAACGTGTTCCTGTGGCTTTTTTAAGATAACCAAGTCCCCTTAGTCCTTCACAGCATTGGAAAAGGAGATCAAGAAAGTGGTTCATGTGACGTCACCTTTGTTAAGCTGGAAACCATAGTTAACTTATAAGTGGTTTAGAGATAATAAATATTACTAACGGGGGGTAAATGTCCGGGGGGTGATTGGCACGGGGGTGCTAGTCCAGGGGTTGATTGTCGGGGTGCTAGTCCGGGGTGATTGTCTGGGGGGTCTAGTCCTGTTACGTGCAGAATGAGTTAACATCATATTTGAGTACATAATGTGTGTTCAAGGGTTGTCTAAAATAGTTAATTTGAATCTATCAAGGATTAAACACTCTTTCTCAATTCGTACTTTGTATCCTACCCTCAAACAAACAAAAAGGTGCTTTAAGCTTTTATATATGCAATTTATTAATACAAAAACAGTTATGAACATCCCAAATAGGAAGGATTCAAAATTCACTTGGAATCCTACAAAATCCAAAAAGGTCCCTTAAAAGGATTTCTGGAATAAAATGATTAAGTATAATAATAATAAAAAGTTGGTAATTAGTTTTAACCAAAAGTCTTAATAAAATAATAATAATAAAGGAAACAGGTCTCCTGACGACGGTTCTTTGACCTCACTCATCGAATTTCCGTTCTCACATTATTATTTTCCCTAATGATAATAATGTTGATAGAGTTCTTTCCTTATGTGTGTGTGTGTGTTCTTTTTTCCTGCAAGAAAACATAAAATAATTATGTCTTGAAGGCCACGCTGTGTGCGTGTGACAACAAGTTGACTATTTTACATGCTCAAACGAAGCTATTTATGAGGATCAAAGCCGACAAAAGACACATTTCCATTCTATTATTTTTTACTGGTATATCTCACATAAAACAATTCCAACAAAACCATAAAACGTCAAAAATATTCCATATATTAAGTAATATAAATATCTTACGATCATATATATATATGGGATATCAGAATTATAAGTTTCTATAGTATCTTCCATATTTTGATGTGTTATTATGTACTTTATTGTTTATTGATTTACATTGTGATTGAACATAAATGTATATTGTTGAGATTCAAAATTAATAAATGAAATGTGTCAGCTCACTAATCATTTCACATTGATAATTTCATTTCCAAAGACTCAACTATTACAGAGTAATGTCTGTGGTCCTGAGAACACAAAATAACATACTACATTTGTTGTTAAAAGTAATCAATCCTTTAAATAAAGTATAAACTGCTTCTTTGAGAAATAGACGGGAGAAAGAAAAATTGATTTTCCAGGGTATAGGAACAGATATTTGCGTTTATCTTCATGAAAAGAGCGTCTCCCATATCACTGGTAGATATATTATATTTTGAGATGCATCACCACGGCTCTCCTAAACGACTTAATGGTTTAATTCAACACTTATACATACTTGTCACTCCGTTATCGTGGGAAGGTGACTCATACTGGTTGGACAGAAAATTCGGTGGACCAAAATTTATATTCAAAATGTAGCATTATTATATTCAAAATCATTCACTTGCAACTTAAATTTAACCTGGGAGTATGCACAGTAGTCCCTCCTTCCCTACCACCCTGTATTCACTCAAAAGGAAGCTCTATTTATCAATAAAGGTAACTAAATCATCAACTAAAATAGAAGCATACATACTGATGGTAAATTTCAAACAAAATCCTCTTTTTCCATCAAATGTTGATCCATAATGCGTCTTATTTCTTGATAAATGTCTTCCAATATATTGTTTATAATATAGGTATATTGAATAAGAGTGATATAAAATCCTTAAGTGTAACTACATATAAACTTGCAAACTTAATCGTTAATTTAAAAAATGTTAAGTACTAAATCTATATTATGAAATGCTACTCTCATTTTTACAAATATACATGGTTCATTATATAATTATATAAGCTTAATGGAGTCTTAATATGTAATGAGAGTTACAATATCTGTATCCTTTGAATTGAAGGATTAGTTTTCAGAATATGAATTATTACCATTGCCTAGATTCTAATTCATGTGTTTTGAGTGAAATATAATGTGACGAAAACATAGAATATAAAATCAAAGGGTATCTTATTTAGTCTCTGTTTTAGAATATATATAGTTATAGAGACAGGTTCGCCTTGTTTAAAAGAGTTATATCATCATAAAATTAGTATGTGTAGTTGAAAGGAGAACTTATTATATCCTTGAAAGGATTATAAACCCTTCTGCTCTACTTTATTTCAAAATATTGATTATGATAACACGAATAATTGAGAAACATCAACCCTAAATATCCACAGAGCAATAAATGAAATTTTCCATTGTATTTCACTGTGGTAAATTTTACTTCGTGTATGAGAAAACCAGCCCCATGTTGAATCTAATTCCACCACCACCTTCTTGTGGTCAAAAAGTAATATTTAAGTCTTGAATACGTGTGTTGTTACAAATAAATATATAAGCGTACCTGGAAGTAATTCTGTCAACAACAGCAACTGTTCTAAGGAAATCCATATGAAAAAATAACAATTAGAAATAAAAGTATATCCATTTTCACAAGGGTGATTATATTGTCAGATAAATTACACTGTATTTCTTAGAAAATAACAATGTTTAATGAACATATTGACGCCCTAAGAGATTTGGATGGTGATAATATTTCATATCAACACGGATGTAATTTCATCGAAAAGAGGGATAAAAAGATAGAAGAATTAGGATATGAAAAACATTAAAAACACAGAAAGTTCTTATGGGATTTTTAAAAGGAAACACTTTAGTTTATTAGAGGCATGATCAACTCTTAATGTTGAAGGTTCAGGTTCCAAGAAGGGAAGGCCATGTGGATCAACTTTATTAAACAGTTAATATGTTGATGGTCCTTTTTAATGCTATATTGATTATATACATCCAGAAATATGCAATTAAAATGAACCCAAATCGTTAACATTTATTCACCATATATATATGTACTTTGAACAATAGTGATCGTCACCTTTATCACTTTTAGTACATATATATTTTCACAATCATGAAAGCTTTTTTATCTCCTACAACAATAAAGTGTAATACATAAAAAATACATTATATAACAAATATAAAATAAAAACTCTTTGAACACTTGCCTAAAACAAAACTAAAGTGAACATTATAGATCAAATTTACATTTCAAAATGTTACCTGAATATAAAATGTCGATTTATTGTTGTTTTTTTAAACGCCGGTAATTTCTTTAAAACTGTTTGAAGGCGATGGTAAGAATCGTACAACATTTTCAGCCCATTTCTAATCATCTGATGTTGCTTTCGGAATCTTAATTTGCAGGGCTGAGTTGCGTACGGGAGCACCATTGATTGTTGTACTTAGGGCCTCGATGTCGATGCTTAAGTTTGCCGTAATTGTTTTTGCAATGAAGGACTTATTACATAAAAGTGCTGTGTCGATAGCTTTGTGACAAGGGGGACAATATGTGAAGGTTTGGAAGCGCCAAGAAGAATTTAGGCTTTTAAAAGATTTGATATACAAATTTCGTATATGCGCACAACTAGTTGAAAAAAACCCTTTAAGAAAAAGGACTATACATGAAAGCATGAATGACGCATTAAATAAAAGTCCATAATTATTGAATGGAAGGCTTAGAGGGACTAAAATCATAATTAAACGTGCTAGAAGATAACGAAACCTTCCTATTTCAGGTTATGGAGTGTAAAAACATTATTATGTAAGACAATTCTCTATAAGGCAGCAGAATAACCAAATTTCTTGACAAATATTTATTTCCTTCTATTTTCATTAGCTATATCTACAATAATATCAGAAAGAAAATTAAACTGAAAATAATTTTTATGAAGATAAAAAAAGAGAGAAGGTTATGGATTCATTGAAGCAGTACCCATATGTAACTAGTTGTAAATTCAGAGGATGTATAATACATTCTTCAATCATTGTCGTTTGAAACACCCATTTCTACTACATTGCGTAGATAACATTATGTAAATAGAGCCTAACTGACAAAGTACATACCAAATGTATTTACCTACAATGCATACCTTTTTAGTAGCCATGAAGACTAGAGTTATATTAGCTCTGAAATAAAAGCATATAATAACAACCTCAGAAATGACCATTAAATGGATTCTTCTTAACCCATTACTTCCATTGCGTACTTTAAAGTACGCGTTATAACTGATTTTGTGGTATTATGCTGTTCAATACTTTATCTTAGAAGCTTATTTTTATATAAAATAGGTAGAGTTACGTGTTAATAACATTCATTATTTAATTTCATTGTACCGAAAATTGATTCAGTTGTTATAAATAGTCAAAGAATAAAGTCAGTATTTCAAAATGAAAGAAATCTGTGCTCCCATTAAGTTCAACCATAAAAAAACGTAAGTATTGTCACATTTTTAATATTTTTTCTTTAATTACTTAAGATATAGTTCCAAACTTTTTTCTCAATGAAAAAAAAATGTCGTAATTGTAGTTTTTGTGTTCAAAAGTATATTGTAGATTTTGAACGTACTTTAAAGTACGCGATGGAAGATGACCTGAAAATTTGTGTTTGTTTTATTATACATATATATCGTTATATTTTTTTTTGGGACATTCAGAACTTCTGGATTTAGCACAATTGAAATTTTGGATCTACTTGAAGATTACCCTCCAAACAATCCAACGGATATTGTGATTTTCCTTCCTCTTGAGACAAACGATTTATGTGATGAGGACGATGAAGTGAAATAAATTGGTGGAGTCGTCGATGTAAATTCGGTTGCTAAGAAATTCTTTGTCAGCCAGCAGAACTGCAAAGTTAATTTAAGGTGATGAAGACGAAGAATCTGATGATGATGACGAACCATTTAATTTTACTGGAACTATATAAAGAAGAAAGGAAGACATAAAGAATCCTCAAAATCTTTGAAGGACCAATTACTTAAATTACTTAAAAACTCAGATAGAATACAATCCACAAAAACAAAATCAGATTGGTTCGAAGATTAAATTCGATTTAAACCT
This sequence comes from Caligus rogercresseyi, assembly GCA_013387185.1. Classification (NCBI taxonomy): domain Eukaryota; kingdom Metazoa; phylum Arthropoda; class Copepoda; order Siphonostomatoida; family Caligidae; genus Caligus; species Caligus rogercresseyi. The sequence goes on from CP045891.1 coordinate 25,350,335, forward strand.
TCATTCGAATCTTGAATATATTCCCGTAGACTTAGATGAGCTAAAGAATCCTTTTGATTATCTTAAGCTTTTCATTACGGACGAAATATGTGGTAAGATATTAGAAGAAACGAAAAAAGTGGCAATGAAAAACAATGACATCGATTTTGCTCGCTCTATAGACATCAATATGATTAGGGCAAGTCATGCTTGTGCCCTTTTGAGTGGCTATATGACAGCATCTTCCAAAATAATGTATTGGGAAACGAGGGAAGATGCATGCAACAACTTTGTAAAAAAATGGATCTCCAGATCGAACCATGAAAAACTAATACGATACCCTTCGAAAGTATTCCAAATCCTAAAAATCCATTTTGGAAAATGCAACCTTTGGTGGACGGCATAAATCAAACTGCAAAAATGTATGTTGAAAGAACTGATCATATTTCGATTGATGAGTCAATGGTGAAATATGTATTCTTTTTACAGAACTGCCTAGTTTTATGTTGTTGTTGTTTTTTATCGTATTGTCTTATGTGTATTTTATCTACACTGTTTGTTGATGATGATACATAAAAAGTCTTAACCGAAAAAATAATTATAATTCACTACCGAGACCAAAAATTTAAGAGATCCAATCCATAAATGTTTATCTATACAAAACATAAAGAATACGTGTTTTCTAGTTTCTCTCATTGACGATTATAATCACAAAGATAGGACATTTACATTTTAAAAAGTGTCGTATGTGTCTCTTCACACCAAGCATGTTTTTATCTTTACGTCCACTCTTTGGTTCCTGCTTGCATATTTACCATAAATCATTTTAATTCAAAAATAAAAATCCTAAGATAAAATTGGAAATTAAAATATTTACTAATGTGATTTTTCAAATATTATCTTAGGTCCTTATGTATGTGTTGTGCATATCAATTAAAATGAACTGTTGAATAAAAAACAGTCATATTTTCATAAATGTTTTGCTATTCAATTCAATCTGTTGTTGAGTAATAGACAACTAGTGCAATTACCTAAACAAATAGTATTTATTGCTTTGGCCCAAGTTCCCTTATGCAAAGGAAAAAAACATTTATCTATGCATGCTATAAAAGTATTAATTAATCAAAAGAATAATTTAAGACCAGACACTAAAATATTATCTTAATTTATCAATTCCGTCTTAAGATAATTAATATCTTATCTTTCTCCATGAGAAGAAAAGAGTTGTAACAATTAATGATTGAATCAAGTTTGATAGGTCTATAGAGATATTTATTCAAGAAATGAAACTTAATTTGTAATTGTTATTATTGTTATTTTTTTGGTGCAGTTATTAATATAATTTGAAACAGGGTGTGCGCTTTCAATCGTCCGCAGCTGTACCCATATTAAAAATCTGATATTATAAATTTTTGTAGACTTTTTTGTACTTGAAATTTGTATAAGATAGGTTTTACTCTAAATCAATTTTATGATAAATAAGGTGAATTTAGTTTACACGTAACTTAAATTACAATACGCTGAAGTTTTGATATTTAATCCATTTATTCGTAGATTCGGACACTTGGACTATATGTGACGTGACAGGGGTTTCGATATTTTAAGATTATCCGGTAGAAGGGAGATGCCTCGACCATGACAATATAATTTTTACCCCTGCAAACAAGGTCCAAACCACTGACTAGAGGTAATTTGTCCTGACGTTGTACATTTCACATCATGACTTTCAATAACACTCACGGTAACTCATTAAGGACTTTGCTAACACAAAGGCAAATTTCACAGATATTTTAGTTTGCTCGACCATAGATCATAAATAATAAAGTATTTGTGTTCTTTGACGCATTAATGTAAACATGTTAATCTACATTACATAAGTGTCTAGTTCTCTTGTATTGCACTGATCCTTCATGGTACTTTTAAACTAAGTATGACTCTTTTTGTTTTATAACATTTCTCATACAGGTTTTTTCTCCATATGATTCGTCAAATTGTATACAGAAAGAATATTTTTAAATCTCAATAAATTTAATATGTCTACACATAATGTTGTAAATCAATTTTAAATACATAAAAAAGATACTATTATAAAATTAATTTTTACGGAAATCAATATAATAATATTTGAGATACATCATCCATACCTATATACCTTTTATATATTTTTTTTTGAAGAAATAAAACTGTTATTATAAAAGATATATATACTATATATATATATATATATATATATATATATATATATTTTATATATAATATATATATACATGTGTGTGTATTATTTATTCAAAACTAAGGTTAATTAGTATTGTATCCTATAGAAAAAAGTAAATTTAATCAATAAAATATTTGTAAACTTAGAGGCATTTTCAAGCTCTTTCGGACAAAAATTCACTTCTTTGAATTCCATTTAAAATTTAAAACAATAGTTTAACAGAGTAGAAATATTTTATTTGGTCATTTCCATACTGAGTATACATTTGTACCAATGTATTAATTTTCTCCTTAGACGAACAAAAAGAAGCGGCATCTTATCCAAAGTAAGAGCATCTCAGGTGGTCTCACAACATTCTACCATTTGACGAGACATTTTTCATATATGAAAACTACTTCTTCTTTTTCAGCAACTCTTCCTTGGTTGAGTGATCAATTCCTTAATACTCCACATAACAACAACAAAAGTCTTCAGCCCTTCAAATCAGACAATGAATGCTGAAAAGTCATGCAATGATTGATCTGCAATTAAGTGTGCTTTCCAATAGTACTCCTGCTAATAATACTGTTTTTTTTGTGTTTCAATGCACAAATACCAACACAGAAAAGAAAAAAATTTATCTTCAATTTCCATGGATCAGTAGCTGTATAGCAATTATCGTTATGTTAGAGAGTCATTTCAACTTATAGTTGATGATGATATAAAAAATAATAATAATAACCAAGACATTTTCTCTCTCCTTTCAACGATGCATTTAAAATGAGGTAAGTTACCTGGAGCAGATGGCTAATAGGTACATCAACGTCTACAACGGCTGCTATTAACTTACATCCCTGAATGAGGGAGGTTTGTGTCTTTTTCACAAGTATTTTCTAAACAGGGTATACAAGGGGGTAAATGAACTATTCTTTTTATGATTCCTTTATTATATATATAATATAAAAGCGAAAATTATGTACTGAATAATAATGGAACTCTTAAGATAAGTCCTTCTGCATATTTATTTAAAGATATATTCACAATCATTAATATTCATTAAACAAAGATCTCTTAGAGTGCTCTTCAACATACTTGAAACTTAATATATAATTAATTTTCTCCAAGGCTATATAAATAACTCTTTATTAGATTTCATATTATGTAAAAAATAAATTTTTCCTTCTATGAAGAAACAAGATGAGAAGTTCCCTTTAACATAAGTATTATAATCTTTTTTAATTAAGAATGTATTGGATTTTGGGTAAGCAACATTTTATGTTTTGATCACTTGCAGTTCTAGGAAAGTCAATGCAAATCATAAAATCTAGTTGATCAAAGAACACTAAACAAAGCTTAAGGCATTGAAGTTGATTTTCTTGTCAACCGAACTATAATGACTTATGGCATAAACACACCAAATACATTATACTGTGTTTCCTGTAAGAGAGCAATAAAATTTCACATAATTTGCACGAATGGAAGTATCAAATAACGTCTCAACATGCATAGTTACCCAAAATCTTGATGAAGATTGAAATATAAAATCTACTCCTAATATGATACACACATTATTAACTTGATGCTGATTCCCGAGTTGTCTTTAAAATGTAGTAAACGACGAAAACATCATTTAGGATAAATACTTTCTTCGGTTTAATTTTTTTATGTGAAAAACGAGGAAAGTTTTGAATGCAACGTTAACTAGAGGTACTTGGAAAGAAAAAGAAACTGACGTCATCAAAGAGGAGAGCACAGCACAGCGACATCTATTGGCAGAGGAGGCTAACTTGAAATATTTATTAGTATTTAGCTCATTTTGCATCTTAAAGAAGCACTCAGAGATGCCAAATTTAATCACTTGTTTCTTTGGCATTTCCAACAACTCCACAAAGTTTCATCCGAATCCGTTCCGCACTTTTTGAGTTATCCTCCTGACAAACAAACAAACCAACCAACCAACAAACCAACGCCATGAAAACAATACCTCCTTCGCGGAGGTAATGATGGACAAGATAAGCCTAGTTATTTCGATATGCTCCTTTATCATTTGATGCAAAGCCCTCATAAAAAAAATTATGACATAATTGTAGATCTAAAAAAAATCAAGAATAATAGAATTAAACAAATAATTTTTCACACATAAACCATGAACATCAGCTCAAATTTTTAAATGAGTACTTGGATTTTATGAATATAAATACAGTGTTTATTCATAAAGCAAGGGTAACTTTAATTGATATTCGTATATAATTTATAGAAAATATTTATTACAATACTTGTATAAAAATATATTCGAATTAACCAAATATTCTTACTAATTTGTATCTAATTCCATATAGTAATTTAAATAATTTTTTTAAATGACAAAAAAGTTTATTGAGAGCATTTCGAAATGAAGTGGGGTGTTCAGCTCTAAGTCTTGAGGGTATGGGTTGGAATCCCGAGAGGGGAAGGTCAGTTTGGGTCAACTTCATTGATAAGATCCTAGTTTCGAAAGATTAGTTTTTAGGCTGTAATGCTTATTTATATCCACGGGGATGCAATGCATTTGAGTCTAATAGGCAAAAAAAAAATAAATATATGTTATAAGTTCACAAGATTCTTAATGCGATAAATTAGTTAAAGTATTGTATTTTTAATGACTTCTTATTTCTTATATTAAATTTATCTTCAAACTAAGTATATAAAATACATATTTGATTATTATTTTAGATGGTATTTAAAAATATTTGTTTTGTTTGAAATTTTAAATTATATAAAAATATATTTAATATCAGCCCAATTAAAATTGTTTACTAACCTTCATTTTAAACATCAAATACAAAATAAACTATTCATACAGACATCAGTTTCAATCATTTTGATTTGACAGAGCTTAATAATTTAGCTCAATAAAAGATTTTGCATGCTGATGGTATTTGTTTATTTTTGAGGAAACACCATCAGTGTGAATGTGAAATAGAATTACGTCATATTTTACCACTGCCCTTCTTTTATATACAGTCATTGCCTTGAGTTACACTGATTTTTTGTTTTGCCTATATGGTTGGACAGAATTGTATCCGACAGGGTATAAATAAGCATTATAGCGTACATTGATTTGTGTTTGTTTTACTACAAGATAAGCTATATCCCACTAGAACTTGGTACAGTTAACGTGGTTACGTCTATTATGAACCATAAAACTGAAAATATTATAAAGTAATATGTTCAATATTTTAATACTTCCAGAACTTGCTTTGGTCATCACAGAGGTTGGGAGGCCTAACAATTGATGTATCTTTTTCATGTCTGCCCTAATTTATCTTTATTTTTACCAAGTACAAATAATTGTATTGAACTCATAAAAATATACAAATTATTTCATCAATACTCTTATTCACTAACTTTCTTAAATTTCCATATGCACGATAAAATGGATTTCTCTTGTTATAAATCAGTTGCTTTCCTTCACCTACCGTTTTGAGAGAAACTATTGGTGTCCTCAGGTAAATTAATACATTATCAAATCATTTTGTAATTAAAAGAGACCATTGATTGATCGTGTTTTTCCTTTGTTGAATGTTGTTTTGATTCTATCCGTATGCGCCTTGAGAAAGTCCTTTTTGTTGGCTTCAGCACAAGCAAATGTATTTATAGATATGGAAAAGCCATGTAAGATATCAACTAGATAATAGATATTCCTTAAATACTGTTCTAAAGTTGTGTTTTTTTAATATCATTTTTAAGTAATTGTAATCGTATATATATATATATATTATATATTATATATATAATATATATATATATATATATTTAGTCTAGGATCCTTCAGTTCAACCAAGAAGACTTTATTTTCATAGCAGCACAAAACATAATGGTGATATTTGTTTTACGAATGTTTTGCTGAATGGTATGTGTGTTTGGACGAACATATACAAAGTCATATGGTTATGGTATATGAATATTAGCTTAAAATTAGAACTACCTAATAATAACCTGATACTTTTTGCTATGTCTCCACGTTTGATGATCAAGAATGTGAATCTTAATACAAAGATTTCGTATTGGAATGTCGATGAATTAAAAGTTAATGTCTGTTAATACACTGTAAATGACTTCCTATAGAAAATTTGCCCGATGTTAAACTTTGACTACAATTTTTTCATGCATAGGAAATACCTTTTGTTTGAGTAGGAGGTATACATATTACTATGATTCGAACATATCCAATTCATACAACTGAGGAATCCCATGCTACTCGTGTTCAACATTATACTGGTTAAGCACAATGTTTTATATTTTGTTTTTAATTCTCCTCAGTTGTAAATTTTTAGTTTTTGGTACGATGCCCGCCTTTCAAAAAACTTAATAGTCATTAAAAACAAAAAAAGATCAATGAACACTTAATGCAAAAGTTATAAAATGGGTAAATGAGATGTAACATGATATTTTACTTTTCAAATAAAATATCTATATAGAAGAATATCTTCTCCATTAAAGCCAAATTAAATGATAATAGTACGTTATCAGAGCTGGGACTTCCGATGGATAATTGTACACATTTTTTAGCAGTAGATTTTTTACACTATTGGTTGAACTTAAAAAAGGGCTAGGGAATACTGCTACCAATTACATCTTTTTTTTTGCAATCGGAAGCTATATATATTTTTGAAAATAGATTACACCATTTTTTTCAGAATCTACCTATTGAACAAATCTTGCTTCCAATCACTGATACGAGCACTTGTTTTCTATCGAATACCAGTTTTATGCATTAAGCATCTTTATATGTTATAACGTGAATATCATATGTACGGAGAAGTGGAGTTTTTTCCTTATTTTTTTTTCTGGTCATCACATCATTATTAATGTTATTGTTTCATGATTTCTTCATTTCTCTTATTCAAACATTTTTTAATAGTCTAACCTTTGCCTGAGAGGAAAAGGTAAATTAAAATACCCTTCCAATCATGACTTTTTGATTGATGTGATAAATGTTCATGTTAAAAAAACATTTTTTAAACATATGTTTGTACAAATAGATATATAAAAGAAGAAAACTGTCTGGAAATTGAATCATGAAATTAAATAAACGTATTGGAAGCTAACAAGCATGACTTTTGTTTATCCATTGATATACGGACATGTCTAGGGTCGTCGACTATTGATTCTTATTTTATGATTACAACTCTTTTTCTTTATAGAATATTAAAAGTCCAAAGTTTTAACCAATGCTCTCAAACATGCCTACAAATAATGGGCACACTTTTGGGCTTTTGGAAGAAAAAAAATAGTTTCTAGCAATTAAAATGTTTAGAAGAAAAATCCTAAATTTCGTTTTAACTTGTTTTAAATGTACAATTATATATATATATATATGAATTGTTTGTACTTGAAATACATCCCAGGAAATATATTTATATATATAATAAATTCTATGTATATATATATATATATATATATATATATTTCATGGAATGTATTTCAAATACAAACAATCATATATTTATGATAAAACAAAGATACTTAAAAAGGCCCAAAGTTTGATAAGACCATATGTATTTTCGTCTTGTTGGAATGACAAAAAATTAAATAAACCCTATTATATGTATATAAAAAATCTGGAATCCTCTTTTTCCTTTGTTTTACAGCATGTGTTCTAGATGACCTAAATTACCACCTTAAATTTCTTGTCTGATATGATATAAAGTTAGCTGGTCTAGGGTCCAAGAAACACATTCTTAGCTATACAGATAAATTTTATTTTCAAATGCCATCACAGGTCAAAAAAAATTGATGAGTAAACAAGAACCAGGTATTTGGGTTATGCATATATGGTTCAGCATTAATATGCTTCTGTTGTTTCTAACAAACATATTTTTTAAATATTTTTATAGTAAAGTTACCCTAAATTAAATGTAATATTTACTAAGAAATATGAATCCCAACCATTATACAATAAATAAACTATTATCAAAAGACTTTTCATTTCCAACAAAGTTTAACAAACCGTATTTTGGTTGCAACATAAAATTTAAAACATAAAACTAAATTGACACATAGAATGTCTCAATAATGGAACTCGCTCAATCGAATTAACTCTATCTATGCGACTCCAATCGGTCAACCCTTGTGACAACTTCTCTGCAAAGCAATTATTTATTTTTTAAATTTAAAAAAATAAATATATAATAATTATAAAATGAAGTAGTTTTGTTATAATGTTTTGTAAAAAAGTTCATTGCTTGATTTTTGTATTTTTGGCGCATTTGAATTAGCTTTATATGTAATTTTTTGTTTGATTATATAAAATATAGAGCTGAGTTCGAAATATTCCATGAATCTATGAATTTAAAATTATTTCAAGAACAAAGACTCAGATAACATGTTTATCGTTTATTTTGCTTATACGATCTTAATAGCATCTTAACTTTATTTCATTCGTAATTGATAGTCATTCAAAATTGCAAAATATTCTACAATGTTCATTCATGTTATTATTTTAACGCAACTGTCGAGAGTATTTTTTATTTATTTATTTATTAGTTGTTTTGTATTTTAGTGTAGTTAATATTTTACACTGTCTTATAATATTTGATAGCCGATAAAAAAAATATATAACCGAAAAAAAAATATATATATATATATATTTATTAAATACATTATTCAACTAGATTCTAAGTAATATATCAGTTAAAGTTCCGATTAAACTTATATTTTCGAATAAATGAATTATACATTTCATATTCTGCTCCCAATGCATCTAAAAAAATAAGAAATCTCATTATTTGATATTTTGTTGGTAAATAAGAAATACTTTGAATCTACTTTTCTTATTTGATGTTTTATTACTTTGGTTTTATCCATTACATGCCAAATAATTTAGTATATACAAAGCATATGCCCGTTACTCAATACAATCTCTTAAAAAGATATAGGGTCAAGAAACTTTTAATCAACTTTGAAAGGATTGAATGAGAGTTTTCAAAAGATCCTTTTCTGTTTTTTATTTGACCTCATTTTTAGGTGGATTAATTACGCACATAAAAGAACAAAAACCAATGCGAATATTTCCTTTGATCCAAGAGCTTGTTTGTGTATTTTTTTTCTTATCTTTCACACGGGAAGTTACTAGGCAACATCTTTAAAATTATAATGAATGGTATGGCTTTAAATAAGCAGGTAAAGTGTGGGTCTCAGTTTTTTGCATCAAAGAATGAAAACACTCAGTATGAGCATACTTATCGTACAAAAAAGACTCTGATTCGATGTTATAGACTGGCTTAAAATCCTACATTCCTTAAATTAATCACTTCTAAAAGTTTTTAACACATTTTGTCATGACAAGAAAATCTCTATTAGCTAAGTGACTAAATGGCTTCATGAAAGATGTTCCTTTAATTGTCATTTAAAACCCAGCAGGCTAATCAATACTCTGTTTTCTAATCCGGTATTATAAAAAGGTATTGCAAATGATTTAATTTTGGTCGTATTCTCTTTTTAACAAGTTACCGATCGTTAATATGATATTAATTTCCCTCAATCAATTGAACAAGCATTATGATATCATTTATACATGATCAAACTCAGTTAACCGAAAAAATATATTGTCTTGAAGAATAGCAAATCTGTCCTTGAAATGTCGACAACTATATTACCTCTTAAGTTTGGTTCATCGACTATTGCAATATTAATCATTGATATAGTGTATTTATTTAAAACTTTAAAATATAAAATAAATACCCATTGTTTTATCTCTAGGTGTAAATGAGGCGGGAACCAAGTTCTATAATTTAATATGATTAACAAATTGTCAAACTTTAAAATATTCCTTTCGAGATTTGAGAAGATTCATCTAATTATAAAGTAGAACTAAAGCTTATCACGATCAGTTTTTTATTAGTATAGTTAAAGCAATTTTTGTATTTATTTAAAAAATTTCTAACTCTAAAAATTGTTAATTATATGTTTTACATATTGTTTGTCCCATAAAAAATATTTTTGTGTCCCCTACATGTTTTGAGTTTTTCGTAGGTAGGAAGGTGGGACTACTTCTATATAGCGTCAGAAAACGACCACGCGTCCTATAAATACAAACATACACATATTGTACTGGTTACAAACCTACATCATTTGATATATGACCATGTTATACCTAATTGGAACAGTTGATAAATCATTTTTTGGCGTGGTGTGCTCCAAACAAACACAAGCAATGTTTTGGTGACATATTTCAAGCATTTGTTAATGTTTTTTATTCTATAGCTAACACTATTTTCAATGATACAGAGAAAACACTTGACATATATTTAATGATCCACCTAATTCAATAAATCTGCTCTTT
>CP045891.1:25360933-25437894 GCA_013387185.1 Caligus rogercresseyi
AATATAATATCTATATATATATATATATTATGGTTGTTCTTATTTTTCATAAATTGATGTGTTAGCAACATTGTGGATTTTCTGTTTCTTGGTGATAAAAGAAGACGACATCAAAGTTTGAACAAAATCGGTCACAATTACGAGTCGCGCACGAGGTCAAAGTTTTTAAAAATTTAGTAAATATAGTTTTTTTTCGCAAATTCTTCAAAATGGTGGACGTTACAGACTTCAATATTTTTTAAAATTTTTAAAGGAAATCTAATTTACTACCAGACGTATGGTTTGATGTTTTTTAATAAAACAAATTTTCAGTAAAAACAAAGAAAAAATGGAGTGTGTATTGTTAGCTTATTTCATAGCTTTTTTGTATCAATTAACTTCACTCGCCTGTAGAAGATGACTTGTTCGCTTCAGAGTAAAATAGTACTTTTAAGTTTTAAAAACTTTAGATGATAAATCCAAAAATGACCTTGATTGCATCTAATCAATTCAGATCCAGTACAATCTGAGTTTTACATCATATGATTCAGAGCCTGTATTGACTATAAGAATCGATTATGAAAAAAATAAAAATAATGTGTTTCTTAGATTTGCGTCAAGGTATCCTCTCAAAATTTTACTTTGTCTTTGGCGCATTTATAATCCATTATATGAGTCATTTTGTACGCGAGATAGGCTTTTTTTAAATTTACATATAACTCTTACTTATTAAACTGACATGATTTAGTATACCAAAATATTAAAGCTGGTTAACCAAGCTTTCATTTGATATGTTTGGTGTTCTAAAAATCGCTATACTTTAAGAGATATAAGCAAATACGTACTCTCCCCAAAAAATTGTCTTTTGATATGAGAATATACGATTACCATCTGGTAATGTTGTTAGTGTTACCTGGATAGAAAGAGAAAGAGAAGGGAGGGAGTATTTTGCCTCACTTTCCTCCCTTCTTTTTTTCTATATATATATATATTTATTTATTTATATATGTATATATATATTTTTTTTTTTTTGAAGTGTATTGTTATTATGAGCCCTATAAAATACAATGAACATTGTATATATCATCCTTAATTGCAAATAAGGAATTTAGTGTCAATTAATTATATCATTTACTCATAATAAATGATTAGGAGCTGTTGTGTAATATAACTATATACCTGGTTATCGATCATATGTTGTCAACGCCGTAGATTTTGTAAAAATATTCGAATATTAAATAATTGAAAATAATTTACGTAAGTATTCATAGAATAAAGCAATAAATTATTTCCAGTAAAGGCACAATTATCAATATCACTATAATATGTTATGTTGCGTTGTCCTTCACTGCAGCCAAATGCAGAATCCAAAAAATTACAATTTCAAAAATACGACAACTTGAAAAGAGCGATATATATATATATATATATTTACATAATGGAGGGAACTAAGACAGTCAAATGTTTACGATTGTGATTGTTGATAGAGTCACTCTCACATCATACTTTTATAAATGTCATTTGTCAAGCCAATATTATATTTGAGCCTTTGAATATATGTCAAAAATTTGTTTTTAAACAAATTTTGGAATTCATATAAAAATATATTGGATTACAGGATGAGTTTCTCAATAATTAATTTTAAAGTACATAACTTTCTTATAACTTATAGCAACAACCATTTTGGTTAGTTTTGGTAACACTTATACATATTTTAAATACTGCGAAAATATAAAGATCTCAAAGCAAAAATTTACTTATGCAGTTTCTTTGAGCAGCCTAATAATTTACAATTCTAATACGTAGGCTTGAAGCAATGAAATTTAAATTAATTGATGTCAGAGTCACAAAGACAGCATTGATACAATAACTTACATTTCACCCATTTAAAAATTAACTTATGCAGCAATTGAGTCAATAGGGCAAAAAATATTTAGCTAGAATGATAAATAGTTTTTCCTATTTTATCAGCATGTATGATATTCATATAATATATATTTTGACAACTTAACTGAAGGTTAAATTTCCTTAAAAATATGCTCCTTGTTATGAGGAAGATTTTCTGGTGTTCACAAGTAATGCCAAATGTGACGATGTTATAACCAAAGTCCAAAACATACTATAGAAAATGTGAACAGTTTAAAACGAAGATCTTTCTTTTATCATTCCAATTGCTTCTTTATATTAAAAAAATAATTACAAATATGACTGTTTATTGAAATGTTTTTATTAAGATGTTTATTTCCAAATTATTGAATGTTTTTTTATATGTTTCGTTTAAATAATTGTTATTTATTGATCATTTTATCCACTCCGTATCTGTACAAACCTTTCTGTATATATTTTGCTTATTTGTTGAAATATATGCCGACTGGGCCAAGAAAAAAAAGATGTGCTCCTTTTCATTGTGTTAAAAAATAATATTTTAATCGAATCAATTTAATTGGTCATAATTTTAACTTGTTGCATCATAATCAGGGCTGTTGGAATTTGGAATAAAAACAATGCCCTATATGCCCAGAAATATGCGGGAAAAAATGACTAAATATGCGAAGAAAGGTTAAATAAGCAAAAAAAGCCTTAATATGTGGAAAAATAAAGTATATTCTAAATAAATAAAAATGATGTCATGTAATCATTATTCCACTGAAGAGTGAGCATATGTTTACATGCTTCTCTGTCAGACTGGTTCGCTGTAAAGCGTTAAAGTAAAGTAGCGCATGCAAGGGAAAAGTAAATAAAAAAAATTGGCCAAAATTTTGTAATTTCTTTTAACGTTAGATGTCGTTGTCCAAGAAATTACGTCACTATCCTATTTAAAACCGGTTTAAAGGGATTTAATTTGATGATTTGAAATATATCAAATAACTACAAGATAAAAAAAGTCTCCAATATAATAATAAAGGACTTAGTATTATTTTTATATAGCTCTAGCATAAAGTTCTTACGGACTTAAGAAAACTAATATTTAGTCCAATTTTTTTGGGGAAAAAGGAAGAATTTTATGTTATGCATGCGCTACTTTACTTTAACGCTTTAGTTCGCTGGTCAGACAAAAGATACTTTAGTTTGGAGAAGACCCTTTCGCAGTCCACAGAGGTAATTGGAGCGCACGAGAAAAGGAATGGCAATTGGGATCATCTTTGAGCTCCAATGTCTCTCTCTCTGCATAATTCTGGAGTAGAATTTAAATATATATATATATATATCCTCAAAATTTGTTCAAAATATGGTAATTCTTTGAGCTCCATTGTCTCTCTCTGCATAATTCTGAAGTAGAATTTAATTATATATATATATATATATATCCTCAAAATTTGTTCAAATATGCGATAAATATGCAGAAAAAGGCCAAATATGCGTTATATGCTTTAAAGGTCGTTATGCCCAGAAAGTTTATTTACCAGATTCCTACAGCCCTGATCATAATCAATGGCATGCTGTTATGTTTTATGAAAAAAATATATTTTAAAGGTTGATTGGGTATGAAATAAATTTAAAATATTCTATTTGAAATAGCAAAAAATATTCACTTGCAAATAGAAAAATATTATTTTTGAAATATATATATTTTTTTAAATACAAAAATATGATATTTGAAATAGAAAAATATTTCATTTATATGTAATATATCTCTCATATCTATGTTGATACGGAGTTCAAAATGTTACTAAAAACACACACGTAATCAGATTATTGTTTTATTTTATAAACAGGATTTATAAATTTAATTTTGAATCAAATTCTATGTTATTTGTCAAGTCTTAATAGTTGATATATTTTAAAAAAATCAATAACATTAAATTACAATTTCGGAACACTCTAAACTTGAAACAATAAATACAGATTAAATACATAAAAGGCTTAATAACGACAAAAAACAAAATACTGGATCTACTAACGCGAATATGTTGGATAACTATTGTAATATTAAAAGGAAAAAAAGAGTATATAAAAAAGGAAAAAGTATTTATTTTAAGACCAATATTTTGTTTGCTAATGCTTAAATATGGAAGTTGTTGTATGATATATTTTGGATCTCTTACAACTCTTGACTTCATGGTTACTGAAATTATATATCTTTATTAAAAAATACCCTAATAATTTATACTAATAAAAAAACAAAATATTAGTTACATAATTACTTAACACTTTAAGAACTAGAAGGATCTAGACAGCCTTGCAATTGTCTTTGCCACCCTCCGAGTACTCGATAACGTGTATGCCTATCTCAATGGCTATGACAGGGCCCAGGCCTTTGAAAGGCTGACAACAGGGGCACAGTTGGTAGAGGTGGGTTTCTAAAGGCTTATTGAAGCCCCACGGGTACGCTAATCGAAGCTCTGGAGCGTATATTATTATCACACTCCCCATGATCTTTTATATACATATTTGGAATAATGGCTCTTTGTAAATATCATTTGATTGTAAATATATTTTCTTTTTGTTTTGCGCCCATAAATCTTGATAAATTTTAGTGTTTTAATGAAAAAAGAATCTTCGTTTCCTTTGTATGTTTTTATCTCACTACCTGTTGTCTCGTGTTTCTTTCATTCTTTCACAAACTTCAATGAACCAGTCTCTCTTCTCTCTCTCTCTCTCTCTCTATATATATATATATATAGGTAAAGGATACACTAAGACAATGAAAGGCCCATTTAACAAAACAACAAAGGCACATTAATATAATTTCTTAACTTATTTACCCTAGTAGCTCTTCTTCAAAGGAAATAATTTAAAATCTTTGTTCCCTTGAGTTACGTTTACAAAAATAAGAATCTATTAACATAACGCATGGCATTAATCTTCTGTGTTTGTTTTGTGGTTACATGAAAGAAATTAGGCATTTTCCTTTTTTAATGGTAGAGAAACTCGTGCTCAATATTCTTAGATAAATGACTGAATAGAATAAAATAAGTAAAATAAGTGGGTTAGGATTTTTTTACTACTTTTGTATGAAAGAGATTTTTAAAGCGATAAATGCATCAAAACATCCATCCAAAATGTATTTTAATTGTGAGAAGAAAATTATGCATCTTTAAAAGGGGCCCTGAACAGTTAACACTATGGATTATACCGTGGTTATGAGTACCTCGTCCTTCAAAAAGCTATTATTTTTACTCAAAATTATATCAATAAATTATAAATCGAGTACTTTATTATATGTATAACAGTTTATCAAAATAAATAACCTTTTTTTAAAGGATAGTGAAAAGGAGAAAGATGTTTATTTATATTATTTTTTACGTGTTAGATACACTTAAAAACTTGATACATTTTTCAATAAAGTAAAATAGTTTAAAAAAAGCTTCGCTACCAATCAGTAAAATGTTTTGTAAAGCATATGTTTTTTCAAAAAGTAGATATTTTTATATTCATTTATACGAAAATATATAATACGTTCGGAAGTAATTGCGAACTCAACAATTAGTAGAGATAGGCAATATATAGTTTTACGTATCTCACTTAAAACGTAATTTCTTCAGTTGGTAATACAGTTTTCTTTCGTTATCGACGTCTAATAGTCATTGTTATGGTCTATTTATTGGCGGGGTATGATGAAAAATAAACAATATTCTTTGGTCTAACTATCAAAAGTTGTTTATTTAGCTTTTGGAGAATTTCGTTCAAAGTAATTACAAATGATATGGACTGATTCGTGTGAGAAAATTGAATGATTGTTTATAAGGAATTTATCTCTTTCAGTTCATATTATTTTCTTTACCATCATAGTGCCAACTGTTTTTCTTATTAGTATTCCCTTTTATCACACAACCCTATTTCCAATAAAATATTTTTTTTGTCCTACATGACATATTTTCAGGTGTACCTAGTATTGGTTATATCAATAAGTTTTTCTTGTTAATATGTCTGTTATATGAACTGTAAGAAGGTCCTGATTGAAGGAAAAAAGAAGAAGAATATTCATATTGAATGGTGCAAAGGTCATAATGACATAACGGGAAATGAATTTGCGGATCATCTAGCAAAAAATGGAAGTGTGAGCAAAATCCGGAAAAATGTCGGTGTTCCTCCAAGTTATATAAAGAAAACACTTAACGATTTATTTTACAACAAATGGTGTCACCGATATAGAAATGACCAAAAGATGAAGCATACACGCTCCATGCTTAAAACCCCGAAGCCAAAACCCATCAAACACCGACATCAAGATGCCCACTTCTTGTCCAAGCCTATACCGGACATGGGCCATTTCTCTCTCATTTGAGTAAATGGAAAAACACGAGTGAAATATGTGATCTCTGTTTGGAAGAACCACAGACTGCTCATCATTTAATCTACAAATGCCCCGCTTTGTCCTACGAAAGGCACCTAGTTTCGCAAGAGGAGGATGAGGAAACAAAAATAATCTAGTTTTTAAAATGTACAAAGATGAAAAATGTTATAATTAAAATTTTTAATATATAAATATGATTACTTTACTTTTACTGTCGTAACACAGATACCCCAATGTGTGGTTGTGTTCTTTACTTTAGTTATGTATATCTGTATATGTTTTTCTATTGTAAACAGCAATAAATTTATAACTAACTGTTAATATGTCAATATATCAATAAACTATTGAAAGATAAAAAGAAAAGCTAGGCTAAGAAGTTAAGCAAACAAGTTACATGTTATTTACAAAAAAAATATCAACCTTATGTTTTAATGATTCAATATTTTTTGTATCTTTAATTTAATTGACTAATTATTTATATGTATGCTCAATACAAATCTTCTCAATAAAAATTTGTGAAGAATTAAAACAAGAATGTATGCGGATAACTTTTGCCGAAAATATGGACATATTTAGTTTTTACTACAACAATTATTAATCTAGAATAATTTATGGAGTAAAGCGTTAATTTATTCGGCAGTTAGATTTGATAGCATTTTAATTTGAGACACCACATTGCCCCCTAGTCTAATTTTGCAGCGAACATCACTGCAGAAAATTAATTCTCCTTTTATTCTCTTTTAGATCACATCATCCAAAAATATTTCAAAAGATATTATGGAGAAATATCTTTTATTAATTTTCTTTAAAGCATTCATGAACTATATTTTTTTATTTTTTTATTTTTTCATATTTTATAACCGCTTTGACTTTGACATAAGTATATCTTTATATGTATTATATTATTTAATACATATCAGTGCCTTAGAGAAGGAGAGTCTGAACACATGACAGCTGATTCATAAAATGGAGTTGAGGAAAGCTCATAACAGATTTCATATTATAAATTAGTAGGTGCTATATTTACCTCCGCCGAAGGAGGTATTGTTACCTCCGCCGAAGGAGGTATTGTTTTCAGTGGCGTTTGTTGGTTTATTTGTTTGTCAGCAGGATAACTCAAAAAGTACTGAACGGATTCGAATGAAACTTTGTGGAGTTGTTTGAAATGCTAAAAGGAACAAGTGATTAAATTTTGGCATCTCTGAGTGCAGAATTAAGATGCAAAATGAGCTAAATACTAATAAATATTTCAAGTTAGCTTACTCTGCCAATAGATGTCGCTGTACTTGAAATCCGGTGCCGGGAACGTCTTCCTCTCGGAATTTCCGTCGACGGGAACCCTCCCCCGTCCCTCTACGCCGCCCCAGTCGTGAAAAATCCGCCTCGGAAGGCTCATAAGGACCCCGTGACGGCGGAGGTTTGCACTCTCTGAGTGTATATATGCCTCTAGTTTAATAGTAAATTTTAAGTTATTCTTATGAGTCAAAGGATCAAATGATTTTTTAATACTTGTATTTGCCCTTATTATTTTTTAACTGTGTTTGTCAAATTTGAATAATATTTCTTATTGTACAAATCTATCAATTATTATATTTCATGTTTTGTTCGATTTGTAAAATTTACAAAAATGCCACCCTTGTTTGCTTCTATAATGAACCTTGTTAGAATTATGGCCTGTATTGATTCATTGTTAACGCGGTCGATAAAGACATGCTTTTTGGCCGAAAACGAGGAGGACTTCTCTAAGAAGAGCTCTTACAGCACGATGAAAGCTCCGGAATACTCAACACGTGGTCACTTCCGGGTCCACCTCACGCTCAAGAAGCGCTCCGACGTTTTTCTCTTTTCATCATCAACGAGCAGGTCGCCTGAACCGCCCACCTATCTGACATGGTCTACAGCAGTAGTTTCGAGGTCTCGTCATACAAAGCTCAACGTATATCATTGAATCATGAAATATTCATATTTAAAAAATGTCATTTTGAGTGCCTATAATTGTATTTGTTTTATTTGTACCTCCGCAATTATGGAAAATGAAAAAATATAAATAAAGCTTGCCTTTTGACCATGAAAAAAAATCTAAAAAATCAAAGACCAAACAATTTAATGTAAAAAGACGGCAATTTAATTGAGTTGACTATAAATTGTATTATTTTCAAGAATTTGCCACCATTTTTGGCGCAAAAAGCATTCATATGTTGAATGAAAGTATTATTGCATTTCTGATCAATCCTTCATCAATCACGAAACCTTCTTAGTTTTTATATCTCTGTGATCAATCAGCAAAATAGGTTGCTCTTAATGCTTTATTTACAAAAAAAACATCAAGTGATCAGTCCAAGAACGCATTGGAAGCAACATTGATAGGGGCATACTTTGTTTTCTTTATATTGAATCATTTCCTGAATTTAATTGCTAGGGCTTTTAAAGTAAAAACATTATTTTCTGGCAAATATGACCAAATTGGAGTAGACATGAGGTTTTGCATTTGTATTATTATTTTGCTACATTTTTGCTATTGTTTTAATTCGTTCTATTATTTGAAACGAAAAAAGAGCCCAGTCATTATTTCCTCTTAAATGCCATACTTGGATCTTAAATAAAATCATTTCCGTATAAGAAAAAGTACATTAAGTATTTTGTATACATAAAAGCAAAAGGAATTTTTTCAACAAAAAAAGGTTGTATGAAATTGCACAAAATTATATTTCAAATAATTTTAGCCATTTCAAAAATTGAACAAAAGGAAAAAAAGGAGTTATGAAATGTTCATTATTTCTCAACAATTGGATTTCTAAAAATAAAATTATCCAATCGATGGTTTTTCAAGATTAATTTGTCAGAAGGAAGTACATACAAATATACAAAAATTCTTTATAAAAATGTATTTTACCTTAAATTAAAAAAAATCATAAATGGAATGTTAGATTTGATTACTTCATAGAATAATTATAAATTACTTCACCGCTTAACAAATATAGGAAAAATTTATCGATCACTCTCTAATAATAATGGGTTATGTGTATACAATATTTCATTTATATTTCTGTTAAACATATCATCCATTCTGTGAAATTCTACTTGCTTGCAAAATATTGTTAATTTTGAGAAGTAGGAATTTTATTACGTCTGCAGTGCATTGGTTTATAAGCTATTTCAAAGTAAAATGAATTAAAATACAAAGAAACATGCCCCATAATAGTCAACATTACCTGCAAGCCCCCTTCATCCCGTGACCATTTAACCCCAGGATCAATCTGAATGTGATATCCATATGGGCTTTTTTTAATTAAAGTTTTACAAAAGTCCTTTCTTTTCAACATATGATAAAGGTAGTCGTTGAACATATCTTTAAATGTTTGAATAATATTTAAAAAGTTTGTTTTCAACTTATTTGATAATTTATGATAGAAGCCTTACTAAAAAAATTGAATCAAAGGAATTTACATAAAGAAAGCAGTCGGCACATAGTTAAATAAATATGGGTCTTCTATTCCAAGGCATATAAAGATTACAACTAGCAGTGACATAATCAAGACAATTTTACGTACGGAAGTCATATATTCTCATGGGCAGGTGTTCTCGACAATATGTCTATACATTTTTTAATAAACCAGAATCATTCTATTAATGTAAAACACACAAATAAATAAATATTAGAAGGTCAAAATTTATCCAGAGGCAAATATTAATTTAATTGTTAATATTAACACTTTCAGAAAGGAAATAAATTTTTGTACCTTATTAAAATCTATACACTCCTTCATCAAATATCTCATGCTGTTTAATTTTCTTTGACGCCAAATTGACATGATGGGTCAAAAAGATACATTTAATATATTCAAATATTTGTTTAAGAAAACAGGGTGTATAAAAACAAACTAAAAACTCAGCATTCTAGATTTATATTTTATAAACTACAAAATTTTAACATACACTTTAAATTTAAATAATTCTACAAAGATAATTCATTGTATCCGTTATATGTATTATAATATTAATTTTACCGGATAATACACACCCATTGTATTTGATTTGTATTACATTGACAGCTGAGATATATTGAGATACGGATCAAATTAACAAGTGAAGTCGTGAAAGGTTAATTGGATTAAGTGGGTGCCTCTCAGCCGTTGTCTTAACTTTGAATTCTTAAGTTTACACTATTTTAAATAATAGTTAATAACACTATTTTAAATAAGTCTAACGATAAAAAAAGTTATATACAAAGATTAAACAAAAGTCATAACTCAAACCCCATTTTTGCACAAATTTTTATGGATGTATTTCATTATTTTCTCCGGTTTCTAAATAGATTAAATCAACCCATGACATTTTTTCCATTTTACTTCATCCAAGGCTTTTAAATCTCACGATCTGTGATCCAATAAACCTTTTATTTATAATCCCCATAAAAGAAAGATGATCTTTAAGAGTTGAAGAGATCAATGAACCAACTGATTACGCCATGGTTACTAAATTGTTTGGTTAAGTAGCTCTTCTCCTTTACATATATATACTTTTGCACATTGTGGATTATTCGTTATTGGTCAGTAGTGTACCCATGTTCAAAGTATTTCTGTTTAAATTAATCTGTCAAATTTGATTGATTTAAAGATACTAAATCTTTTTGAAAACGTTTCAAAGGCTTTTAGGTACACATATAAAACATTCATAATCTTTAAAAATTGTAACAAAAATGTGTCAAAAAGCTTTGTATTCACATGAACAATGTATTTTCCTTTTCCATAGAAATGTATAAACCAAGGCTGTATGTATAAAAACTGAATATCAAAAACTTTTTTTATTATAACCTAGAATCATCCTGTACCTCACATTTTGGCAGATGATGCACTCACAACCGCCCTCCATAAATAATAACTTCCACTATCGAGACAAAGAAAACATTCTCTAGCAAAAAAAGTTGTCTTTACACGGTAGCTGAACTATTTTAAATGAAGTGTGAAACAGATACGATGAGCTTTAGAGGATTTAATACTTTTTTCTTCACTTTTTATTCCAAAAAGTTATCCGAATGCAATATTGGAGATTTGAAAGTAAAATTATATATTATCGATTTGTATCGAAGAGCATCATTGGTTTATTTCATGAATTAAACCAATAGCAAAGCGCGTATGCTCAGTGGAAGCTCGACTTTCAATGTTCATGGCCCGAGTTTGACTCCTCCTGAGAAGGGAAAGTTCATTATGATCAGCTTTAATTACCTATGTCTTAGAGTCAAGAAACTATTATATACATAATTATATCCATACCATAACTAGAATTCCATCGCTCCACATAGGCAATAATAACAATAACAATAATGTTGTCAAATTGATCTCCCAAGATTCGATTCCATGAATAGAATAAAGTTATGTTTGAAGAACCTATGGACATGAGGGATGTACCATAAATTGGCCTTGGGCATACATTAGATAGGCTTCCAACAATACATATGGATCACTATATAGCTATAAAATAACTAGATGCTCAACAGAGCATAAAAATCGCTCGAACTTAAATTTTTTTTTGATCACTTTGGACAACCTAAAATGGGCGCCCCACTTTGTGAGACAATTAAGTAGTTTTTAGGGGAAAAAAAGAAAATCCTATAATAAGATGTTGTCACCCTATGAACTGTGTCATAAAATGTAGACTTTTAAAATGACGTCACTTGGTATTTTATGTCATTTATCTCTAAATCTTGGTATTAAGACTTAGATTAAAAATGATGTAACCATCATTCGTTGTTTCATCTACTTAATAATAAATATTTATTCATAAAAACAACCTAAATGGCTTCTATCAGCAGAGGAGTTTAATATTTTTCTTCTCTTCTTATATTGAGCCTTTTCTGCGTACAGCCATTGCATAGATCAGTGTTTCGGTTATATAAAAAACCGTCATTGGAATCTTAAACGCTATGTAAGTGTTTCATCATCTCAATTATCACCAACTATTCATAAAATATATTTGCTCACTTAAAAAGATTAGATGCTGATTTGATATTTGACACCTTTTATACCTCCTCAAACATAGGAGGCATGATATTTTTGTACAAGCTATTGAGATTATTGCTCCACCTTTACAATAATGACACCTTTTTTTAACAATATATTTATATCGAATCATTTTGATTTATAATCATTTCTTATTGTATGCGTTATGATATAACTTGTTTACGTAATAGAAATGAAAGACTTACTCTCCCATAATAGCGGATTTTGTCAGCACAAACAAACACTCACACGTTATAGAGTCAGTGCCCTTTTGTAAGCAAATACAACAATATAACTGAAAACTTCTATTTGGAAAAGTTTTTATCTCCTTAATGGCTTAGTTTTTCTATTGCATGATTAATGTTCTCTAATTCTCATTTTGACCCAATAACAATATTTTTTTGGGATTTGATCAGAGATGGAGGAAAACTATTTTGTAAAATAAGGAGAATTTTCTCGAATATTCATTCAACGACTGTAAATTTAAGTAGATTTGATTTGCTTTTTTTAGTATAACCATATTTTGCCCTTTTGAGCGAAGGCAAAGACTTAATTTATATATATATTACATGTTAGCCTAATAAATCCTTGAACATTCATAATACTCAAATACAATGTACTTAGGCATACGTTTAAGATCTAAAGATAAATTTTAAAAACCATAAATAACAAAGGCTATCTCGGAATGCTGGATGTATAGACAGTTCACATGTTTTTCACGTATATCCTTTGATAATGTAAATACCAAAAATGTGACTCAAATACTCTTTAAGTTCAGCAAGTTTTAACCTATAAATATTTGTTATGTGTAATATTTAATAAAGGCCCGTCTGAAAAAGATTTCAAACATACAAATAATGTGGATTAAAATAATTTCAAATTCAAATAACTTATATATATTTATTGAATATAAGATATATCTCGCCTGCAACTAAACCACTTGGATTAATAGTAATATCGAGTTTTCAGTCGATAGCATAAAATAATCAATTCATTTTACTTCCAAATTATTTTTTTTTCGCGTCGTTTCGTTTTTTTTGGCTCATTTCTGTTCCATGTTTATTATTTCACATTGATGAGTCATTTTTGAAAAATAAAGTGCAAAGTATTGAATTCTAAAATCTAATTCTAATAAATTTAATAGGATTACATATTCACAATTATGATTATGAAGACAATTGAAATACTAAGGGAATAGGTTAATATGTTTTTCATATTTTTTAATAATAATTGCCCTTCTAATGCTATTTTACATTTTTGATATACTACTGACGAAGATTGATTTATAACCTCATATCTCAGTTTTATAAAGTCTAAAGGTTAAATCAATAAATTTATAAGGTTCCGTATAAATGACCGGTACGAAAAATTACTTTTTCTGCAAGATTTTATAGTCTTAAATAATTTATGTGTAAAGAGCATTAGGCAATAAAAAATTATAACTTGGCATTCCATTCTAAATTAATTCTCAAAAAAATATTTTATGATTTATATATTAGTGCTCGTCAAGTCCTTAGTCGCCCATATGTATCACTTTATTTTATGTAACGTATCAATGTTATCATAGCCCTTCTTTGCACCGAAGATCGTTTGATTTTATTAGATTTGAAAGTTTACTTTTTAGAAAGGAAATAAAGAATTGAACGATAACAAATTAACTAATACACATCTAACACTTCATTTGTGAATACTGTAATACTTGGCTTATGAAACTAAATCAGTTTTCAAGAATTGAGATGAACTGACTGAGTTTTCAGCCAAATGAACTATTAGATATTCTCTATTAACACTAGGTGGCCGGAAATGAATACCCCTTTAATGGCCGAGGTTTCGTTTTAGACACTTATTATATGTCATTTCTTTTTTTATGGTCATTCTTGTATATCAAATTATCATATTTTTTGTTTTAAAGTTATTTGAGTAGTATAATAAAGTACCATACTGGAGAAATTTAAGATTTATATAAATATAATTACATATATTGAGACGTTCTATAACACTAGGATGGCCAAAATGAAACAACCCTTTAAATGGCCGAGGTGTCCGTTTTCGACACCTATTATATTGCATTGATTTTTTATGTTATTCGTTATATCAAATTCATATTTTTTGTTTAAAGTTATTTGAGTTATTTATCAAGTGCCATCTGGAGAAATTTAAAGATTTCTACCCTAACTACATATATTGGACGTTATTTTAATAAAGAAAACAATTTTTACAAAAGGTGTTTCGAAATCGACACCTCGGCCATTAAAGGGTATTTTTGAATGTTTGCAACAAGAGTGGTGATTAAAAAAATGAATTTGCTAATTTCAAAGTTTGTAGATAATAATAAAAGTCACGAAAAATCACTTTCAACTCCTCAAATAAACGACACAGTATCTTGTAATCAAAAACGCTTGGTGTCGAAAAACGACACCTCGGCCATTCTAGTGTTAATCAAATTTTAGCTACCTTTAAAATCTCCATTGTGAAAAGAATGAACTAAGTTTCTCATTTTAGAAACTTTTCTGTAAGCAGAATTTTATCCTTTGATATGACCAATCCATTAGCGTCCCTAAACATATTCTTATTATATTTTTCGTCATTGACTAATGCTCACCCATGGTGTTCAAAGAACCAACCACGCTTCCTAAAAAATTATAATAAACATTCCTATTGAGCTCAGAAGTATAATAACAAAGTTCAATTAAGATAAATAATAGAATAAACACCAGATATAAGCTCTCCCCTCGAAATCCCAGCCCTAACCCAAAACTCTTGACGCTTTTGTAGATTGTCATTTATTAAGGATGTGGAGGTATTTTATTCAATGAAAAATGGTCTTTTCCGCAAGAAGATATCGACTCCAATTCATTAAGGCATCGATCTTGTTTGACCCTTCAGGCAAAAACAGAAGCTGGCATCTCATCATAAGGCAATTGAATATTCGCTGTTACGCATAACATCTTTAATAGCAAAGAATTGACAAATCATCGTATAATAAAATTGCAGACCTCAGAGCTATAATGATTGGACAGCTGCTTTCGCTATCTGGTGTCGATGCGCTAATGGCATTTAAAATTCCAAGCGTCTCTGATCTTCGTGGAACATGTGATGGTGACCTAATAAGGTTCATTTCCCTCCAATACCTCCATATCATCAAATCCTACATACGTAACACACCGCCGTTTACAGATTGAATGAGATTAAGTTTGTTTTGTTTTTTAGGTGCATATTATATATTTAGGTTTTTTTTCTTAGACAGTAATTTTGAATAACAGATGTTCATCTATGTTTCGTTTTAAAACGTAACTGTCTTTAGATTTGGTTATATTTATAATATTGTTTACATGTTATTGTGTATTCACTAATAATATTTTTAGAATCATAAATATATATCTTAACCCCCCGAAAAAAAAACTCTTGGACTCTCGCGTCGAAGGCAATCAAGTATTTTCCATGAAATTTCAACCGTTTAAGATCATTAAGAAGTTATGAAGCTTTATTCGATATTTGAGCTTGAATGTAAGTCTTTTATTCAACGTAATATTTCACTATTTAAATTTTCTACATGACATTATTGTTTCGTTTTATTTATGTTATGATCATATGTCTTTGTATTAATTTCGATTAAAATATCTACTCATATATTTCTACTCAACTACTTCGACTATTAATAAGAACTGAAGTACAGGGGGGAGGGAATGAGGGAAATTTAATATATATTTTGATGTATACAAATATATTTATCACTTTATATCATGTTAATGCATATCCAAGTAATGAGAGATAATAATATAAATATCAGCATCATTGCTAATAGTTCTCAGTACAGCCCTTATGCAGAACTCACGTAAACAAGGTCCAACACACACCTGCCCTATTTATACTTAGTGAAGGCTTGTAGAACAATACACATTACGTACACTTTGACTTGCCCATGTAATATTTATAAATTTTTGTCATTCCACTCAACATTTTTTCTCTTTTTTAGTGTCTAACTTTCGTACAACCATTTGTTCAAGTTAAAAATTCACGTAGTTGTCACCCCCCCCCCCCCGTCTCTCTTAAAGGTGACATAATTTTATGCTGTGCCGAGCCCCTTCAAAGAAATTCTTTTTGTTTAATTTACACCTCAAACTGACAATGAAGTCCCGAAAAACAATGGTAGATACATTATATAGTGTTAAACACCAATTTAATACTGTTTATTATTATATATATAACATAATTGTATATATATATGGTAATATTTATATATATCCTGAATACTCATGAAAAGGTGATCTCATATGAAATAGTGTATATAAAAGTCTTAAAAATATTTAAAAAAGAACACGGCCAATTGAAATACCAACGAACATGTTGCCCTTCAAAAGGCCATATTTCGGGAAGTTAAAGTTCAAAACCATTAAGAAAAATTTAATGTAGGAAAGGAGAATATAATGTCAATATATGGTAATATACTCAAAATAGGTATAATACCCTACTATAATTGTTATTGACTTTGGATGACGCTCAGTCGGTAAAAAATGGTTATTTTGTGGTGCGAAATAGCTTTGTGCTGGGTACATTTTAATGTACTTACCTATATCATTATTAGATCACGACATAGGAAATAACTGAATTGTATCCAATTAACGTATATAAAAGCAATTACCTATTTTGTATTATGATATTTTTACTTATGTTAAATATTGTGAACATTTAATGCTGTGATGCAATGAATCGTTTCACGGTTCGGATTGTCATAATAATAAAATATCACAGACTTCAATGTAAATATGCACTCCTTGTAATGCCAAACTGATTGGCGCCATGACTGGTTTGGCCCTGAGATGTAGGAAAAATTGCATTCAGATAATGTTTAAAATCTCCCGAGACAATTGTATGAAAATAATGAGCAGTAAATTGAAACGAGTTCCAAAATTTGAAATGATGTAACTGATGTATCTCCAAACTATTTTCTAACAAAAAAATTATCCTTTTTGATTACATAAATAAGTTAATAAAATTGGAAACGGAGACAATCCGTGAACATGCGCATTGCTTAAATTTTCTTTCACTAGGCTATATAAAGTGTTTTGTGATTTCATTAATAATGAGAGTGAATGAAATTTAATCAACAAGATAGAAGATATTAATATTATATGAGTCTAAATCACTGATCCAAATAACTAAATACTAAACAGAAGAAAAAAAATGTTCGACTTGATTAATTCTTTGACGATCCGCCCTAAAATGCGTTACCAACTTCTTTTAGCAGTTTAGTGTTTGGATATCTAAAAAAAATCCTGCAATAAATTCCCTCGATGTTTGCCCATGTAATGTTTCATTGAAAGTAATCTTTTAAATAGACGTCACTCGGGTTTAATGCCATTTCTCCCTTTTTCTATAAACTTAAAAGTATAAAATTAAAAACACGAGTATACCTCCGTCACTACCGACTTTCCAAATATTTTTTCTGCCGTAATAGGGTGGAGGTTTTTCTTTTTATTTGTTGTCTTGGTCCATTTTGAAGGAAGAGAGCCCATTTGTTTTTAAATCTTCCCTGGGGATGAGAGCAGAATGTCTAATTTCTTTGGACGAGATCTGGAGACCCATAGGAAGACCACCTCCGCACGCTCTTGAAGCATAGAGGGTTCTTTGTACCGTGGATATGATATGTTTGATCTTGTAAGCCTCCTCGTAAGTTGGTAGTTTGATACAAGCCAGTCAGTAGAGGTTGTAGTTGATACTCCAGTGCTTTAATATTATCGCTTCCACAGCTTTAATGACTGGACCACTTAAGGCAGTGATAGAAGACGTGGAAAGATGTAATTCACGACTTCCCACAGCAATGGCACCCCCGATTCTTTGGATCCACATGGAACTTGCTCATAAATAGATAACACGTAGCTAAACAAGTACCAGAACCATTTTTGATAAGAGTCCGTGAAGGTTTTTTTCGTAATAATCTACGGACACAGCAGGGGGAATTCAGCCTCATTATGCAGTAGCCTCAACCGTTTCTCGATGCTAGAAAAGGGACGTCCAGAACAATCATAGACTTCCGAAAAGATTGATTGTCTAATGCCGTCAGAGCAATGTAGAAGGGGATAGGTGGCTAAAGAGATATATTTCCCCCCAAAAAATTCAATTGGAAACTTAGTATATAATTTGTTATCTGCTTTTGTTTCTTTGGAAGAATTCCCAACAGATGTTAGGTTACCCTCATGGAAAAACTCCGAGGAGCTTCCCAATGCTTTGTTAAAGTTCAGAGACTCATTTGCTCTAAGTAGAGGAAGGACCCTGAGCAAGCTTGATCCCCAGGACTTGGCCATTCTCTTCCAGTGAGATCTGCAGAACTTAAAGATCTTAGTAGTTCACTGCTCAATAATCTCTGCAACCAGGAGAATTTAAATATTTCCACATGGACTCCATTTCAAGCAATCCCAAGCCCTATTAGATATGCAAGAGTGCATCCTAATTTTAGAAATGTACGGCTTAGAGTTACCTCAAACAGGGAAGCCCTTAGCTTATAAATTATATTGCACAAGGTTTCCATGAAAGGTATATATCTCAGTAAATGGAAAATTCTGGGGAAGACATTAATATTCCATACAAATAGTCTTTCGTAGCGGGAGAGGGGAGTTATTCTATAAAATGATGTTGTTCAAATAATATATCGATTACTTTATTCTTATTTTTCTCTTCTGCTTCGTCCGTGGAAAAAAATTCATGGTAAAAAAAACGTCCCACCTTTTGCACAGAACGTATCTTTTTAACTTCACATAGACAAAATAGCATGAATATTTATATTGATTTATCATATCTGTCGATAAATGGGTCATCATTATGAATATCGGACGTAGAAAAAAACTATGTGAGAAGAAGTATTTTATTATCCCTAGCGATTGTACATCCACTTAGATTAAAAACTTCTGTGATTTAAATGTTTATACGTAAGATAATACATTATAATGTGTAACGTATATTTTTATATTCTTTTTACTTAATATATATACCAGACCATGCTGGCAAGTATTCCTCATGTGAAAACCGATTCCTTTAACATGAAACATTGCTTAATAATAATCATCATAAGTTACTCCTGATAATTAGTTACTGCTCTTGACTCTGCTGTAGCAGAGATTAATTGTTTCACCCACACGAGCCGTAATCCTTCAACTATGAGAAGAAGGAACTCTCATTATCACCTCAATACCATACATATACTTACCCCTTCCTCTAATCACTGGCAAAAAAACACCCCTGAATAAATCATTTATCAATAAGTAAGATTAATAAAGGGATTCAATCTATGTATGTTTATATACATTCCCTGACTACCATCCATATAAATCGATTCATTTAAAAGCAGTTATAACATATAAGCTAAGGAAGGTGTGGTGTGGTGTGTGTGATAGGGCCAAATCCCAATGGGTTACCGCCTTTGGTGAATGATTATAAATATGCATCGGGAGAGATTTTTATAAAATAAAACTTTATATTATTAAATATATTATTCATAAGATTCCAAATATACGTAAGTACTTCTATTCTAAAAATTAATGGCATTTTTTGGCATCGCATCCAATTAATATATTTGTTTTGTACCAAGTACAACTATATTTCATGCAACAATGAATTAAATAGATAGCAAATTAAATTATACACTTACAAACGAATCACATTTATAATAAAGTTTTCAATAATACTCATATAATCCTCCTGGCGGGCAACTTTAGCAGATCGAAATTTGTATATTTAAAACTGTACTTTTGCTGTTATAATTGTTTTTATAGGGACCCACATAAATAAGTCAAATTCTCGTACTTTCAATACCAAATTAAAATCCTCGTAAAAAATAGTCACCTAGTGCTCTAGAATCCGAACTACATATGAACACTCGATCAAGAAGTGCCTTAGTCTTTCCCTTGCTTCCTCCAAAGTCCTACCATATGGAACTCCCAAGAACAAAGTATTCGTCACAACTCGTACTTCAAGCATGATAGGGAGAAGTTCAGATCATATGAACGTAGGCCTTTGATTATTTCACAAACTGGAGCCTTCACTCCATATTCTTCCTTCCTTCTCTCTATCTGTGTCAGGAAACACTGCTTGACTTTTTATCCAATATAACTCCCCGAATAAAACTGTTACTCGACATTTCTTTTAAACAATTCCTCGGTCCGACTTCCCTCTTACGAAAACCAACTTTGCTTAAAATGCCTGGACCAACATATCTCTCACGTACTCAGATTTTTTCTTTATAGATGTGTGAAATAAAAATCCAAGTCTTTTTTAAGACTGATCCTGCCACAGCATTTTCTCTAAAAACTTATCGGCTATTTTTTTTAAATATGGACTCATTTTCATTCCAGAGTGAACTTATTTTCGAGAAAATTCCACTATTTTATGAGGCCATTTGCCTCTTTTTTTGCTCAACTGTACCATTCCCACTTTCGAATAATATATTCTTCGATGATTCATTGTATATAGATCATTTTTGTGTAATTTGTCAGAACCCCTTAAAAAGGATAACCTTCCAGAAACTACCAAAGTTAAGCATTCCTAGTCCACCAATCTGTTAAGAATCTGGATCCGCTTCAACGAAATTCGTGAATAAAAAAGACTCAAATAATTCGTCTATTTTTTGCAAATATTTTCTAAGTTACTGTATGATTTTCTAAACAAAAGACGAACGATAGGAAATATTTCTTTGTGGTTTGTCGTCAACCAAAAATTTGTCGTTTATCGTTCGCGAACAATTACAAATGAACGACAAAACAACAAGTATCTCTCTCTCTCTATATATATATTAAATATATTTATTTTTATATTTAAATATATGTGTATATGTTACGGGCAATGTGGAAAATCGGGCAAATCTATACATTGCCCGGCAATGTACATAATGCCCGTTATGTAGGAAATCTATAGATTGCCCGGGCAATCTGTAGATTGCCCGCTATTTCGGGCAATGTGGAAAAGGCGTAAAAACGAATAAAACATATGATAATGTATTAAACTTGGTTTGAATGAATTAAACTTAAGGTAATGATACTATAAATGTCATTTTTGCACCCTTAATGTTACGAAATTACCAATTTAAATGCATGAAAAAATGTATTCCGAGACTGATATTTGATACAGATTAAAATAATCTATCCTTAGTCCCATTTGGAAGGAGTATATCGGGAAATCTTTAGCAAGAGCTTTGTTCCGGAGTACATCAACGAAGGAATCCTGACTTTGGTGCTAAAGAAGGGTAAAGACAAAGAGGAAATTAGTAGCTACAGACCCATCACGCTATTAAATACGTCCTATAAAATACTGACTGGAATCATAAATGAAAGGTTGTCTATTTTTCTGCCACATTTTATATCGGATTCTCAAAAAGGTTTTATGAAAAAAAGATCTGCAGAAGAACTACCCTTATCAATACAAGAACACTTTGATTATAATTATCAAAATAACATTAAGTCTGCGGCACTTTTAGTTGACTTTGAAAAGGCGTTTGATTCGCTCTCGCACAGACACATTCTCAGTGAATTAAAAAAACAAAGCTTTCCTCCAGTTTTTATAGACATGATAGGAGTCATTTAAGAGGTTCAACAACTCATATTGAAGTATTAGGCTCTACTAGTAGTTTTATTAGTAGAAAAGGCTGTCGCCAGGGTGATAGCCTCTCCCCATCACTTTTCATCATTGGAATAAATTGCCTCAGTAAAGACATTCAGTCTCACCCACAAATTAAAGGAGTGAAGTGCACATCAATGACGTACAAGGCACTCATGTACGCAGACGACCTCACAATTGTACTGTCTGGTTCCGATATTGAAGTTCAGAGGAGTATATCGGAGTCTTTAAAAGTCCTAGAAAACTTTTAAAAAATCAGGATTAAAAATAAATATTAACAAATCTGAAATACTCACATCTGATTCAGACTTGATGAAGAGTCGCTTCCCCTCATTTAAGTGCACAAAAGCAGCATCTCTCCTCGGGATATTTGTGGGTCCCTCAAGTGGCGAGGCATGCCGTCTAAACTTGGAAAAAATAATCGATAGGGTTAAGAAAACAACAAGATTATATATCCCAGCAAATTGAACATGATAGATAAAATAAATGTCTGGAATAAATTAATTCTTCCCAAGATCACACACCTACTAAGATATGTGCCCTTTGACCATCATACAAACCATCAAATCGAAGATATAAGGAAAAGCTTCTTGTGGGGGACCAAAAGACCTTACGTATCAGATGAACGGATCACTCAAGCACAATATCGCTGGGGCTTAGGCTGTAAAAAGTCGGATACGGAATGGAAAATTTAAATCTTTACTGGCTCAAGAAACTACGTCTTAGCTCAGAATTATGGGCCGAAAAAATAAAAGCATCTTTTAAGTTCAAAACCTCTTTTAATTTTAGCGAAAGAATAGCTATGGGTCCCCTTGAGCTTATTAAAGTAGTCGAAAAAATTGACGCTAAATGGAAAAAAATGGCGGAGTCCTGGAAATCGCTTTTGGTCCATATTCTTCCTTTACTGGGGCCAAATGAACCAGTAAATTTTAATCCTAGAATCAGTAATTCTGATATTCTTTTAAAAGAACATTCGTATACGACAATTGACCAACTTAGGAGCTCGGAATCAAAAGGCAATACTTGGCTACTCATACGTGCAAGTGAAGCTAAAGCCCGTTCAAGAAAGAGGGAATACATGGGTCCTCCAACCCCAGCGGTTATTGCCATGGAAACTATTCAAAACAAGGACATTAGAAGAAGTGTGGATAACTTTAAAATTCAAATGGCTGAATCTCAAACAGACAGTCAAAAATCAACACCAATCTTATTAGTGAAAAGAAGACTCAAACGACTGGAGATAAGTGACAATAAAGTTATCCAAGAGGCATGGAGAACTATCTTCTGCAACAAATATACAAACTCAAAAACAAAATGGCTTAGATATAGATTAGCGACATCCAGCCTATTTACCAACAAGTCAAAACACAAAGAAGAAGAAAGGACCTGTTCGTATTGCGGAAGCACCTCCGAGTCATCATTCCACCTTTTTTACGAGTGCCAAAAGATAAACAGCATTAGACTACATGTGGAGGACAAAATCCAAAACACTTACGGAATTTCCTTATCCAAGTCGGACTGGCTTGTGGCAATATGCCCAGAATCAGAAGACCATTACAAAGTGGAAAATATAATCTCATGCACAATATCCTGGATCTATGGAGCGAGGCAAACGAGGATTCTCCCTTCACTCAGGGTCTTCTCGAGAATGGTGGACCGAATGATGGAGGTGATGGATGGGTTCCCTTGACCACGAGCATAATCCGAAGCCAATATTCATTTTCCCCTATAGTGTTGGATGTTTTTATGATCCTCAAAAATCTTTGTTTTTAATAACTCTCTTTTGTTTAATATTTACCTCACGTGCTTGTTTTTATTATTGTTCTTAGTTTGCGTCAACTCCCTCCCTTTTTATTATTGTAAATCATCCCTTTAAACTGTCCTGAAAAAACGCACATCAGAAGACGCAGGTTTTAATTTATTATAGTTCAAGTTCATTCGAACCTAATAATATTTTCAAAATGTATTTTATATGCGTATAGAAAAAGTGAAATATAAAATAAAAATAAATAAATAAATAATCTATCAAAGGCTCATGACGTCATAGGGTTAATTATAACAATGCCACCTATAAATATAAAAAAGAAATAACTTCTTTTGAAATAAGAAATTCTCTCGATGGTATAATTTTCTTGGATTATCTTGTAAATATGTATTAATATTTTATTAACCGACTGGGATGTTCTTTATGTTCTATTCACTTCCATTATTTAATCCAATCTCATGGATCTCAGTTGTGAAATATTTATTTTCTCTAATCTACTCCGTGATTCTCATCATTCCCTTGGCGGTGAACCAGGATATTAATTTTTATTCATCTTTAGGTAATAAGATATAACATTTGCGACAATTCATGATATTAATCTTTATTCGTCTTCAGATAGAGTCACCATTGACGCCGATGGCGAAAAGACTCCCCAGGCTGATGCTCAAGGAAGTGTACCTGAAGATGAAGCTCTTCGAAGGTGTCGAGGAAATGTAGGGGACGAGGAAGGCTGAGATCACGTTGTATTCCGGGGACCTACGATTCTTCAGTCGGCCAGGATCCTGATGAGGCTAGAAAGGAGGATGCGAGTCACCCTTCTAATATGACTCATTTGTTAGTGAGGCAACCCACCCTTTGAGATGAGCGCACAGTCGAAAGTCCTGGATGAATGAGTTCCGGTTCTACTCATCCCAGTCTGAAAAATGCGTCAGGCACGAGGCGACGCCAGAAAGTCTTTGAAAGAGGATGCTAGAGCCTGGAGGAGGTCCTCAAAGTAGTCATCAAAGAATCTAAGTCCTCCAATGAATGGATCGCGAGATGATTCTGTTGTCGGAGTACAAGGGTTCGAAGCCCAAGCCATAATCTCCGGAGAGGGGATGCTAATGACCTGGGAGATTCCATGCCTTCCATCCAAAACTGTGCCCTGCAAAGGAAGCCACATGTCATCGTTGTGGACAAACGGGTCATTTTGGCCAAATGCTGTATAGAACGAAAGCACCTCACCTCTTCCCAGTGGGAGGTGAGAGTGAGAATGTAATATTGGGTGAAGGACGGACGGTACCTAACGGAATCTGGTGCCATTAGCGTCTTCGGAGAGGGCAAGGCAAGAAAGTCCATCTCCTAATCCCAATAGCCCGGACGCTGTTATTTTCGTAAGGAAGTTTGTTGTGACGTCAATGGGTCAGTCTATCTTGGGATTCCGGGACGGTTAAATTTTGGATTTTTAAGGTTATGAGTCCTCCCAACAAGTACTGCGCGATCGGTTCATCGTAAATGAGTCGGAGGATTTTCTGCCATCCCTCTGCACGAGCAGTTGAGGAAGGAGTATCTTCGCTGGGACGGATATGAGAAACGTAAGATAAAGCTGCCCTTTTTAATGCGGCTGTCTTGTTTTCATTAATCTCCAAACGATTTTTATCTTTAATTAATTATGTTATAAATTTCAATGGATTATTTTTTGTTTATGTTGTCTCTTCGCCAACAACTTCTTAACTAAGATTTTGAATACATTTAAGAGCAATGACGAAATTCAGTGTCATTTTATCAAGACTTTTTAGCTCCTTTTATGTGTTTTTTACGCTCATCGTTGTTAATGCAAAGCTTACATCCCTCTATGCGTCCTTGATTGCAAGATGGGCATTTATCTGTGATCTTTTGGATTTTCTCATTTGTTTGATCAACGATTTCGGATAATTGCTCCTCAGATATGATATTATTATCTTT
The DNA here is from genome assembly GCA_013387185.1 of Caligus rogercresseyi. Lineage (NCBI taxonomy): Eukaryota > Metazoa > Arthropoda > Copepoda > Siphonostomatoida > Caligidae > Caligus > Caligus rogercresseyi. The sequence goes on from CP045891.1 coordinate 25,386,465, forward strand.
TGGCAGATGCATTCCTTCGAGTCCTACTCTCATGGGGCGACCATACATTGCCTCGTTAGGAGTTCGTCCAATACCAGAGTGGTATCTGCAATTTTTGGCGTATTGGACAAAGCAAAGTCCATCGGACCACTGGGTTGATTTATTGTCCCGGAGCCACATCATTAAAATGTCTTGAATATCGCGATTCGCTCTTTCCACCGATCCTTGGGATTGAGAGTGACGAGGCTTCCCATGCACAAGCTTGCAATTTGGCCATAGAGAAACCAGTTTTTCTATAACTTTGTTGGCGAATTCTCTTCCATTGTCACTTTGTAGAAATTTTTACTAATTGTCCAGCAACTTCGTCCGCGGTCTTTGTTTTCAAGGGACGAAGGCAAACAAATTTGGTCAAATGGTCTTGATAGACCATAATAAAGCGGTATTCCCTATCTGCAGTGCTTTGCATGTCTATTAAGTCCACTTGACACCGGGAATTCATATTGTCAGAAATTATTGGTTTCAAAACAATGTTTTTTTTTGTTTTAGATTTTTTTAGTAGGCAATTTTCGCACAATTCTAAAAAGAGCATTATATTTTCTTTGGTAATATTGTAGAATGTTTTTTGTAGCTCTTTCATCATGATGTTACGTCCTGCATGTCCTAATTTAATGTGAACTTCAAATATAGTATCGAAGAGATCTTCTTTTGGGACAATGAGTTTATTGAGTCCTCTTTTGGCAACTTTGAGCACACCATTGCAATCGACCAATTCGTAACGGCTTTTCCAAAGGTATTCCTGAGACGAACGGGGCTTGCAATCTAATCGGAGACGTTGGAGGGATGATGATATACTCTCGTAGTTTTGTTTATCTATCACAATAGTATTTCCGGCTTTATTCTTGAGAGCTTCATCCAATTTTGATAGATAAGCTTCTCTATTAACAGCCGAAACACTCATTATGATAATTGGAAGGTATATTTTGGGAAGCGTAAACTTTGGAGTATGATTTAGCTCTTTGTGGGGTCTTTTTTAAACTGATGAATCATCTCAGTGATGTCCAATAGAAAAGAAAGAGAAAAAAGCAACGTCATAACATTGTTAACTTGTTCTTTTTATAAGCGAAGAGGTTGCGTAGTCTAAAAAGGAGAATATTATGACGAAAATATTTGTACAATCCATCAAAGCGTTATAGAAAAGCTAAGTTTATACAACTAAGGTTAATAAATCCTATAAAATATATATACTATTCCTTCGATTTAAATTTGACTGAAGTACCCGGTTCTTTATTTGAATAAATTAAGGCACGATTGATTTGTTGTATATTGGTTAACTCAAAAAGGTATAATTATGATAAAGATATTTTTACAATATTCTATGAAGCTTAAAAAAGAAGGACTCAATTTAATTTTGAGATCCCTTTTCAAGAAGAAAACAAATATGACGTAACAAAACAGTATAAAGGGAGAAAATCCATTGTTGTGATACCGTTTCTTAATAATATTTTTCCAGGGAGAATTTGTCGACAATTAACGCGAATAAAAAGAACAAATACATGAGTACCATAATATTAAGGAAATAAAGTTCTAAAAAAGTGAAAAACTCTATTTACAGAGAACCAAATTGATTTTAGATGCACTGCTATCCTTCAGGAGTAAATGTCCAATTTATTAGATTTTTTATTAAAGGCCCCGAGGATTCTTTAATTTTTCATATCTTTAGTTGAATATAACACAATTAGAAATGTGATTTATTGTTATTGATATTTTTCTGATAAAAAATATTGAGTTTTATTGAGAAACATAAGAGTAGACTTAATTTATTTTCCTTCATCGATCGCTGATGAAAATCTTGTTAAACAAAAAAAAAGTGTTGAAGTAGAGCAATGGGAGAAGTGTAGTCACATGTAACATGGATCTTTATTTTAATTAACCTTGATATACTAACAAAATAATCTATTAAATAAAGTAACTAAACACTAAGAAAAGAAATGTATAACAAAAAATACAACAATTAATAGACAAGGAATGCCAAATGTTATCTCCTCATCAACAGTACGGTTGATTACACAGCCCCCCCCCCCCCTTCCCTTTTCGAATATTCGAAAAAAAACCTTGTAAACGAAGAGTAAAAAGCAATATATTTATTAATATTCTAAAAAACGTGCCACGTTCAAACGAAACAAATTTACACTCGAGAGGCGAAGAGTCATCCAAGGAGGATAATGTCAGAGTTGAAGAGAAGTTCCAGCCGTAAAGGACTTTCCTAGGATCTGAATTTTAATGGAAGATAGGTTTCTTCTGCAGTAAGTCAGAAAGTTATCTCCACAACAGAATAAAGAGTCTTTCCAACATATCACTTCAAGATGAGTGAAAGGACAAGAGTCAGGCAGAAAATAAGAAGCGAAAAGTGTTTTTCTAACATACCAGTTCCCGGAGTAGTATAAACTAATGCCGAATCATCCACCAAACTAATTGGACATACCTTCTATTCGTAGAGGGACTTCAAAATTTCATTTGTGATATTTTATTAAGGTTCACTATCATCATTAATATCTAAAAGCCGTAATGGAATATAACAAAGATACATAAACAATCAAACCCCTTTGACGTCACCATAAGTTATTTATTAGTGCAGATTATTTTGGTCTGCATGAAAGATCGGTCTCGTAATTATTCATTTTATTCCTTTTTAATGAGTAATTTCGTAACATTAAGGGTTCAAAAACGACATTTATAGTATCATTACCTTAAGTTTAATGAATTCAAACCAAGTTTAATACATTGTCATATGTTTTTATTCGTTTTTACGCCTTTTTCCACATTGCCCGAAATAGCGGGTAATCTACAGATTGCCCGGGCAATCTATAGATTTCCCTACATAACGGGCATTATGTACATTGCCCGGGCAATCTATAGATTGCCCGATTTTCCACATTGCCCGTAACATATATATATATCAGGAAACGACCGGGACACTTTTTGTCAGGACCCGGGCCAGGACTTTAAGTTTTCAAGCTGGATCGGACCGGGCCAGGACTTTAATATATTTTCGTTCCTTCGTCATTCTCAAAGTGACGACGGTTTCTTAGAAAAGAAGTTCCTTTAAAAAATTCTCGAAGAAAGTGACGACGTTTTTTTTAGAAAATAATTTCCCTCAAAAAATTAAAAATTCTCTAAAGAGTTTTTAAATATTTTTATTTAAATTTTAAAATCGTTTCTATAAAAACGTCAACACTTTTAGAATGAAGAACGAACCAAAATATTAAAGTTTTTAGATTTTTAGACACCGGGCCGGCCGGGACACTCAAAAAACAGCCAAGAGCCGGCCGGGTACCCGTTCATTTCCTCTGGGATTTAAGTTTTATTTTTATATTTACATAATAAATGAACAAGTACTGCAAAAAATATTCAACTTATCTGCACATATATTTAAAAATGTATTCGGGAAAATACATAAAACTATCAAATCCGCTTTATTAGTTCTTTTTTCTTTGATCATCTGACATAAAATAAATAGCTTTGGGATAAAAACTCACGTATAATAAGAGCATAAGTCGCTTTGCTTTTATCTGATATGTTTCGAAAATGATTAAAAACACATGATTAAAATTAAGTCATATATTTAGCAATGGTCGAAATTTGAAAGAAATCAAAATTTTGAAGATTAGTTCTATTGCCAATAACAGTAGTTCGTTAACAATTTTATATAAGTTTTGAAGGTTCCTTAATACTTTGCATTTCCTTAAATTGTACCATAATCAACTTTTTTACTACATAGGTTATTTATTTTAGTTGAGGAACATATTCAGGAAATATATGACACTATCTATACTATACATACTCTAGTTTATGATTCTCAAGATATGAAGAACTTGCACAAAAAATATATTTTTATAGCTGTAAGAGGTGGAATGCACGAAAAAATTTATAGCAATTAATCCCTGAACTTTGAACTAGCTATCAAACCTTTGATTTTCCCCTCGTGCGTACAAATCAAAGAGGAATCCTACAGGATTATACATCATGAGTTCAACTGGCATATTCATGATTGCATAACATTTATGTATTATGAGAAGAAGAAAAAAGATGGGTGAAGTATCTTTAATCCCTAAAATACGGTTACATACTTGTACAAATTTAACACTTCAATGTATTTGCAGCGAAGGTGGTTTTGACAACTTTTAAAGGAGTCTTTTTTTAACGTCAATGAAGTAAATGAAAAGTTAATGCAATATTGGACAACTTCTTCATGCTTGTTCAAATCATAGTTAAACAAGGCTAGGATGGTTATGTATTACCTATAAGTGCACATCAATACAGGTTTTATTACTTTTATAACATGCGATCTTTGAGGCATATGCCTTTAAGCAAAAGATTACACTGGGCAACAGCCAAATTTAGGTCGGACTAATTTTCACTAATTCTTATAGAGTTTTATCCACTGATTCCGAATATGGTATTCATTTTTCAAAGTTAGTGATAATTCAGAGCAAAATGGATTTCAAATTTTTCAGCACTTTTTCGATTCAGAGCCATTATTGACATACAAGGACTGAAGTATAAAAAAATAAATAACAATGATTTGATAGAGCTTATATCAAAGTACTCATTTCAATTTTTACTTCGTCTCTGGCACATTTATACTTTAAAATATATGTCATTTTGTACGAAAAATGAAAGGTTTTACTTAGAGACTTACTGTTCATCACTGTTCCTCACTAAAAGGTTTTACATGATTAAAATTCATATGAATATGAAGAAAAAATATAAAGCTTTAATTTGATATGCTTGGTGTTCCATAAAATGCCTTATTTTAATATAAAAAATTAGCAAATTAATATTTTTAAATCCTCTCAATTTTGCCCTTTTTTAGAGAAATTCATAAGTCACCCAGTGAGATAGAAGAGAGAAACTGACGTCACAACGTAGGTAAACAATAAAGAGGAATTTTACCCCTTTCATTGGAATTTGTGTTTTTCCCAGGAAATCTTCCGAGAATGCAGGATTCCTAATGACTGGCCTGCCGGCTGTGCCGTCGTACACAAAAGAAAGACCCTGAAGGACATTACCCCCCCCCCCCCCTCTCTCTTCCTTAAAACTGGTTGGCTGGCTTATTTCGTCTGCATCAAAGAAGATGACGTGTCGGACACCCCGGAGGGAGAGAGGGATGAATCAAGGAGAATATAAATAAGGTGAGGCAATGGGAATCGACGTAGGCAATTGCAGGGCGACAGCTGACTATTTTGTTGTGATGTCACAAGTGCTACGCTTGAATTCTAGTTCAGTTTGTATTGTAAAGCTAAAATGCGATATTCTCGAGGAAGTAATGATGTTTGTGCCATCCCCTCTTTCTCTAATTCTCGAGATGCATAATATTTTGCACTTCCGACGAGGGATCCCAATATTCAACATCTGTGGATTGCACAATGCAGAAGATACGACAGGATTGGCCTAAAGAATGCAAAGATCCGCGATCAAGTGTGTCCAAGTCCTTCAGACAGGTTCGTCAAGAAGCCCGTGAACGAAAAAAATTGTAAGTTGACTATTGAGAAGGATGAGGAACTCTCAGTTACGAAAAGGAAGCTGTCCTGCTACAAAGCTAAGTGCCTCAAACTTTAATTAGAACCTCATTGGAAAAGAATTACACAACGAATTCAAACAAGAAGGTTAATTAATCCTTTGACAAAGTTCATTCGTGGCTACTCAAAAGAAGATGTAACTACCACCCTCATTCTACGGAGCATATCTACCCGGGCCTTTGAGTACTTGCGCTCACGGAAACTCCTTCCTCTGCCTAGTCGGCAAACACAGGAAAAATTCCAATGACTGTTCCAACAAGGCTCTCTCCTATATTGCTGGGTACTCAGGAAGTTTAAAGACCTCCACCCAAATTTGGGGAAACAGACGAGTAACATTGAAGGATTTGAAGAAACACAAAGTCCTTGGATTGAGTTATTACCGCCCCTTCTCCCGATTTTTGAAGTTCTGCCACATTTTAGAAAATCATTACCATTTTTTTCATAAGAGCCATCAAGACGCAATTGATAAAGACCCCATGTTTTTTAAGGATTTTTAAGCCACTTATCAATTTATATCCAAATTGGTCAAAATAAACTATTATTGCTTTTGTAATTTAAAAAAAGAACACGGATTCGAGTCAATTTTATTAATAAGCTACTTTAACAGAAAAATGCTAGTGAAAACTTACACACATAGGCCAGGTTACTAATTCGCGTAATTATATTCATATTCTTATGTTCCCCTTTTTTTGTATGTACATATGTAGAATTCTATTATTGTGATTTATAAATTGCTTGAATTAAATGAAAATCATGAGTGTAAAAAATATTTTTATTGTTAGAAATTATTATTTGCTAATTACTAAAAATAATGAATACTAATTATAAATCATTTACTTAACAAATTTTTCATGCAACATGGGTTCTATACACTAGCACAGAACAATATTGTAATGAAATATTTTCAATTGAAAGATAAAGTTGAGAAATAATTTCTAAATCATAGCACTAAAATATAATGTTTTTTATTGTAGCATTCGTGACGTCACAAAATTCTCCCTTTTGAACAATAGTATAAGTAAAAGATTTCCTCTTTGACTCACCTTATTTATATTCTCCTTGGGGAGGAATGGACTCCCGCCCCGTGAGAGAGAGAGTCATTGCCCTTGTCCTGTCTACCTGCTAGCCTATTCTATCGGGGAGTCTCCTATTCAAGTGAAGACATCCAACAACACAATCATTTCACCAGCCACAAATCACAATGATACACATCATTCATTTATGAGACGCGCAGTTGTCTACCCACCGATCCGCCGCCGTCCTCTATTCCGGAGGGGGGGGGGTCCACCTGCCATACATCCACTCATCCTGAAACAGAGCACCATTTCAACAGAAGCCGCCGGGCATGCCATGAAGATAACACACAAGCGATCCTGCATGGAACTGGGGAGAGACTCCCATCCCCCACACACTCAGAAGGCGGACGGAACACCATCACGCCCTCGCCTGCATTGGCCTCTTTCTTCACGTCACTCTAAATCCATACTTGGGAACTAAGCAAAGACTTTCCAACATCCTCAGGTGGAAGCCATCTCCCCCATGGGGCCCGAGTCCTCTACGGAGCGCTATGGCATCCGCTCCACCAAGGACGACCTCCTCCAGATAATTTCAAAGTGGACAGGGACATTGCAAGGGCCGAGTCACAAATCGTCAAGCTAACCCGTCCCAATAAGCATTCCATATACAATCAGCCCTCTGGGAACACCACCTGGGCACCCGACGGGCCATCTGCTAGAGACAGACATCGAGCAACTATAAGAACAAAGCTGGAGAACCAGAAGATGCATTCTTACGCTGTAATTGTGACAGGATTTTGGAAAGTTCTTTACACTATGTGTTGTCAACCCAGCCGCCCGCAGGACCTAGCCTTAGCCACGGAGCTGAAATGAGCTGGTCTTTAAAAAATAGCAATTGTACAAGAACTGTTACAATTATCTTCAAATCATTGGGACAGCAAATTTAAAAGCTGATTTCCGCTCATTGAACCTGTTTTGATATGTAAGGTGCATGAAAATAAAAAACGAATTATTTACACTCTAAACATTCTTTTAACTTATTGATTGTTGCCTAGATTTCAACACCTTATTTAGTGGTTTTAGTGGTTAAATCTTTGAAACATTTCGATTTACTATCTCTTGACTTGGTCTGACGTAAATAAAACAAGTCTTTTACTCCCAATTTATTTATCTTTTAATTAACAGATAACAATAAAGTAAATAAATTTGTGAAAAATTCGTGACAGTTATGAAAAATATTTTAGACTGTTTAGACAATTTAATTATTTTTTCTAAAACACAAAACTTCTATTCTTCTATCCCAAATGAAAGAGAAGTTGCTTTTTTCAATTAATATTAACAGGCGATTACTCCATTCAAAGGATATTTAAATATCATGGACCCATGGAAAGAAACAATTTATATATTTCTGGGACGAATTTCTCCTTTTTGAATTGGTGTTCACTCCATCATCAGCTGCTTTTATTATCATTATTCCCTCTTTCTTTCTATCAACCAATCACGTCCCAGAAAAATAGTCACGGATTCTTAATTATCTCATTAGAAAAAAGTCAAAGTAAATCTATTCATTATATTTTCTAGGAATAAAAAGTAATCTTCAGCAAGAAAGAAAGTCTTTTCCTCTGAACTTCTTATTAATTTAGGAAAAATGGGAATTTCTAATAAACAAGACTTAATTAAAAATATTACATCCTATTTATTTCTTATATTTAATTGCTGATAACAGCTCAAGCTATAAAAAAGATGTTAATTTGAGATAGCACATCATCAGTATTCATGTCTTTGAAGTCCCTGGAATGTTTTTAATGTTATTCAATACTTGGATCTGTAGACGTTACTAAATATATATCAAAGTTAATAAGAATTATTAAATCGTATGAAGGTTTTTAACAAAAATTATTTTTTGATAGAACTTTTACATTTCTATACATTGTTTGTCATTTGTCAAGCCCTCATTTGCTTTTCTTTTAGGCGGGGAATAATTTAAACTAAAATGTTCAATGATGTCAAAGTATGTAATTCCTCTTCTACGTTTTAGATATACATATATTATGTGATTTAAATTTTTGAGCCTGAATAAAAAACAATTAATTACTCTTTAAACTATTTATTTTTTAATTCTTGATAGTTGCTTCGATTTCAACAACTTATTTAGGAGTTTTGCACTGCCTTATCAGGAAATTATATCCGTTTATCTTCATCGGGTCAGGTTTTCATGCTAAATTGATTTTAAAGAGCCATTTTGTGACAAAAATTGATAACATTTTTGTTCATTACCAGCTGACTTTTTTCATGTGTATCATCCTATGTTTTTAGAATAAGAAAAATGATCTTTTAACAACATATATTAATTATCTGATTGTATATTTTAAACTTAATGATGTACATTAAAAATTATAAATACGTGTAAATTGCATGTTCCCAATTTTTAGCACCGGGATAAAATAAGTATGATAATAATTTAGTTGAGTTAAATAATTTAAGTGTTCCTATAAATAAAAAAATACATTTTTTTCACCCTGTCCACTTAGAAATTATCTGGAGGAGATCGTCCTTGGTGGAGCGGATGCCATAGCGCTCCGTAGAGGACTCGGGCCCCATGGGGGAGATGGCTTCCACCTGAGGGTGTTGGAAAGTCTTTGCTTCGTTCCCAAGTATGGATTTAGAGTGACGTGAAGAGTGAGGCCAATGCAGGCGAGGCAGTGGTGGTGTTCGGTCCGCCTTCTTGAGTGTGTGGGGGATGGGAGTCTCTCCCCAGTTCCATGCAGGGTCGATTGGGTGGTATCTTCATGGCATGCCCGGCGGCTTCAGGATGAGTGGATGAAGGGCAGGTGGACCCCCCCCCCCCCCGGAATAGAGGACGGCGGCGGATCGGTGGGTAGACAACTGCGCGTCTCATAAATGAATGATGTGTATCATTGTGATTTGTGGCTGGTGAAAGGATTGTGTTGTTGGATGTCTTCACTTGAATAGGAGACTCCCCGATAGAATAGGCTAGCAGGTAGACAGGACAAGGGCAATGACTCTCTCTCTCTCACGGGAGTCCATTCCTCCCTCTCTCCCTCCGGGGTGTCAGACACGTCATCTTCTTAGATGCAGACGAAATAAGTCAGCCAACCAGCTTTAAGGAAGAGAGGGGGGGGGGGGGTAATGTCCTTCAGGGTCTTTCTTTGTGTACGACGGCACAGCCGGCAGGCCAGTCATTAGGAATCCTGCATCCTCGGAATATTTCCGGGGAAAAACACAAATTCCAATGAAAGGGGTAAAATTCCTCTTTATTGTTTACCTACGTTGTGACGTCAGTTTCTCTCTCACTCTTTCTATCTCACTGGGTGACTTATGAATTTCTCTAAAAAAGGGCAAATTGAGAGGATTTAAAAAATATTCATTTGCTAATTTTTTTATTTAAAATAAGGCATTTTATGGAACACCAAGCATATCAAATTAAAGCTTTATATTTTTTCTTCATATTCATATGAATTTTAATCATGTAAAACCTTTTAGTGAGGAACAGTGAGTCTCTAAGTAAAACCCTTCATTTTTCGTACAAAATGACATATATTTCAAAGTATAAATGTGCCAGAGACGAAGTAAAAATTGAAATGAGTACTTTGATCTAAGCTGTATCAAATCATTGCTATTTATTTTTTTCTATACTTCAGTCCTTGTATGTCAATAATGGCTCTGAATCGAAAAAGTGCTGAAAAATTTGAAATCCATTTTGCTCTGAATTTATCACTAACTTTGAAAAATGAATACCATATTCGGAATCAGTGGATAAAACTCTATAAGATAAGTGAAAATTAGTCCGACCTAAATTTTTAAGTAGATTTTTGTTGACCTGTGTTATTGATGCAACATAACTAAAACAATATATAAAATATAGTTTGTGGAAGGTAGTTTATGATATCCAAAAATGACTTATTTGTGAATGAATATTCATTTTTATACACTACTCAGGGAATACAATAATTCATAAAATTAGGCGTTTAAAAATATTTATCTCATTAATATTAGTGTAGAATCCTTTTATCTTATAAATGCATGCATTCATTTTCATTATACTTCTAAAGAAATTTTTTGGTCAAGTTATAAATTCAAGAATTAAAAGATATAATGGAATGTCAAAATCTTTTGACCATGTCAAATGTTGATGAACATTTTCATCAAATTTATCCATTTAAAGTTTTCGCACATAACATTTGTATTGTATATATAATTTACGATTTTTAATTGTAAACAAAGATTTGTAAAATTGTTTAAACCTGATAAACTGATGTTGAAGATAGCAACTACATAACCAAAGATGCTGTCAGCTTTTCATCTTCATAACAATTTCTACCCAACACTTATTTTATAAGTTTGAATTACTAGGATTATGTGATATAATTTATATATTTTTGTGCCTAAATGGTTCGATATAAATTGCATCCAACAGGATATAAATAAGCATTATAGTATTAAAATTTGTGAATCGAACCTAGGATCTTATCAATGAGGTTGACTAAAAATGATCATCCCCTTCCGTGATTCGAACATGCACCCACAAAAATTTCAAATGTTAGCTATTGTCTGTTGACATATTCTAAAGAACTGATAATGCATATGTTTCCAGACTTTTTTAAGTGAAAAAGTCTAAATTTATATACAAAGGGAGATGGACTGAAGATTTAAATTAATATTTTGTGGAAGTTTATGCTATGTTATAATTTAGTAATTGTTTATTTTATTATGTTAACACACTTATTTTTATAAGATAATAGACATGCACTCAATTGAATTGGCCAAAATAATACAGGAAATCAATTGTTGCAAAGAAGGATAGCTTTGCATGCTTATACTTCAATTCACTCCATTTTTTGTTGTAATATTTCAGAAAAGAAACGGTCATTTTCTAACTAATATCAAATGGCATGTCTTAAGAAGGATTCACTTTCATTACCCATGTGGTTTTTTTTGGTCCCTTTAAACGTCAATATATTTTGGAAGAAAATATTTTAACTTTTCACAAATTTCAATATGCATTTATTTGAAATATGATGCATGGCATAAAAGCAAAAGTTATTGTTGGCATATCAAAAATGCTGACGTGGCTTCTACTTTTGTATTTTAGATTATAATATTTCCAAGACAACTTAGATTAATTAGTTGTTTTTTACAATTTCATATTGTGTGCATTAGATATATATATAAACTTAGTGCAAACATTATCATAATATTTAATTCAAGTTTAACTTAAATATATTTTTTTGGGATCTGAAAACGAAAAGTTGTCATAGACGCTAACTTTATCTATTCTCTTTTTTATATTCATATTAAGTTTTCCCTTGCTTATGGTAAAGCAAATTATTTTTTATGCTTATCGTTAAGAAATCGATGAGTTTAAAAACATGTACCTTGTATTCATTTGAAACTTAAAGATATGATTATAATTTGTAAGCAAATTAAATCTTTTACTTATATAAATTTTTAATAGTCTAGGAAAATACCAGAAAAATAAGAAAAGTCTTAAATGAATATAAATTATATTTCAACAAATATAAAATAATATTAACTCAAAAAGGAAATAAGTTTTCAATAATCAATGAGTTAACTCAATAAGTAAATAGTTTTTTTGTAAATTAGTATCCTTTTAAGACGGTAAACCTCCAAAATATAAAAATTCATTAAAGGTATATTTAAAATAACTACAAAAATATTGAAATACTTAATTATACGAGATAGAGACCATAAGATATATGTAATATTATCTAATGGCAATACAAAAATGAACATAACATTAAAAAAATCAATTAGCATTAAGTTTTGTCTTCTTGTATTTCTTAAAATACAAAGAAGTAAATTTAGTGTCTTTGCGAGGGAAGTAATGTAGATGAGACGTATGTATTTGATACGTTCAGTTGCGTAGTTCCATCCGCTTTTCTGAAATTTGGAAACAAGTCATTTTGACATTGACATCGAACAATTTACTTAATTGGTATTATTAAAAACACTCTATGTTATTAAAATGATTTCGTAAATGATGATAATATAATTATACATTTAACAAATGTAGCTAATAAACATATTTGGTACTATATTCTTCAGTTCTAGTTATGAAATACCAATACTACAATAATTAAGTGGGCTCTATTTGGCATGGGCAAAGTTTTTTTTGGATAAAAACATTTTATTCGACAATCTGCGAAAAAATTGTACAGTGTAAAATGAAATACATAAAAAGTATATACAGGAAACAGAGTAAAACTATTCAGGACAGCTTTGAATATACATAAAAAGTGTTTTTATGTATATTACAGATCTTATTACAGAATATATACCAGCAAAGGAATTACATTGTTGCGAGTAATTTTCGGTCTGTACCAATGGAAAACTGGATATTTACCATTTTTGATAAGACAGGAAGGCAAATTACATATATATATATATATATATATATATATATATATATATATATATATATATATATATATATTATATATATATTATATATATATATATATATATATATATATATATATATATATATATATATATATATATATATATATATATATACATATTATATATATTCTTATTTATACTGATTTAAAAAAATATTGACCAAATTAAAAACCTTAGTCCTTGAGTGCTTCACAAAAAGAACAAAAGAACCATTTTCATTTCCTATTTTTGCAATTAAATATATTTAATATATATCAAACTCTTCCCCTTGTATTAAGCCTTTTTCATATCCTTTCATATCAAAAATAGGATAATAAAAGTGTTTACACAAGATAAAAGACCCGGATGTGTATCTTCATAAAAAGTAAAAAGAGTTATCCAATGTAAACAGGTTGTTGTTGTTGGCACAATAATTACTATAAGTCTTCTAAAGCAATACTCTTTTTGGTCAAGAGGAAGATCATCTAGGCAAAGAACATTTTGTGTACAATGATTGAATAACAAGTTGTGTAAATTAGAAGAAGATGATAGGCGGTATAGATTTTGTCAAGATCTGAAAGATAAATTAATCCAAAAAGTTTTTTTTAACATAAAAGAAATGCTTACTTAAATGGATTACTTAGTAATAAATGAAGTAGTGATTTATACTTATCAGACTTGTTGATTTGTCGTTCATTTGTAGCCGTACGTCGTTTGCGAATGACGAACGACAAAAAAAAATATTGTTCGTCGTTTTTTTTAGCACAAAAAGAGACAAATACTTTTCTTTTTCATGAGAAAAAATCCTTTCTAAAAAATATAATCCATCTTTTCGGAATAACGAGGGAAAAATATCCTTTCTAAAAAAACGCCGTTAATTTATTTTAGAATGATGAGTGACAAACGAACGACGAACGATTAAATCTTTTTTTTTTTTAATCCCAATGGGAGACATACATTTATTCAATCACACAATAAATTTATAATAATCAACAAAAAAATAACTACATATTATACTATGACTAGAAGGAGAAAGACAAGTAATTTTTGAAGTATGGTTTTAAAAAAAATATGATTTATAAAAATTATAGTGTAAACGCATCTTTAAAAAATGTTTTAGAGATATGATATTCTTTTAAGGCCACCTCTGCTATCCTTGTGGAAATTTGGTGGTTTTTGAACCTGGACCTCGCCAGAATAGATTGGAATTTAGCGATGACTTTCGATGCCAGTCTCAGTTTAGGGTCCTTAGTTAGAAAACCATACAGGACCTCGTTTGGGCTCATATCCCTGCTTATTTTGTCCTTTAGACCTTTTTATGATTTTCATAGTATGGACGAGATCCGTGCAATTTCGGAACTGATGAGCAACGGTTTTGCGACTTTCACACAAAGAACAAATCGCCTCCTCATTTTGAAGCAGACCACTCGTAAAATATACTCCAGAGGAGATTCTATACTTCAAATATTGTTCCCTCGGAGTTAATATGGGGTCCCATATCCCTGAGATTATGTCTTTGAAATATGATGTGTTCTTTGTTGGGGGTTTACTGTGTCCAATATTTTATTTTTTATTTTTCTCTCGAGTTGGGAAGTGATAAGCAGGTAGTTTGTCTTGATAATCCGGTTAGATACTTGATATAGATTCTCCTTTGTTTTTATAACGACGCCGTCTGCAAAGGATGTCCTAAGGGAAGCCTTCAGGAGAACAATGGAGGGATGGTCGACGTTTTTCAGGCTAAGGACATCTTTAATCGTCCGGAGGCCTCTTTTTTGGAGAATGGACCGTGGAACCTCAACTTTGACTATTGGATTCCCTACCAGAGGCCCGCCTACACCGACCTCCTTCCAGTAGGCTTCAAGGAGCTCTTGTGGGAAGTCCCAAAGCTCGTTCCATGGTCTGTGGAGCGGTGGGTTGGAGGACCCTTGTCATTGCCCGGGCCCAATGTTGGGATGGACAAACTTTTGGCCCCTGATAAGGCATTCTTCCAGAGATGGTCAACGAGGGGGTATCTTTTTAGCCAGGAGATCAGGAGAACGCTCCAATGGATTTCCACGTCGATCATTCCGAGGCCCCCTTCACTTCTCGGAGCGTAGAGGCACTTTTTACCCACATTGTTAGGTATGTTGACAAAGTCTTCACCCATCTTCTTCCATTTGCTTGCTGCTTCTTTTATTTTAGTGTACACCTAAGTATGTGGTTTACACGGGGCAGGGCAACCGTGATCCAGCATTTTATTTTGCTCACCAGACAGAGTCTATGTCTTCCAACTCCGCGACGAGTATTCTAGGAACCTTTTATTTTATTCACATATTACATTCATTTCAATTAAAATTTACGTAGAACAAAACAATTGACATAATTGTGACTCTGACAAAAGGATATAATATCTATTAATATGATTATCTTCAAACACCTATACAAAAATATATCGTTCCGGAAAGGAAGGATGATGTACATTAAAATTGATTCGGTCTAGGAGGGAGATGTATCTTTCCACAAATTTGTCCAGTCCTATAGGGAGAGGGTTCCCCTTGACCCGCGAGGTGTACAGAACGCCTTGAACCTTGGAAATTATGAACTCTATTGAAAAGCGTTCTAATAATTGGGGGACGTTGATATTAGCCAGTCAGGGGGTTCAAGGTGTTCACCGTATGTCCTTTGTATTTTTTCCTTTACTGACTTAACAACAGGGACAATGATCGGGCAGAAATAGAAAAAGTGGAACGAGTCTCCTTCTCTCTCCCACACCAGTGGCATAGTTGATCTTCTGAATGGATCTTCGATTTACTCATGAAGAGAGATGAAGTTGCCAGCCTGTATCGGAGCCATTTCTGTCTTGAATCTGAGAAGGGATTCTCATTATGATTTGAGGACATAACGAGGACACATTCTTCCTTCCATCAAGCTTATGGAGTCTTCGTTTTACAATTTCCGAAGGCGGTTTTTGCTAACATTTTATGATATGCTCTGCGAACATCTTGATTTTTAAGATTGGATAAGCCGATGGGAAAAGGATGGATGGGCCAAACGGAATTTCAGGCTCTGGTCGATCTGTTATTACGAATGATTAAATCTTAAAACGAACGATGAACAACGGACGATACTTTTAAGAACGACAATTTTTTGCGAACGTCAACAAGTCTTATGTAATAGTTCATATTGACTGAGTAAAAAAAGGAAATAATGCCTAAAAAATTAAACGTGACTAAGTTAAAGTATAGACATTTTTCCAAATAATGACAATACATGTAACGAAGATTTTTGTATATTAAGCTCTTTTGGTCACGCTCAAAGTTTGCTAAGATATTTTTGACTCTGACACTTAAGACTTGTAGATCTTATATGTAATGACAAATATTTGTACAAATATATTCCTTCTTAACAAACAGTTCAAGTAAGCTATTAGACTCCTCAATTGTAGAATTCAAAGTATCCTATTCGTGTACCGATTATTCTTATTATTCCTAACAAGCACTCTTTTAAGGCAAGCTTGCTCCAGCAAGCCCCGATTTGTTGATTCTTTGTTTATTTGTTGTTATTGTTAATTAATAACATGTAATAATTGGAATTAGAATTGTGGGTTAAAGTAAGGTCAATGGATGATAGCCTATATATCAGCTAAGAGCTGACCAATTAGAATGAAGCATTTCAAAGAAAACTAAATATATGATTTGACGAATATTATAGTATATAATTCAAACACGTCGGGGATCCATAGACGTCATCAGTGTCACATACTTAGCGGCTTTGATGACCCTGTCTGTAGGGTTTATGTTTGGTCATCATGACGTCACTGCCTTATCCTACGTGCCTAATGAATACAAACATTCTTACAAAAACAACGGCCAATACTTGAGCTTAGCGTAACCGAAAGCAATCCTAAATCTAATCAGCTTAAGCTAGATCATTATCTCTTCAAAATAAATGGTCATAAAAGATCCAAATAATCAAACCAGCATAAGGGTTTGTTGGCTATTATTTGGTATATCCCTAGTACCTACGGGTGGTAGATTTGTACTGAACCGAAATCGATATTTTTCTTATTTGACAATAAAGCCATTGGTATCAATAGATACCAATAGTAACATAGTTATAGAAAAGTTTTTTGGGGAGGTACTTAAATCTAAAATTTGGATTTGTATCTCTGATCTTCTTCCTTTCCATTTCAGCTTCCGCGATGTCGGTAATTATGTAATTGTTTACAAGATCAGCAGTAACTTATTGAAAAAATAGAAGATGAGTTTATGGCACTCTCAATGTCGTTTTGAATTTTCGATGAGTTCTTTTTGTGGTTGGCGATAACTTGTGAACAGTTTTTTTGATAATATTAATAAGAGATGGATAAGCTCCCTTTGGAGTTATCAGGTTGGCTCTTTTGTTAAGATTTAAGCCAAGTGATTTCGCGAATCGATCTTTTTAGAAAATCCAGTTAGGAATTTGAAAAGCTTTCTGCGTGGAATATAATGGTAATATCAATAACTTTGTGATCGGTGGATGGATCAGGCCTATAGAAAGCTGTCTTAAAAGACTTAGTAGTGATGGGGAAATTAGTGCCAAATCGATTCTTGACTATCTTTTTCCACAGCTCCAAGAAACGGCATCTTCGGGACAGAAAAATCTTGTGACTTCCACCAAACATAGTTTATGAATCAGATCTTTGAGGGCAGCTGAGTTGGGATAATTGATCTGAAGTTTATGTAAGTCTACATTAAGATCACCAATCAACAATAAAGGAGATGGCTCAGTCTCTCAGGCATCAATAACTGATTGAAAGAATGACAACGATCGGGAATTTGGACCATAAGCATTCACAATAGAAAAAGAACAACCAGAGGTGCTTAAAATTATTTTGTGCCACTCAACGTCATTGATAAAATCATCTATAAAAAGAGGTTTTTTCTATTCGCCTTGTAATAAAAGTCATCTCCCTCTTCTACCGTGCCCGAGAAAAAGTAATGGAATTTTTTTGGCAGACAAAACCCACAATTTTCGTTGCAAGTGGACCAGACCTTGGTTTTTATATCTTGTAAACAAATGATATCCGGATTAAGAGACAGAAGGTGTTTCATGATGGTATGTCTATTCCTTATTCTACCACCTCTAACATTAAAAGAAATGATTTTTGACACGCCCATGCTGGTCTCTATATCCTTAGAAATCGGAAGACGGGAATGGTCGGTGTTTTATTTATTCTTTATAATAATGTAAGATGAACATTATATTATTGAACCTGAAGTCGTTTTATAAAATGTGTAATAAAATATAAAATGATTGAATGATGAATTACCAAACATATATATTAATAAACCTTTTTGTTTTATAAGTTCAACCTACTTTTATAGCAGTCATTAACTTATCAGAACAAGAAATGCAACAAACAAAAAGTCAATATTTTTTTAAGATTCATCAAGAAAAAATATTGTAAAATACATGTATGCCTAAACACTAACCTTTCATAAGAATATTGTATAATTTAATAAGGATGCTTATTTTTTTTAGATACATGGCATCATTTATTTTTTTTTTTGTTTGGAACATTATTCGTGGATTATATTCTTAAGGTCCTCACATAAGATTCGTACTACACAAGACTTTTTTCCACACTTTCTTCATAAGCTGCTATTACATACTGTCGGTCATTACTATTATATTATACTTTATGCAGGATTTATGAGATCCCATTGCAAGGAACTCTAAATAGATTCGATTGAGAGAGAGAGAGAGAGGGGGAAGGTGGAACTATTGGTAATAGGAGCTGAGTCTATCTTTCTAGTTGTTGCATTCAAGAGGCGTGTAAAGTATTTGAAGTTAATAGCCACCACCACCACATCATCTATTTGAACTGCAGACTATTGCATTGATTTAGACTCCCTATGATTAACAACTCACCTTCCCTTGGTTGCTTAGGTTGCTTTTTAAATAGTGAGAGAGAGATGCATTTTTCAGATGTATTTTAGATATACACGCACGGAATATATGAAGGAAGAATAAAGAGGAATTTATGATGCTGATGAGGCAAATTGATGTTCTAGGATTCCCGATCCATAATTACTTTTTTCTTTCTTTTTTTGGGAGAGAGAGAACAGGGAAGGCTCTTGCATCGAGGGTATTATAACAGATACCATCAACACTATTTGCAAAAAGGAAGGGAGATATAATTTCTAATTGATTTTGTAAAGCCTTATTTTGTTCTCTATTTATTTTAATAGTCTTCTTGTTGTTCTTGTCGATTATTTTTCTTCAAGGTGGAAAAATTGCATATTGAATGCATTTTGTATAGGTAACTTCTTGCTGGGATCTTTATAGGTGTACTTAATATTTCAATTTGAATATTGAAATATGAGGGCAGATTAATGAGTTCATTTATATTAATATTGTCCTTCGTTAGTTTCGCTTTGATTTTTCATATATACACATATGTTTATAGAATCATTAGGCTGAATGCACTACAACATGTAAGCCATATCAATCTCCATTGGATAAGTATTGAAATAAGGAGTAATACTTCATATCAAATGTATATTTTTCCATTAAATAGAATTATTCATGATAAAAAATACTAAGTCTTGGGAGAGTTTTTTCTGCCTCTATCTTTTTACCAACAATGAAAAGCTAACCAATACTTTCATATTCAGGTCTACCAGTCGTTGCTTTTACACCCTATATTATCTATGAATATAAGTATATAATAAATATAGAACGAAAATGTCCTTTAATATATCGATCAAGAAAGTGATGCTTATACTTTTGAATAGTAACATTACATTGGGATTCTTTAGTTATTGTTTTATATTGTGTACATACAACGTGATTACACTGGATTAAGTTCTGTTCAAATGGGTTTAATTCAGAGTCTCAGTAAACAATTATTATAATAAAAAACGGTTCTCTTTTTAGTATTAATAGCATGCTTATTAGGTACATGCACTCACCTCCAATGAAGGGAATCCCGGGAACAAAAGGAAATTAATGATCGCAGTGTATTTCATGGCATGCACAGAGACTCACAACGCTAAGGCCTATTAATCAAATGAACAAAACCTTTTTTATGTATTCTCGATCCTTCCCTTGAAGCAGGCATAATTCCTTTCATCTTAAAACAGGACAATCCCTATGTGGATATGAAATGATGTCCGAAGGGATTTATTAACGGATGAGCGGACATATTTCTTTGCTTCATAAAAGAGATTACTTTTCATAAAATATAGATACTAATACGCATATGCAGACTACATTTCAAGTTTTCTATCGTAAGTATTTATTTAAAATACAATCAAATCTGTGTTAGCAGTCACCTGTCTATAGCATTTTTACGCCGATAGCAGCCATTTAATTCATCTCGTAGATACACTATATTCTATTTCTCAACTTTAGCCTATCCTTATCTTTTGAGCTGCCGGTTTTAGACAGGTTTTACTGTATATATATTCACTTTAGTTACATTTTATCTAATTATCAAGAAGGTCCTGTTGGTATATGATGATGAAGGGTATGTTACATTTACTAATTAAAATAACTTATTATTTATATAGCTACTTAGAAATTCATTATTGTTTTCATTAAATATGTAGATATATAATACCAAAAAGCAGATTATTCTTTGGCCGCGATATTGTGGAGTTGATTATCCCATATTGGTTTAATATAAATGTATTATTTTTATATTTCAGTGTGTCGTTTAGGGGAATATGAACACTGTCATTCTTCCTAAAAATATTTTAATCTGATCTAGTGTACGTCCTTGCAATCTTCATTTATGAAATAAATGGTGAGATAATGTGAAGTACTTATGTTTTCCTTGGTTTTTAGTCTTTTGGTCAAGTCAAGTATTTTTAAAAACCATATTAATGATGAATTTTTGTTATACTTTTGATATTGTTGTTTTTGCATGGTACAACACATCAACAGGCGGGAACATATTTGGTGTACCTTTTAATTGGATGTGCCATTCCTTATGCATTGCCAAGCATGGATTATAAATCCTGTATCTGAAGGATGGGATAAATTTATTTGTTTGGATACATATTAACAGATAGTGTATTAAAATTATTTTATAATACTCCAATAATTCCAGAATGCAGTTATCAATGACCAATTGAAACACTTTGATCAAAGATACAACCGCTTTAGGAAAAGTTTCTTCATCATCTGACATTTCAAGCTTCTTGTAATCGAAACTGATATGGGTATATACCGGGTGTCCGGAAAGTCTTGACCGATACCTTTGATGACTTTTTTCGAGGTTTTCAGAGACTTTTTACGTAAATAAAAGTTAACGACCGTATTTATATTAACAAGTAGAACACCTGTTTAAAGGCACAGCAAGGCCACCAACAAGAATATCAAGGTAAGGGGAGCTCGATACCGTGCGTGTTAAGCGTTGTTCAACTCTCAATGTTGGGGCGCAGGTTCGAATCCCGAGAGGGGATGTCATTTTTGGTCTACCTCAGTTATAAGATCCTAGGTTCGATAGACTAATTATATGCATATGCTTATTTATATCCTATCGGATGCAATTCTATCAAACCATATAGGCAAAAAAAGAAGAAAAAAAAAGAATAACAAGGTCCAGATCAAGATAAACCCTCTTCTGAGCATCAGAACAATTATATGGATATCTTTATTTCTACTAATATTTTTGGACAAATCGCACTATTACCCCGGATTTAAGTTAACATCTAAATGCATTATAACAATAGTCCATAGGATTCGGTACAAAGTATTCATTTCCATTTTTTAATTCACTTCTTTTTGTACTTAATAAATAATAGTGTAACCCTGAATTATAAACAACCTTGTAGCGATTGCAGCATCACATAAAGTGAATTAATAAAGTACATTACTTTAAAAATATAAAGAAATCATTTTTTATATCATGAAAACGAAAAAAAATATCTTAGTTATTCATTGTTGTATTAAAGACTTATTATTGAACTATTCAAAATAAGGTTTTATGCAATATTCTTTAATTGAATATATATATAAAATGTCTTATACTTCTCAAATATTTTTGGATTTCACTAAAGAAACTTTTTGCATTTAGTATATTTATTTGATAAAAAGATGTTAATTTATACAGTGTGTTCCATCAGAAATGTAATTTTTAAATTGCGAATTAGAAGCATTTAAAATAATCCAAATCGTATTATTGATACCCCATTTTGTTCTTAAAGACTGATTTTTATCAATATATAAAATCTGTATTGATTGTCAACCAGAAAATGTTTTCTAGAAAATGGATCATCCTGCAGTTTGGTAAAACACCTTCTCCTCTACAGTACGCAGAATTTATACTTCACTTCAAGTATCAGCGGGAGGGTGCGAAATCTTACCAGCTGATCCAGTTCACCAGAGTTCTTGATCATTTCAATAAGACTGGTTCCATCCACAAGAAAAAACAAATGAAAACAAATCAAAAAGAACAGAAGCAGTGGTTCAGGAGGTAAAGTTTCTTTGAAGAAAATCCCAGTTGCTCACTCAGAAAAGCTTCTCAGCAAATTTCACCCACTAAACAACGTTGTAGA
Source organism: Caligus rogercresseyi (assembly GCA_013387185.1). Lineage (NCBI taxonomy): Eukaryota > Metazoa > Arthropoda > Copepoda > Siphonostomatoida > Caligidae > Caligus > Caligus rogercresseyi. Next base: position 25,408,989 of record CP045891.1, read on the forward strand.
GGATCTCCCATCTCCTATTTTTTAAACCTGATATCTTATGTCTCCAAGATATCAGCACTGAAGTTTCCTCTACATGTTGGAATAATTGTAAAATTTGTCATCCGAATTTATTCTTTACTTCTTCACAGGTTCTGGGAAGAGAGGAGTTAATAACGTTGTTACTAAAAGCTTAGCCAAACCATTGTTTGCTAAGGAATATAGTAAAGACGGCGATTGGCATAAGATCATTATGAATACTTCTGGTTCCACACTGTCAGTTGTTAATGCATATGGTCCTAATATCAAATCTGCTGCGTTTTTCAAACCCTCATAGAGACACAACAATGCCAACATCTCCCAATGCTACTGATCGGGATTTAAATGTCGATATTGACAAACCTCCAAAAATTATCCTAATTATTCTAGCCTTAGGGAAGTAATCCATAAGCTCAGTCTTGTCGATATTACCAATAAATTTAATCCGTACGATATGTATCATGGAGTAGTGAGAAAATCTTTGAGGTTAGATCTGGGCATTATTATCTCCTGGTCTAGTTCACCAAATAAAAGTGCTGGATACAGATCCGATCCCTCAACTGACCATAAAATAATTGACATCACCCAACGTTATGTTCCAAAGAAAAATTCCGAAATGGGTTCTTGAAGATAATAAATTTTCTATAAAGTTAAGGTCTAACCTGGTAAGAGACAAATTTGATCTCTCCTAAAGGAGCATATTCTCTCCTGGTACATTTGGTTATGAAAACAGTTAAGAGTTATTTAAAGTCTGAGAAAAAGAAAGCAGCTAGTCTGCAAAGCAGTATTGAAAATTCTTTGAGCGGCACTTCGATATTCATCAGAACAATTACTACAGATTTAATAATGAATACAGAGTTACTGACATCGCGGAAACAGAAATGGCAAGAAAAAGAGACATCGAAACGAAATTTTCCCTTAAATATATATATCTCCCTCGTAATGAGCATTGTTCTGCATCGACTATAAAAACATTATTGCCGAAAATAGGTTTTAAGCATACCTTCGGATATATTGCAATTTTTTTCATAGCGGTTCTCTGATATATTAGGTGGAGACAGAACCAACTTCCCCAAAAAGAAAAATCCTGTTACGTCCAAGGTGTATACGATGGAAAACATTATAGAATATATCGAAAAAGACTATAAAGACTACAAAGCGTCTGGTTGTGATGGTATCTGTGGACGTGTTTTTTCCCTTGCTCCAAAAGAGATAACGTAGTATCTCTTAACCATAGGAAATTTTATGGAACAATCAGGAAGAATGCCCGTACTCTTTCCAGGGGTCGTATAGTTTTGCTTCCGAAGAAGGGAGACGGGTCAAATTTAAATCACTGGAGACCCATAACCATTTAAATTACGCGTACAGAATTTTAGCAGGTGTTTTAGCTAAACAGATCGAACCCATTTTAAACTCAAAAATGGGAGGAGAACAGAAGGGTTTTCTTAAGCGTAGGAAAATTACTGATATTTCTAGAAATATTTCTACAGCAATAAATCCATTAATCGTCGTAAAAGGTATGGTGCCTTGGTTGCGATCGATTTCAGGAAGGTGTTTGGCTCCATTCGCCATTGTCATATTTTAAAGTCAATTAAGAGTCTTCTTCCAAAACGTTTTTTTAACCCCATCAGGGCTCTATATTTCGATGGCTCATCTATCCTTTCAATGGAGGGTATGAACAGTCCTCCCAATCATCTTAAGAAGAGTTGTAGACAGGGATGTCCTGTAGCTCCTCTTCTATTTGTGGCAGCGATAAATGAACTCTCGAAAACATTAATTAGAAAGTACTTTGGATTTGGGGTGTCTTTTAATGGTGTGAGACATCTGGTCGACCTTTACGCGGACGACGTAACTCTCATGGTAGAAGCCAGCTCAGAAAAACAATTAGTAAAGAGAATTGAAATACTGCTCTCGTCCTTTACCAAATTCGAACATAATTCCGGTCTGACAATTAACTATAACAAGACGGCCATACTCCCGTGTGGTTCCTGGACTCTAGAAAGTTCTTCTTTAATTCATAGTTGTCGGGTCGTGTCTTCTGTAAGCATAGTATTGAATGGAGGAAAAATGGTGTCCCAGAGAGTAATTGGTCTCAAGTGAGTCGGATGTTTTATAATAAAGTGAGGCAATGGTGCAATCTATCTCTGCAGAAAAGGATCGACCTATATAATACCCGAGTGATTCCACTGGTGATGGATAGAGCCACATCCATCCCGTTTATTGCTGAATTAGCAATAATAGAAGAAATCTCTTGGCTGCGTACTCTTTTTCATAAGTCATATTTACCCTCCTTAAAACGTCCTAAAAATATTGCTGGAGGTGGGCTTTGTCAGTTAGGCTCAATCTTACTCAAATGTTATCTACGAGTCGTAGAAGAAATGGGCATTTTACACGACAAAGACTGGAGAATATTTTATACATCCTCCGAATTTTACAATTGGTTCCATATGGGTACTCCTTTAACAACCCAGATTTGGAAGCATTTTCTCCCTTTTTAGCTTCAATACAAAGAATCATATGAACGGTTCTGCCTAATTTCTTTCTGATACTGTTGTGGATGTAATTTATGAAAATAGGGAAAAATAACCTTTTCTAAAAAATTGGCTATCCTTCTGCATTAGAGAGAATTACTTTATCTCAAAATATTTTAACACTCCATGACCTGAGATCGGCTCCTGTCTTCAATGTAGGTAGGTTTCGATTTCCTTTAGAACGTTCATGCAATGATTTTGTCCGTCCAAGCTTTGGTTTTTAAAATTTTATACCCATATTGAAGAGTCCTTTGGATCTATATCAGAGAGCTTCTTACAATTGCTTGATCTTCCTCAATCATGGAAACAGAGAATTTTTGGTCGACATGTGGTATAATTGATAGTGCCAAATTTACAGCTCAGTTTCAGATTTCTGCTCGTTTACTTAGGTTTATTACCCTTGCAATAACTGTGCTTTATTCAACTCAATCATTCATGCCTTGGCTGAATGTCCTGTGCTTATGGTAGTCAAGCGTTTTATTCAAATAAATGTGTGTAAAAATGAAATAATTACCTCAAATCTTATGAAAGCCTTATTTTGTTTGGTGTTTATAAACGTAAATATAATGCCCCCCCCCCCCATCCAAAAAGCTATAGACACAGCACTTTTAAATAAAAAATCATTAGTTGCAAAAAAAATTACGACAAACTCTTTCATCGAGGTCGAGGACCTAAGGGCAATCATCATTGGAGCCGCCGCCTGCTACTCAGCTCTACAAATTAAGATTCCGAACGCAGCATCAGATGATTGAAAATGGGCTGGAAAGGTCGTCCGATTCGTACCATCGAGATCAATTCATTTTTAAAATCAGCCAAGAGGATTTTAAGAAAATATTGGCGTTGTTAAGGAACAAATAAATTGTCATTTTATATTTAGGTCATCACTTTTTAACATAAATCTGAACTATAACGTTCATTTATGTTTTTACGCAACTGTTGAAGAGAGTTTAGTTATTATATATATATATATATTTGTATTTTAGTGTAGTATGTATTACACTGTATTGTTTGTTAAAAATATTGAATAAACTTCGTGACCGAAAAAAAATGAAAACAAAATCAAAAAGAACAGAAGCAGTGGTTCAGGAGGTAAAGAGTTTCTTTGAAGAAACGCCAGTTGCTCACTCAGAAAGCTTCTCAGCAAATTTCACCCACTAAAACAACGTTGTAGAGGATCGTAAAAAATTATCTTCGATTCCGTTTTATCATAACACTTCAGTTCAACCATTAACTGATAACCTAAAAGCGCAGAGAAGGCAGTTTTGTCAGTGGATTTTGCAGCAACAATCCAACATTATCGATAGAATCATTTGGACTTACGAAAAGTTCTTTTGCCTCCATCAAAATCACATCAAAAAATGACGGTGTGTGGACAATGAAAGACCTCGAAATATCTGCGAAAAAATTATAGGAATGTTGCCATTATTAATGGAATGGTTCCAATCGTTCATGCATTCCTGATGATGGCCATTTGTCGTCGGTTAATGGTATTTCATACCTCAGATTGCTCCAGGACATCATTTGGCCCAGGCTGCGCCATTCGACAACTCGTTCTTCACTTTGGTGGATGCAAGACGGCTCTCCACCACATTGCACAAATGCAGCTTTAGAATTTCTAAATGAAAATTTTCGAGGCTGAGCCATCAGCATAAGGACGGAAATCTCTGGCCAGCTCAGAGTCCAGATATCAAACCTTTGGACTTTCACTTCTGGGCTGCAGCACAAACTCGAGTTTATAAAAAAAACCAGATTCCATTGAGTCTCTCATACAATGTATCCAAACTTTCGCTGAAGGATATAGCTAGGAGAAGATCAAAAACGTTTGCAAGAATGATCTGAAGCGTGCGTCGTTCTGTCTCAGGCTGGAGGGGGTCATTTCCAGCAACTTTTGTAAGGCTTCAGATGTGCCTCTTATGATATAGGACAATAAATTTTAATAAACATAAAAATCTATTCTTTTCCTTTAAAATGATGTATCTATGAGGGAATTTGACAATTTTAAGTACTTCTAATTCGTAATTTAAAAATCACATATCTGATGGAACACACTGTATATTTTCATTAATTGAGGAAATCCATCAAAAATGACATCGAGGTGCAATTATCGTAAAGCTAATTAATTTGTTTATCTTAGAAAAATCTTTGCAAACAGTCAAACTTTAATTAGTAAAAAAAGTCTCGATCAGATTAAAAACATCTTCATCCAACAACGTTTCTTGCAAAACAATTCAATCTTGTATTGTATGCTGAAATTTAGGCATATGTACTTAACTATGAATAACTCTGGAAGACAAGGGCCCTACATAGAGTTTAAAAAGCCATTTTTTTTCTTCCATAAGGATAAAAAAAACACATATATTAATCAGAAAATCAAGATGACAAATTGTGCCGAGTTAAAACAAGTATAAATAGGCAATGTAGTTTGAATTAGTTTTCCTCTTTAAAACCTTCAACGACCAAATATACCCATATAAAATATTCCTTAGTATCAGGAGTTGAGCATTTAGTGCAGATATGCTGTACCAACGGCAATTATTTCTTCTTTTAAATTTCATCTTAAGAAAGAATGCAGAAAAAATGTCAAGTCCTTGAGCTTAAAGGCGGTCATTTATTTCGTTAAATTCTTGTAAAAAATAAGGACTCCAATTGATAATATTCGAGTTCACAATTGCAAACCTCAATACAGTGTTAGGCTTTTTGTTAAATTAATTTGCTTTGGCTAAAGGAAAAAAAGTTATATACTTATGTTATATACTGAAGATAAAGGAAAGCATTTAATTTCGTGATAACAATATTATAAACTACAATCTAAGCAAAAACATCGATAGTTGGCTCGGTGTTCGGCAATACAAATAATATTTTTTTAATCAAACAATTCATGTAGTAAAATAATGAATATATTAACATTATGAGTAGAGTATACTGAGGGAAAATCGACTATTGAATGCTCCTAAAAATCAATATATAAGTATTGCAGAAGCCGGCTTAGCTTCAATTTGATAAATTTTAATCCTTTGATATTTTGTTTCTAATATTTAATCCTTTACTATTTTTCCCTAATATTTAAATCCATTCTCTATTTTTGTTGTTATTATTCCTATGTTTTTTGGGATATATGTATTCAGAGTGGCTATAGTCTTCGTATATGAAAACGTATATTTTTGACAGTCTACTCCTTAAATTCCTTTTTGCCATTCGAGAAAATATTATTGTTTTAAAAGAGTTGAAACCCAAACAGTAGATTTCTATGTTCAAAATTGCATAATTCAAAAAAATATGAGTGTGGGAGTTCGAGAGAAGGTCAACCTCGTTAATGGTTTGACGGATTGATCTATACTTCATAATGCTTGTTCATGACCATACTGGTGCATAACAAATATGCAAAAATATTTAAACATAACTAAACCAAAATGCAAGTTGTTTCATTAGAAAAAATATATGATCACAAAGTGTTTTTTATGTTGAAATAATTTTATTCTATTGTTGAAATATTTTATTCTATTACTGCAAAAATATACATTAAATATAAAAAATACACTTAAACATTTAGATGATATAATAAATAAAATGAAATCTGACAGTTACGTAAAAACATTATGTTCAAAATTGCTGTCATATAAAAAAATCCCATGTATAAAACAACGATTGATAAAACTGATTTGTATTCAATACAAAACAGCGATGCGTTCTTACAATTCATTTGATGTTGTTCCAATCGAATTTTGGTCGACAAGCATGAAATTAAATAAGGCCTCTCGTCCATATCCATGTTGATTCTCACAAATCAGGAATTTTGACCTCAAATGCAGAGTGGTGGGCAGCACCACCAATGAAGATAGGTCTGTGGTTATACCTTTATCTCAATGCAAAAACCTTTTATTAAAATCAATTCTAAGGGATTTCTAAATCCTTATCGAAAAAGCACGTATACTACAAATATATATGAGTACCGATAATTATTTATGAATATCCTAACTTAAAATTATAGAAAAAAAGAATATCTTATATATAAAGAATATATGGAAAAAATTATACCCGTCTATTAATATTTATTAGTTTTTCGGCAAAAAAATTATACGGGGATAAAATCAAAAAAAGTTATAATTATTTTTAAATCTAAAATGCAATCATTTCAATTCATACAGGACATAATAAAGTATCATGAACAACGGACCTTCTTCGCACGAACTGTATGTAAGCGTTTATTTATGACAAGGATTCTTAAAGTCAATGTGTGTTACCAATATTGTCTTGGAAGTCGTATAAAAAGAAGAATTTATGTCCTTGGATTAACAGTGCCTGTTATTTAGAACTTTTTATGAGCAATTTTTTTTCACTAGGGATTTTGAATAAGGAGTACATATTTTTTTGATTTCCCCTCTAGAGGAAACCTTTACTAAATTCAATTCCCTAAAAGCTACAACACTTTTGTATACAAAAAAATTCAATGACAGTATTTGCTCAGTGCTTTAAGGAAGTATTAAGTCTGTATTTACCTCAAATAGTTCCTAAACTTTTATGATGTAAAAAAGTATATAGCCAATATGACTCTATTTGATGAGGTTGAAAAAATAGATATTGTTACATATTTTATTTTTTTGCTGGTTAAAAACATTTGTTCGGTAATCTGTCAAAGTTTTATACAGTGTAAAAATAAAATATATTAAAATTATATACAGGAAACAGAGTGAATCATATAGAGGAAACAGAGTGATTAATTTTTTTTGTTGTTGTTTTAAAATGATATATCAAGGCCGTATGTCAAATATCAAAAAACAAAAGAAATAGCAAACTACATCAAAAGGTATAGAACGTTTTTTTTGGTTCATATCTATTTATTACAATTCCTTTGTAAGGTAATTTAAAATACGCTTTATTTGATAGCAATGTTTTTTAAGTAGAACATCGCCTTATAAAGTCTTTGGGGTTTTTTAGAGGTATTTTTTCCACCAAAAATAGGTCAATTGTCAGATGAGTAATGGGTCTTATACATGTGGCATTGTAGTTGGTTTTAACATATTTTTTTCTAGGAATTAAAACGATAGGAACAAACAATGTTGTTTTTATATGATCATCATAACGAATTAGCACTTATTGCACGGATAATACCTCTAGAGTAAATTATATTAGTAATACTTAATAAAGAACGGCCCACTAATTCTGCAGAGAATGCATTGTACAACAAGAATCATATGTTTATATGACCAGTTATGAGGGAAATTTATATATTATAAAACACGAGACAAAAGTCTTAAAAAGGGATTTTAATAATATCGGTATGATATCGGTATACTTCAAAATATACTGCTTCAAATAATACTTTATAATCCTCTATGTTTAGGATTTCAAAATAATTATCAGCCTTGTTATAAATATGTTTAAGAGCATTGATGAATCTTTTAAAAAAGTACAATATGTATTAGTTATATACCGGAGAAAACTAAGATTATAAGTTGAAACATTGATACGTATAAAGTACGAGGAGGAGGCTGCAAACAAGAAGAAAACTCTACGTGGCCCCAGATAGGCCACAACTCTGGAGGTTGGCAAGATTATTGGTGGGGAGCTGATATCCCCCATCACTTTTAACTGATGTATCAGTTTAAGATATTTGTTTGTTTAGATCCTATATTAGCCCCGCCACACACACACATATATATATATATATATATATATATATATATATATATATATATATATATATATATATATATATATATATATATAATATATATATATATATAGGGTTGTTCTTATTTTTCAAATGTTTGAAATGTTAGCGACTTTGTGGATTTTCTGTTTCTTGGTGATAAAAGAAGACGACATACAAAGTTTGAACAAAATCGGTCAACATTACGAGGTCGCGCAACGAGGTCAAAGTTTTAAAAATTTAGTAAAAATGTAGTTTTCCGCAAATTTCTTCAAAATGGTGGACGTTACAGACTTCAATAATACTTATTAATTTAAAGGAAATCTAATTTACTACCCGACGTATGTTGATGTTTTTTAATAAAACAAAGTTTTCAGTAAAAACAAAGAAAAAAATGGAGTGTGTATTGTTAGCTTATTTCATAACTTTTTTGTATCAATTAACTTCACTCGCCTGTAGAAGATGACTTGTTCGCTTCAGAGTAAAATAGTACTTTTAAGTTTAGTAAAACTTTAGATGATAAATCCAAAAATGACCTTGGTTGCATTCTATCAATTCAGAATTCAGTACAATCTGAGTTTACATCATATGATTCAGAGCCTGTATTGACCTATAAGAAATCGATTATGAAAAAATAAATCATAATGTGTTATTTTATTTTATCACCAAGAAACAGAAACTGCTCAAAGTCGCTAACATTTCAAACATTTGAAAAATAAGAACAACCCTATATATATATATATATATATATATATATATATATACATAGAGATAGAGAGAGAGGGTTGCCAGTTGAATACTTAGGAACATATTATGAACAAACTTAATTACTTTTCTGATACATCAAAATGTAGATATAATTATGTTTCAACGAAAGAACAGTTTATAATTTATTCAGTGCTTATAAAGACATGATTTTCATTTCGGACGTCATAGAGTGCCTACTTATCAACTCATTAAGAGAAATACTTTCTTCTGATGAACCCTGTTTTCATGGCTGTAGTTGTTTATAATATGTACGAGAATATATATATATACTAGAAAAGACCTTTGACATATGCACTAAATAGATATGAACTGTGTTTTCAGGCGTGTATAAGGTGAAAATCCATTAAAACATCATAGTATGGTATTCATAAAATATATGTGAATATTAATATATATGACGGAAATCTTCTTACTTTTATTTTTATACAGAATTTGTTTTGAAAGTGTTTTATGCTAAGAATTGTACTCTTCCAAGTTTCAGAAATCTAAGTAGCAATATGAAGTATTATTATATTAAAAGTTATAATTATATTATTTTCATTAGTGTTATGTTAAAAACAATCTTTAGAATTGATGACTTTATATTAAATATTTTATTTTGATTTTATATTTTGGAGAATTAAGGAAAGCGCTAGTTTTATACATAGATGGATTCCTTGTGGACGAAATGACCATTGCTCAAGACCAAAATATTCTGAAATAAAGAAATCAAGACATAAAGATATACTGCATTCTAAAACTATTCATTATTTTTTAAACGATGACAATTTAACAAAATAATTCAAAAATTAAGCAAAAATATCATGAATAAATCAACATATTTTTTCAAGCTATTCAAAGCTAAAACCATTATTAAAGGTATTTCATAATCTTAGTTTTTTTGATTTTCTATTACTTCTCTACACTAAAAGGCCCTTAATATCGTCGTGAAAAGACAAAATATTCAGAGAATAAGTTGCATATCTGGTTGAAGCAGATATCAAAATTCCTTGTAGGTCTCATGGTTTGAAATGATTTTGATTTGGGAAACTACTGACTCCCCGTTATTTGGTATCCGATCAGGCGTAATCTATTGTCTATGTGTTATTTTAATTGTAACATCAAAATCTTGAATGAAATTTGTATATGCATAATCCCTTTGTAGGATTTTTCAAATTATATCTTTAAAGATAACGCTGTCAAGGGGTATTCGATATATTTCAATTGAAAGTTAATGTTTCAAAAAACAAATTGATTTATTTAAATTATTTACAATGAAATTCGGTTAAGTCAGATAATTTAAAATTTTATAGAGGGCCTCCAATGTTTCATAATTTCAGACAATTCTTCATTCGTATATTCGTAATTAGTCCCAAGATATATAGTCAAAAAGTTAGAAATATTTTGAGACACATCCTTCTGTAACGATTTAAGAAGCTCGAGGTATAAATAATGCTCGGCTGTCTTTAGGTTTTTTGTCAGCACGTTGCCAATATCACTCTATGATACAATGGAAATATATAACATCATCATTTAGAAAAAAATAACAGGTGTTATAATTTACACAGGTTGAAAATCATGTTTAGTCCATATGAATAAAATTGTAATAAGTTTTAAGTGCTTTCGATTAAATAAGAGAAAATTTAATTTTTTGCTTGCATGTTTTTTGTTTATCATTCTTTTTTCACTAAGATAATCATGCGAAATATGAGGTTTGTTTTTCTTAATAAACTACACATTTAGATACATAATGTAGAGGGCAGTCTGTGTTAATCAATATCATCAGTTGAAGGATTCCAAAATATTCGTTTTTTGTAATAAAAAACTCAGAATAAGACTTTGTTGCAGGAAATCAAATGATATTATTTGGACTTTTTTACTTAAACAAAAACAATCACAATAACCATGAAAATAAGAAGTACTCGTAGTTAAATATCTGGCAGGGGTGGAAGTGAGCTGGAACGGTTCGGAACACCGTACTGATAAGATTCACTCTCACTAAAAAGGGAGCATACTTTTAGAGAATTGTAAATTTTAACAAAAAAATCCGCTAACAATGAAAAACCTTTCTAACTGCATATCATTCAGCCATTCCAAATTACACAAATTACAACATAAATTTTGAACCCCTCACATCATGCTGCAAGCGTTTTAATTCAACTTCAATATTTTTTTTAATCACCATTCTAATATTGAGACATTGAAATGAGGGACTGTAATCGTGGCAACTTGCAAAAAAATCTTCATTTGTAGAAATCAAAATACAATACCACTAGCTACTTTCTTTGCTTAATCTTTGGTTGTTTTCTTTTATTACTCGCCCACTTACGTACAATAATGACCGTTAAAGAACAATGGACGCTAAAGAGACAAATTTCTAATTCCCTCAAAAGGGGAAAATTATCTCAATACATTGTTTCAGTTAATTGAATATTTTAAAAAAAGAAACAAAGACAACACTTAAAAAAACAGTCTTATAAAACAACGCGGCTTAGATAATTTCTTTTGAATCATTCCTTCATTATGGTTTTAAAAAGTGTTGTTAAATATCATGATTCGACAAACGCTTTCCGCTGAGTCTGACTTGCTTTTTTCTTCGCAGCAGTGGTTTAATTGTTATTATTATTATTGTTATGAGGTCAACAAATACTCCAAGCAAACTATTTTGGGGATTTAATGAATTGTTTGCCTCCCAGAGGGGAAAATTCATTGGAAACTCCTACCTACCTACAAATGAGGAGCTGTTAGTCTGTCACTAGTGTGTGTGTGTGTGTGTCAACGAACTTTATGGGTGTTACGTCATACGCAAAAATCCCTCAGGAAGATTTAATAAAGGTCATATTGTAAGCGTATTATATTCTATTTATGTCATTGTAGGAAGTTTTCTTGGTGTATGCTTTAGTGGCAATTTAAATCATTGACTTAAATTATCCATCAGCTTAAAAGACATGTACCAAAAGATAAATAACAGGAAGCAATTTGTGAAACCCAATCTTTATAAGGTGCTCATAGGTTATGAACGCCACCGGTTGACCATTTTATACATGACGAAGCTTATTTTTTTTCTTCAAAGAATGAAACATAGTCATAGGTTGCGTTGTAATTTGAAACAAACTTCAAGTGCCACTGATGTTCGGACATAGAAGTCAGATATTTATATTTTCCCTCTTCATCCTCACCTGGGCGAGATCCTAAATTTGCACCAAGATCGAGACTGCATTCCTGTTAACAATAGTTGATCAGATAAAAATAAATTAAGCTATTTCAACTTTCAAATTATATTTATTGATCAAAGTTCATACATCCATTTTTGAGATATTTAAATTGAAGAAAAAATCAATGGGTTGTCAAGGATTTCACGCACCCTGTATAAAATAATTACCCAGCTATATTTATATGTAGTTATGTATATTCACTCTACTTCTCATAAAGGTTAGGCAGTTATTTTTGGTTGAATGGTGCATACTATGCAAAGCCTTGATTTATATGTATATATATACATATTTGGAGGTATAAAATATATATTCAATTGACAAAGTAGCCTAATTATATTTACATAAAATAAACCTTTTTCATGGAAAACTCATAGGTTGATTATATGAAGTACATTTTATAATATCTAAGAGACCAATGAATTTGACATATATTGGTATTGAGCCTAACTGATTTTGAAAACCCGGTTCTGATTATAGGTGTATAATAAAAGTACAAAAATCCAGCCCATATTTATTCCCTTGGATAAAAAATTTCAATTTATGTATATCCATGCCCAAATCTATATTATAAATATCAATTTTGTTTGCTTCTATTTAACATTTTAATGGTCTGGTTATTCAGAACCAATTTCATCTAAGATGAAGAATGCAGTATTGAAATTGTTTTATGAGATTGGTAGTTTTTTTTAGATATTGGGCAACGCCTAACTTTTTCATTCAAATTATATAACAACGACGTTCAATGCTAAAAATATCACGAAATAATTGAACACCTTAATAACTTTTGGTACAACCTTATATCTTGCGTCATGAATTCTTTAAAACTTTGCAATACCATTGTAGTACTATTATGGATAACATTGCATGACAGACTTGTCGTAGTATATAATGAATACGGTATTCAACAATGAATGAAATTGATGTAGAGGCCAACATAAAAAACTAATAATTCAATCCTTGAGTTAGACAAAAACTGATATGGTTCCCTATAATATCAGAGACTGATTTACATATGTAAAGTGATGATATATGGTAGACCCGTCCATAAAAAGTGGTCATAGGATTCATTTTCTGCACTTTTACCCTTTATTTTTTAAACATTAATCAATTACACCGTCAATATTGTTTTTCTGATGGGATCCTCGTCTCTGGACTAAATTTTTGTCTACGTTAAAGAAAATATTTTTTAAGATAAACTACTTGAATTTACATTATGATTGTAGCAGTTTTCACAAAGAATTGTCAGTTTCCTCAAAAGTATTATGGGCTTTTGTGTCCTTTACTATCCACAGAAACTATTATTATCATACTTATATATGGGGCAATTTCATTGTTATCATAAATCTCATATTTATTTATACAAATAATATTATTGGAAAGCTATCATTTGAAATGTGTTTAATTCTTGGTTTTGTGTGGGTTACCCGTGCTAAGAAGCAAAATAATATATAAATTACTTCGTGATAATATCTTCTGTACATTACGGTATTGAGGTGTATCATTGCATAATAGACGTACATAAATCTCTCAACACTGATAGCAAAAAAAAGTGGCATTACTCGACCTAATAACCAAGGAGGACCTTTTTATTCATTGACATAATTGATTCCTTATAACAAAGAAACAAAAGAATATTTTTTTTTTCTTGTTTAAGTGGATAAAGCATTCCCTAAAAAGATATAATGTTTTTATATAAACAGGGTTTACATAATCAGTTATGCTTAGGAAGGATAGAGCAATTAGCTCCCGGTGGAATTTATCATCTTACCTAATATGGAGTTGTCTGTGTTTATAATCTTAGTCATTCATGATTGGGGAGGGGGGGGGGTATAATTGAACTTTGTTCAAGACGGGATTTCAATACAGAAGAATCTTTGGTCGACCAATATAACGGTGCATTTAATACATTTTTCAAACTATCGGATCGAGATATTTGGAAGAGATAGTTGCCAGTTGTTGTACAGTTTTTCGAAGATTAAATATATGAGATTTTTTAGATAGTTTTCTAAGAAATATATTTATTGTAATTGACGAAAATCAGTTTTTTGTTTCAAAAAACGTCTCTACACCTATCTGGAAAAATACATATTTATTAAAAAATTACACCAATGATTAAAAGTTGAGATATTTATTACAATTTAGAACAACTAAAAGTGTGTTTTCCCAGGAACGCCTCCAAGCCAGCTTGACACAGGATCAATCGATAATGTAATGAATAAAGTTTTTCCTACTACACAGTTATAGTTGTAATAGTAAGTTGACCTGACGCTTGGTGTTGATTAGACAAAAAAAAGATGACAGATGTACAAACTAAGACAATATTTTATGATGGGAGGTAAAATATCATTTAATGGATGTTTTGCTAGGAAGCAATGATGATGCATTGGTTAGAGAAGGTGGTTTTTTATATACATAATATATACATACTAATTATTGGTACTCCATATGTTACTTTTCAAGATTAATTCAAAGGGAGTAGTACTACCTGGGTTAAGCGAAGTACAATTTCTGTTTACTGTGTTAGAGTTTGTGATTAGTATTTCAGACATCCTGGATCTGTGTTTTGTAGATCATGCTTGCATTCTAATGAGATTTCCTTTGTTCAACAGCGCTTGCCATAGGTGAAGAGGCTGTTCAATTTGGGAACAAGAAGGCTCTTTGATGGATTATAGTTAGTTAATTAATATATTTACTACTGTATATGCAGATATACATAGAAAATCCATGCACTAAGTTAAGACAAACGTCCATACAGAATGTATTTTTGTAAAATGAAGCTCCTACTTAACATAAAAGAATATTTTTAAATAAAAATAAAATTACTTATACATACTTGTAATAGCTTTTTAGGGTACCAAACACAATCTTTGCCATTTCATAAAACATTTGATCGGTTTGCATTGTTTTTCAGGACTAGTATTTGCAAGGATAGGGGTAGTCCTGGTTTTGAAATATGTAAACATTGATTTAGTTAAGTGATTCAATGTATGGTATTTATATCAATTTTGAAAACGACCATTCTTTTAGCCATATTATGATATCCAGATTTGTTTAACCCTCATGCTATAAAATATAAATTTTCTTATCAAAATATATATGACCACTTTTCATAAAACTGCAAAAATATAAATATCATTTACTGATCTTTCAAAATTCACATTTATTAATGCCCTCAAAGGATGACGAAATTTCAGAGTGTCTACAAGATATTATTTTACATCAATTCAGTGGACCTAAAAGACATTGAAAATAGTACTTTATTTTACAACAATAATATGAGATCAAAGTATTTAAGTGACTTCAAAAGTGATGAATAGCCTGCTTTAAAGAGGCATTCCTGTCTCATGAAGGGCTATTTGACAAAGTGGTAAAGGAGAACAAAGAGAGGACCCTGGAGACGTGTGGATAATGCGGTCTAAGTACCCTCGCACCGTGTTTCTAATTATAAATAGTGAATCTTGCACAATGGTAAGCATGTTATGTAAGAGTTATGTAAATAATTCTTGACACATTAAAAAGAAGAACTACCTGCTTGGAAAAATTATATTTGGCATCACTTAAATTCATGACAACCCCTTGCAACAAAAATGATATTGCCATTATTTTTTCCATGTTTTTTGATATCCAAAAAGATGATTTTTCACAAAAGATACCGTCTTTTAATCAATGATCCCAGGAAAAAAGGTACATGTTTTTTTAACAATGCTTTTGATCCTTTGAGGTTTCCGAGTATGACTTGAGATCGAGTATTTGATTTAAGGCGGAGTCTAATTGCAGATCTTAGCCAGGAGTCTTTATTTTAACTAACGTAAATAATGAAATATATTCTACAAAAACAAAAATATGCAAAATAATTATAAACTAGTAAAAGAAAGCTTAGATTGTTTATACTTGTGTATGCTTATTTTGAATTTATACTTTTAAGATCCCTATTAACATTGATATATATATATATATAATATATATATATATATATATATGATATTGAAGAGGCATCATGATGATACTTGTTTATCAACCAAAATTGGTGTTTATTATTAAAACCTACCAACGTGATATTCATATACAATTTTATATATATAAAAGGTCATTTTTATTCAATGACGATTCTGATTTTTTTCAAACTGATATCCCCAAATTATGAAAAAAAATATATAATATAAGAACGAAGGGCATAACATCCACTATGACTTTCTTTCCATCATGAAAACTGTACCCTAGTTTGAGGAAATATTAACCCCAATAACATATATTTCCCCCCCTAAAAATAACTATGCCTAAGTACTTTAAAACTCCCAACAACATTCACAATAAAAACTTTTTTATCAACAAGCATGCAACTTTTTCTTCATTTTCAAACTCTGGTTACACCCAGTGATTTGAATATAAATCAAATGAACTTATTTACTCAATGGTACTACGTGATTTTCCTATATTTTTTTCCTCTCCACTCATGAAGTATGTATTAGCATATTTAAAAGTAGAATATATAATGGAATTCCTCAACTTTAATTCTACAGCTGGGTCGTATTTTTAAAAAAAGCTAAATTGACTTTATGAGTAAACTGAAATATGGATAAGTCACACCCTCCTGTATTTAATTAAATGGAATATAACAACTTTTTGGAAGGATTATTATTGACTTGAAGACACATAATAAAACAAAAAATAATAATATCACATTTTATAGATATTTCTATTAATTAAATATCATTCAATAAAAACATGAATTCCATATTTTTTTAGATAATTTGAACAGAGACTCTTTGAGCAATTCCTTTTCATAATTGGCTGTAGTGTAACAATTACGACAACGATTTAACAACTTTTTGATATTCTGTGCATCAAACCATATGTTCACTTGAGGTCATTCATTTGAGGGAGGTTGATAAAACGATGAACGTTTTTGGGTATAAGAAGAATGGCTTTTCTCTTAATCTATATTAATCTCTAATAAATCATATTTAAAGTTCTGTTTGTTACCCCCAAGATAAGTGAAAGTGCGACAACAAAGCCCTTTTCTTGAGTTTGATAATTGACAGGGTAATATATTGGTTTCTTTCCTAGGCGTGGGGAATTACTTATGTTTTTATACTACGCAAGTGGGAGGAAAAGGCTTTTTGAATGAGACTTAAAATAAGCCTTAAAAATGAAAACATACTCTATATATAATGTCTGTAGAAGCTTCATATTTTTGACAAAAATATAGTGTCAATCATTGTGTAAATGATTTGATTTTCTTAAAATATACTAGTAATAAAAGATGGAAACTTAATAACATATCCTTGAACTCTTATTTTTACACATTTTGCCTTACTATTTTTCATAAATTATGTTATGTTACATAAAAATAATGTCCTTTCTAGTAAATATTTATATATTTTTAACATGTATGATTAGTATATATTTTTATTATAGTTGCTATATTTTAAAGGAATGCGCCAAAATAATATTTAAATGGATATAAACATTATATATATATATAATTATAATATATATATTCTATTTAATAAAGTTAGGTCATACTAACAACAGTGAATAAGTTTGTCGTATACAGGCAAGCTTGATGAAGGAACTAATAGAAAAATAAGCTGTCGATAAATAGCACCCTGAAATAATTAAAGCCTATTTTTATTTTTTTTTTGCGCTTATTTTTACAGTGATAGCTTTTCAATTGGAACTTTAAAAATCATCACACAGCCTCAACACTCTGTTCGATATTCTCAAAAAGTGCCAAAAAATAGTATGAAATTATAGATATTCATATAAAATATGAATTCTAAGTTTTGAAACTAAATGCCTTAAAAGGCATATATTTGATATGTAAGCAATTGCAATGTAAATATGATTCATAATTGATACCTAATTCTACAGATATTTGTAGAAGAAAATCTCTGCTCTAGTATAGATATGTAAAAAATGGGAACAAGAAAATAAATATGATTAAAAGGAAATACGCAGCCTAATATAAGCAAATATTCGTATTTTTATCCACTAAGACCTTCATTAACCATAACCAATCGAATCAAGATATTTGTACCATCTCCAGCTCTTTGTATATTTTACTAAGCAAAAAAATCCTCCATGCGAACCCATCTTATGATAAATGCAACACACACCTTGACGAATCTCTCCTTTTTGCAAAAAAAAAACAGCAACTTCTTGTAACCAAACACAATCTTCTCTTTCCCGCACATATCCTGGCATGGGCTTAATAAAATACGAGTTGCCCTAGCATTATCATTATTATAACTACAGCCTTAAAATAGCAATTTAATCAAGCACACTTTTTGCGCCCACACAATGAGTTGTGCACGAGCCTTTTTAGACCGGAACATTTCCCTACTTCACCGAGCTCTGTATCGATGTAACGTTACTCATTGGGATTCAATCGAAGAGTGCAGCGTTCATAATGGAGGAGTGATTAATATTGTGGTATCAAAGAATTGAGGGATCAATTTTTATGCTTGGGGTAATGGGTATGCGATTAATTACATCCTTGTATATATAAGGAAGTTTAAGGATTATTGTTTATTTATTTATTGATATTTTCAATAATACACCCAATCACATATATTATATATATATATATAATATATATATATATATATATATATATATATATATTATATATATATATATATATATATATAATATACGAGAGAGAGAGAGAGGTTTAATGATAAATCCGGAATCAGAAAAAATTGAATATTTTTTGTAATATTCTATTTTCTAGCCTATTTAATGGGAAAACAAGAGACACTTTTAAGGCATATTTTCTACTCAATATGGCCTCCATCAGCCTCCAGACAACATCTGAAGATCCTCACGGACCTGCTGACTTCCTCATTGTCCAACTTGGCCAAGGTGGTGGTGTTGATGTATATATGTTTATATATATATATATTTTATATGTACCTTTTCTTCCAGATAGACAAAATAAATGATGGCTTTAATTATATATGTGAACCGTTGGACGTCGATCTTTATAAATGTTCTTAGAACAGAGATTACCTGACAACCGATAAAACATGTACTGTATTAATATACACTTAACCATAGTATTTGCAAGGTCAAAACAATTTAATACACCCTCCATAAATCTAAAGCTGAACTGTAAATATCCTACCATCGATAATGTTGTTGAAGAAGAATTCTAAAATGCTAACTTTGGGGGAGTATAAGCTCTCTAATATACTTTTTACATATATTGGTGCTTGTGTTTTAAAAGTATATAATTCATTTTCATATGCCACGGCACCGGCAATAAAAAATTAGTAGCTGATCAAATAAGAGGAAAATAAAAGGACCATCCAAAAAACACGAATCTTTCCCTAAATCGTTAATACTAAAAATATCACCACCAAGAGCCCCTCTCTTCCAGATCAGCCGGAGGGAAGAGGTTACGGAAAAGAGAGGCTTTTTTGAATTTTACATAGTGATATATACAACGGAGTCACTTTAAAAAATTGGAGAGGGCTTCCAATTATTATCTGTGCTGCTCTTAGAATACAATCAGATCAACATATTTATATACTCACTTCGTGTATATATTAATTGGAATATACATCATTAATTTGATAGTCATACCTGAATATCAAATGATAATGTTGTATACTCAGCCACCTGGTTAAAAAAGATTTGTAGAAAGTGACTGTACGTCTTAATAAAACAATTAACTTTTGAACAAATATGTATAAAGCAATTTTAATATACGTTATGTATTATATATATATATATATACCATAATAATATTGATTATTAGATTCCAAACATGAAATAAAACAATCCTTTTAAGGCAAGGTTAAATTAAGAGGAGGTAATTTTTCTCTCATAATTTTGGTTTATTATCATTGGTTCTGCAATAACGTTGATTTATTTTGTCACTATTCTAACAAAATTGTCAGAATCGTTTCGATTGATTTTTGGCTAAAAATATTACTTCAATGCTATAGATACGTAATTGTCATTAGCCATCCCAAAAAAATGTTGGGAAATTGGTCATATGTTTGTTTCTCAGCATTAGTAAATTATTATCAAGGTTAATGCAGATGGTTGTTGAAGGAAAAAGTACAAAGCTTTATTTTTTACGATTTTATCTCAATCAAGGTCTCGATCTCCCAAGACGGTTTGTGTGTCTCTTTGAATAACCTTGAAGAATAAGCAACATTAATGTAGAAAGGCTTTTGATTAAAATATGCGGCATTCGTATAAACTTCTGTCACAATGGTTCAAGAATATGTTGAATGAAAAGGCCTAATTATTAGATGGAAAAAGAAGAAAAACGAATCCAAATATGGATAGATTATTAGAAGGCTTCCAATCAGATTTATATGTTTCGTTCAGATAGCATTATTAGGTGTTATTAGCCAATTATATTTCAACTATATAAAATAAAGATTAATAATGAAATATTTAGTTGTAAAAGTCTTTTCATAGATTAATAATCATGTTCTTCCGTATTTTTTTGAATAATACTCATAAGATTATAAATATAGATATACCGATGCAAAATAAAAAAACTTCAAAATTGACTATCAAGAGATTTTTTAGGGTAAGGATAATAACTAAGAAGTTTTTGGATGAAGTATATTTCAAGAACGACTATATTATTATAGATTTGTAAATTTCTTTTTTAGAGTGACAATGACAATATTTGAAATTGTAATGGAAGGTATGTATATATTTTGTTTAAGGCGAATTCATCTGACTAATGATGTAGCTTTCTGATGTCATAATCGCATGAGGTACAGATTAAATTTAATTCAAAACTGCTATATTTGTCCCAACTTTGACATAAAGTACTTTCAAAGATTATAAATTGACGATGTCGTTTGTATAACATTTAAATACATTACTTTATTATAAGATAACAGACAATTACTTCAGAGGAATGTAATATTAATATTATACTTTACTTATAAACATACATACGAACGTTGAATGTCAATCTAACGATTCTTTGTTACTTGATCTTAATAGTGTTTTAATTACATAATACTCCAAATGTCAAGCGTAGGCTTTATAGTGTCTGAAACATGAAAATAAATTTAATGAAGTTAACTTTAAAAAGTACTTGGAATATAAATGATAAAATATATCGAGTTTTATGATATTCTGTCTACAAAAAGTGTTATGTGTGTTCGGTTAATTTGATCATATTTTTATCTTAAATCTTAGGTCACTTAACAGTACAGAGAATACATAAAATAAAATGAGTAAATCGACAGAAATATAAAAAAACATACAGAGTTATTTTCCTTCAATGACAAAAAAAATTTGAGAATGGGTTAATTAAGATACATAAGAAACTTTTATTTTTTCCTAAATGAAGGGATTTGTATTTCATCTCCACTTACATATCCCGAGATAGGTTTAAAAAATATACCGATTTGTTATCTGCCCCTATCTATGATAACTGACAAACTTTCTTATTTGACTAAATATGCTCTCTATTTCCTCAATTGATTGAATGCATTTTGTAAATAGAAGATATCGTGGGTGAGCACATTATGTAGAATCAACAACGAGGGTTGTCTGTTTGAATCCATTACTTGCAACCCTCGCCGTTACACTTGGTAAGCCCCTCTAAATCCATGTAAAAATTATGTATTCTATATACGAATTCTTGATGGGCCCTGTAGAATCAAGCTATGTCCTTTCTTGTCCGTATTGCAATTTCTTACATATATTCCCGGTATAATCTCTACTTTTTATTTATTTGTCGATAGAAATGATAAAAATATTTTGATGAGCAAAATATCAAGGTTTTGAAAAATAAGTTATCTTCAATTTTCAATAAATTACTATCCCTAAATATTGATGGCCTTATTCAATGTAATATTAAACAAGATATGTTGAATAGAGTATGCAAAAACGAATTATCCAGCTAAAACATTCCTACCTTTGACTTTTAGTTTAATATTCCAGTATAAAAATATCAAATACAAAATCAGTTAATTTTCAACTTATAGATATATAGTTTAGTTTTCATCTTATACTAGATGGCTCTATAGACGAAAAAGATTCCAGTTCTAAATATAGGCAACTTCTTTCAGCAAATGAAATGTGTGGATGAGTATATTTAATCCAAGCAGAACAATTTAAATTGCATACTACTCTTTATAAAGATGTATAATATATTAACTTAAGTATTATCTTTCTGCTATCTAAACAAACTTCTTTGTGTGAGGCATACATTGCAGTTAAAAACAGCTTCTACTATATTTCATACTTATATTTTAATAGATGTCAGACAATTATGAAAGGAAAGAAAGCCTTGCAGCAGTAATATTATTGATAATATTGAATGTGGTGGCATCCTTTGCTCTTTCTTTCAGCTATCGATACGCATTGTCTTGTAGTATATAAGCACTCTATATTTATATTAATATGGTCCTGATTGATAGATAAAACTAAATTTCTGATCTATAAAAACCCAGCGAATCTACTCCCACGACTAGATAAACTTATACCAAGATGACTTGTAATGATATGATTAGTTTCTTCCCTTCCATGAATAAAATGTTCATTATAGTTGGTCAGTCAAATAAAAAATGGGTTGAGGTTTCTAATGAATCTCTCATACTCCGTATTTGCATAAATACTACCGAATGGTAGCGTACTGGTTATTAACCGTTATTTAACCAGTATGAAGAAAAATCCAATCGATTATCTTCCAAGAGTCTCAACGCATGTTTGGGTGATCATTTTTATATCCCATCGGTGTAATTTATTCTTGATTTGATTTAGAAATAGGAATCTATCCTTTGTTTTATCAACAGTTCACGCAACCTACAATTATAATTTTCTTCACGAAGTTAAAGTAAACAATCTCTTGGCTCAATTGGCCTCCCCTGAAAATCTATTTTAGCACTCTTTCCTTTTCAGAGTCGCACTTATAGATAAACAACAGTTTTCATTCAAAACCACCCAATACGTTCCACTTCCTTATTGATTGAAGTGGATGTGACAAACGTCATTTTTATATTATCCTGGGTTGGCTCCGGCCATTTCATCTCTTCAAGGACTTTTTTCCATAGTTTCCTAATGATATGAGTGCTATGTATCCAGAAATCATTTATTGGTGTCGAAACGTCAATGACTTTATCGGACCCCTTATCTCTACACTCATCTATGGTCACTCCCTATTTGGCCCTCATTCTTTCATTAAATATTCCGGACCATATAGTCCCCGACTCGAGAACTCGCTTGAACCAGGAAAACGATTCTTCTAAAAGTTGTCGAAATCGATCATTTCCAGATCACCCCATTTTAGGGGGATGTTATTCTCTTCCATGTGATTAATCTCCTTTGGCCATCCTTGAAAAAAAAAATTGAGGCAACATTTTGATTTGGAAACAGTGCACATCCAAAGGTGGTGGTCCTTAGAAGGTGAGTTACTCGAGGAGGGACAAATACATGCCACACAAATTTTCTTGCAGGTATGTTTGAATCCAATATGGTGGAATATTTGTAAACAGTTCTACTTATTTTATTTTCGATACTTTACTATTTTCGAGATTGCTGTTTGCATTTTATGAAATATATGAGCCTAGTATCTTTAAAACTTCCAAGTTCTTTAGAGCATTCAATTTCCACAGTGTTTGTGTAGTTTGGCTTGGTCATAAGCTAGCCAATATTTACCTTGAGTTCAAATATGTTTGCAAATTTCTGAGTATACCGAAAGTCGCTTCAATTATTTTTTGATATTGTCCTGATTTATAGAGTAAAGCATTTGTTAGATCATCAGCGAACGCCTCTCCTTTATGCTCTCTCTTTCCAATTTCCACTCCCGTTATGTTTCGCGTAGGGGCCATTGTGAAACATGCGATATGTTCTTTTTATTATATAAAAATTCTTTTGGTGGTTGTTATGAGTTGAATTTTTAACTTTAAGCTATAATCTTTAACAAAAAGTACTATATTTTAACTGCTCTTATCGAATAAAGTTCACCAAATATATTTAATTTACTAGGCCAAAGAAAACGAATAATAGTTCGGAAATAACGTCTGTCTTTCTAATTTAGTTGCTAAGTGTTTCATTATAATTTTGGCTCTCGCAATTATTAGCTGGGAGGTTATCTCTCCTTTATATTGGCTGATAGCGACATAAATATATAGTGTATTTAAAAAAGACATAGAGCAGTAAATAAGCAAATTTGCTTAGCTGTACTCAATAAACCATCCAATAATGATCCATAAAGGCAGCTAGTGTTAAAATTAATGGGCATATCGTCATTTTAAGTGCTGGGAGTGGGCACCCATTCATTTTTATGGCTTCTTAAAAAACGATTTATACACTTCATAGGATTCCACATTTAAATCATTGTTTCAAAATGTAATAACTAAATGTTTCCTAAAAGGCTAATATTTCTAATAGTTAATATTTTATAAAGTTTAGATTTGACTTTAACTACGAACATAAAGAGATACGAGAGCAAAACGCTGATTTGGAGGCATTGGTTTGGTAGGCTGTTAGATATGGTGTGTGGACGGCTATAGCAAATGGAAAAATATGATATTATTATTATTTATTTTTTTGTACCTCAGTACAACATGACTAATAATATTATTTGATAATATCATTTTTTAGCTTGACAAATATTTATTTTTCTGATTGGCTTATGTAATTGTATAGCCTTGCAAGATATATTATTATGAATTGATCAATTACAAAAGTCAACAAAATCAACAAAAAAATTTAGGTCGACTAATTTTCAATAATTCTTATAGTTTTATCACTGATTCCGAATATGGTATTCATTTTTCAAAGTTAGTGATAAATTCAGAGCTAAATGGATTTCAATTTTTCAGCACTTTTTAGATTCAGAGCCATTATTGACATACAAGGACTGAAGTATAGAAAAATAAAAAGCAATGATTTGATAGAGCTTAGATCAAAGTACTCATTTCAATTTTTACTTCGTCTCTGGCACATTTAAACTTTAAAATATATGTCATTTTGTACGAAAAATGAAGGGTTTTTCTTAGAGACTCACTGTTCCTCACTGCTCCTCACTCAAAGGTCTTACATGATTAAAAATTGATATGATATGAAGAAAAAATATCAAGCTTTAATTTGATATGCTTAATATTCCATAAAATGCCTTATTTTAATCAAAATTAGCAAATGAATATTTTTTAAATCCTCTCCATTTTGCCCTTTTTTAGAGAAATTCATAAGTCACCCAGTGAGATAGAAACAGAGAGAGAGAAACTGACGTCACAACGTATGTAAACAATAAAGAGTAATTTTCCTTCTTTCATTGGAATTTGAGTGTTTTTTTCCCGGAAATCTTCCGAGGATCCAGGATTCCTAATGAGTGGCCTGCCGGCTGTGCCGTCGTACACAACATTTGTGAGAAGAATTCATCGTGACACAGCCTCGGATCAAGCATGGAGCAAGGAGTGGAAGCTTAGGAGGACATGACTCCCCAGAGGGTGCTTAGCCTATTCTCTTTGCATCAAAGAGGATGATGAGTCGGAGACAGACAGACAGACCCTCAAGGACATTACCCCCCCTCCTCCTCTCTCTTCCTTAAGGCTGGTTGGCTGGCTCATTCCGTCTGCTCAAAGAAGATGACGTGTCGGGCACCCCGGAGGGAGGGAGGAATGGACTCCCGTGAAGAGAGAGAGAGATCATTGCCTTTGTCCTGTCTACCTACTAGCCTATTCTATCGGGGAGTCTCCTTTTCAAGTGAATCCATCGTTTTTTGCAGCAGAAAAATGAATTACTTACGTTTTCGTTTGCAAAATTCACCTTTTATTAACTATGCAAAAGATACAGCGGGACGACCTCCCTTCCAGTCACCCACCCACGTCCTTCAAACTCATAGCCGCCGCCCCGAGGAGCCCAAGAGTGTACTTCCAAGATAAAAACAAGACATCCAACAACACAATCCTTCAACAGCCACAAATCACAATGATACACATAATTCATTTATGAAACGCGCAGTTGTCTGCCCACCGATCCGTCGCCGTCCTTTATTCCGGGGGGGGGGGGGTCCACCTGCCTACATCTCTCATACTGAAACAGAGCACCATTTCAACAGTAGCCGCCGGGCATGCCATGAAGATACCACACAAGCGACCCTGCATGGACCTGGGGAGAGACTCCCATCCCCCACACACTCTAGAAGGCGGACCAAACACCACCACGCCCTCGCCTGCATTGGCTTCACTCTTCACGTCACTCTAAATCCATTCTTGGGAACTAAGCAAAGACTTTCCAACACTCTCAGGTGGAAGCCATCTCCCCCATGGGGCCCGAGTCCTCTACGGAGCGCTATGGCATCCGCTCACCAAGGACGACCTCCTCCAGATGATTTAAAAGTGGACAGGGACATCGCAAAGGCCGAGTCACAAATCGACAATCTAACCCTTCCAATAAGCATTCCATTTACATTATGCCCTCGGGAACAACGCCTGGGCACCCGACGGGCCATCTGCTAGAGACAGACATCAAGCAACTTTAAGAACAGAAGCTGGAGAACTAGAAGATGCATTCCTACGCTGTAATTGTGACAGGATTTTGGAAAGTTCTTTACACTACGTGTTGTCCACCCAGCCGCCCGCAGGACCTAGCCTTAGCCACGGAGCTGAAATGAGCTAGTCTTTAAAGAAATAGCAATCGTACAAGAACTGTTACAATTATCTTCAAATCATTGGGACAGAAATTTAAAACCTGATTGTCGCTCATTGAACTCTGTTTTGATTGTAAGGTGCATGAAAATAAAAAGGAATTAATTACATTGTAACATTCTTTTAACTTATAGATTGTTGCCTAGATTTCAACTAACTATTTAGTGGTTTTGCACTGCTGAATCCCAAATGCCATCGGATCTGGATGGCAGTCTGGTGAAGATTTGATCAAATTAATCCCAAAGTTTCACTAAATCAATGATAAGGTGAGTATGATTCATCAACAACTTATTTAGATAGGTTTGGCACTGCTATCAGGAAATGATAGCCGTTTATCTTCATCAGGTCAGGTTTTAATGCTAAATGATTTAAAGAGCCATTTTGTGACAAAAATTTAAACATTTTGTTTATTATAAGAACTTTTCGTGTGTAGCGTCCTATATTTTTAAAATAAGAAAAAATGAATATTTCAACAAACATATATTAATTATTGATTGTATATTTAAACTGAATTAGTCCATTTAAAATTATAAATACGTGTAAATTGCATGTTGCCATGTTTAGCACCGGGATAAAATAAGTATGATAATATTTAGTTGAGTTAAATAATTTAAGTGTTCCTATAAAATATAAGAATAGATAATATTTTTGAATCGAACTAGATCATTTAATCCTTTTGGGAAAATGGATGTGGAGTATCATCTTCAAAAACCATTTCTTCTTCTTCAGGTTCTTCAAAACTTGAGGCATCTTCGTCACTAATGTTAGGAAGTTCTTCGAAGATAGGCACTGGAATTTCTTCACTGTGGGCTACAGGACGGCGTGCTGATAGAACATCAGGATATTTGAGGCTGTCCCGCTTCTTTCTGTTCATCCCACTCAAATCAATAGCGCAAAAGTAGCAGTCTGTGATATGGTTTGTTGGCTCCTTACAAAACCATGGGGAATTCCACAAGTTCAGACTTTTCTTGCCATTTGTCCATCGACGTAGAGTTTCGGTGCATGCCCGCTGATCTTTTGAATAGTTAATAAAAGGAATGAATTTGCAAACGAAAACGTAAGTAATTCATTTTTCTGCTGCAAAAAACGATGGATTCACTTGAAAAGGAGACTCCCCGATAGAATAGGCTAGTAGGTAGACAGGACAAAGGCAATGACTCTCTCTCTCTCTCACGGGAGTCCATTCCTCCCTCCCTCCGGGGTGCCCGACACGTCATCTTCTTTGAGCAGACGGAATGAGCCAGCCAACCAGCCTTAAGAAGAGAGAGAGGAGGGGGGGGGGGGGGGGGTAATGTCCTTGAGGGTCTGTCTGTCTCCGACTCATCATCCTCTTTGATGCAAAGAGAATAGGCTAAGCACCCTCTGGGGAGTCATGTCCTCCTAAGCTTCCACTCCTTGCTCCATGCTTGATCCGAGGCTGTGTCACGATGAATTCTTCTCACAAATGTTGTGTACGACGGCACAGCCGGCAGGCCACTCATTAGGAATCCTGGATCCTCGGAAGATTTCCGGGAAAAAAACTCAAATTCCAATGAAAGAAGGAAAATTACTCTTTATTGTTTACATACGTTGTGACGTCAGTTTCTCTCTCTCTGTTTCTATCTCACTGGGTGACTTATGAATTTCTCTAAAAAAGGGCAAAATGGAGAGGATTTAAAAAATATTCATTTGCTAATTTTGATTAAAATAAGGCATTTTATGGAATATTAAGCATATCAAATTAAAGCTTGATATTTTTTCTTATATTCATATCAATTTTTAATCATGTAAGACCTTTGAGTGAGGAGCAGTGAGGAACAGTAGTCTCTAAGAAAAACCCTTCATTTTTCGTACAAAATGACATATATTTTAAAGTTTTATGTGCCAGAGACGAAGTAAAAATGAAATGAGTACTTTGATCTAAGCTCTATCAAATCATTGCTATTTATTTTTCTATACTTCAGTCCTTGTATGTCAATAATGGCTCTGAATCGAAAAAAGTGCTGAAAAAATTGAAATCCATTTAGCTGCTGAATTTCACTAACTTTTGAAAAATGAATACCATATCGGAATCAGTGGATTAAAACTCTATAAGAATTATTGAAAATTAGTCGGACCTAAATTTGG
>CP045891.1:25437994-25453934 GCA_013387185.1 Caligus rogercresseyi
ACACTAGAATATATATATATATATATATATCAGGAAACGACTGGGTGCCCAACCCCGACCTGGTTCCCGCCTGTTTTTTTTTAAAGTTTCCCATTTATACTACTCCAAAGGTTTTTTAAGCAACATCAGGCAGTGATATCAATTTTTTTTGAAAAATAATTCCAAAAAATAAAAGAAGGAATTATAATATATATATATATATATATATATCTATATATATATATATATATATATATATATATATATACAGGAACCTGGCCAGGACACTTGTTTCGCCAGGAGACGGGCGGGGCTTTAATATACTCGTTCGTCATTTTGAAAGTGACGACGTTTTTTTAGAAAATACTTCTAAATATTCTTTTAAAAAAATTTAAAAAAGTAGTGTTGTACTTTTGATAGGAAAAATTCATTTTAAAAAAAACGTTAGACTTTCAGAGTGACGAACGAACCGCTATATATATATATTATTATACCAGGAAACGGCAGGACACTGTTCGCCAGGAGCCGGGCCGGGCCTTAATATACTCGTTCGTCATTTTGAAAAGTGACGCGTTTTTTAGAAAATAATTCTAAAATATTCTTCTAAAAAAATTTAAAAAAAGTGTGTGACTTTTTGATAGGAAAAATTCATTCTAAAAAAACGTTATGACTTTCAGAGTGGACGAACGAACGAATATATTAAAGGATTGTCCCTACGAAAAAAAGGGTCCCGTTGTTTCCTGGTATAATATATTATATACAGGCTGATTCACTTAAATGAGACTCACATATTACAAACTACATACAATCTTTGTATTAAATTTTACAACAAATAATTTTTAAACAAAAATGATAGCACAATGTGTAATTTACAAAATGTATTAATTAAATTTTCACATATCCTTCTTTGGCCTTCACTACAGCTTTGAACCTCCTCACGGTGGAGGCAACACAGGCAGGAATCTCTTCTCAGCTCAGACCATGACTGAGGGTGGCTTTGCCTTCTGAAGAGAGTCCTCAGCTGCACGGGGATGTCTTCTTTTTTTCAAGATAAAACCCGGTCATTCTGACTGTTGTGGGTGGCCTGGACCGTGAAAATCTTTGTCTGAGGAAGAGATCCTGCCTGTGTTGCCTCCACATGAGGAGGTTCAAAGCTGTAGTGAAGTCCAAAGGAGGATATGTGAAAATTTATTGAATACATTTTGTAAATACACATTGTGCTATCATTTTTGTTTAAAAATTATTTATGTAAAATTTAATACAAAGATTGTAGTTTGTAATAGTGAGTCTCAATTTAAGTGAACACCCTGTATATATATATTATATATATGTGATGATATATAATATTAAATACTTAGGAGTAGGACTCACTCCTTAGCTTTCGTTATATAATAGAATGACACAGCAAATACAAGCAATCAATATAAACAAGAACACGTCACACAAACGTCATACAATAACATAACAATAATTATAACCATTCTCCATTACTGAAAAACAAAGCATACTTCAAGAGTCAACTCCATAGCGCTCTGGGGCTTTTAGAAACACGAGTGGTCGAAGTAGAGTGACCTCCTTGGAAGGTGATACCATATTCGAGAGGAAGGGGCGGACTTGAAGAATCCTCAGGTATTTGAGGACCACTTCCGAAGGACATGGGGGCAAAATCCCTAACTGAGACTGAAGATTCCTTGCCTCCGCAGGGATCTGACTCTTGAAGAGAAGATTACTGTCGAGTAGTTCCACCTCGTCCCCCAATGGGTCAGTCTTAGACGTTCGTACAAATCTTCTTAGCATTACAGGTCCTGGATTCATTAGCCAACTTGGTAGAGAATTCCATGGGAAGATCGTCTTTGGAATTGAAAGAATCGCGGCGTTCATGTGGAGTACTATTCGGGGGGAGGTGCATAACAAGGACCTTATGAGTTCATGGCCTGTGGTAGAACTCGCTCCCAAAGTTTTTCAGGTAAATTTTGAGACTTAGGCAAGACATATTGACTTCCAAATTATCCCATTATATCTTTCAATTGATAATTTCCTTCAGGATGATACGGTGTCGAACTACTAGAAGATACTCCTAAACCCAAGAGAAGCGGTTTAATCTCTCGAGACAGAAAAGAAGTCCCTCTATTGAGTGTATAAACTGGGCGTTCCACAAAAGCTAAATAACTTCTCAAGGCAGCGGATGACAGTGAGGTTGAAGATCAGGGCATGGGAACGCAAAAGGGAAGCGAGAAAAATCATCAACAATTGCGTTTTTTCATAATGAAGCTATCTGAGGCACATGAGTCAATTAAAGAGGATACGTTTTACCTTGAATAGTAATGTAGGTAGAGGCATGTGCTAAACCCTTCCGGGACCGATGATTTCGTAGCTGCGATATAGGATGACAAAACGCACCTGTCGCATATTAGAGCCACACATCTTGGCGAAATGTCCTGGTTTTGAACATTTATAGCAAGTTACATTTCGTGCAGGGTATACGTCTCGCCTATGATATGGATGGTTCCACAGAAGAAACATTTAGTTATTTTCTTAACGACGTTTAATGCCAAGGGACTCTTCTCCTCCACTTGGTCCGAAAAAGTTCTCTCCCGCATGATGAGAAACATTTTTGGTTTCGGCACCAGAGCAGCACCGTTAGATCAGAACTAAAATAGGCTTCACTATTCTTCTGAGCGACGTCCAGGGCAGAGCTTGACGATACGCCGAGTCCATGTCAAGAGAGGTGTTTTACAAACGCCTCGGGCGGATATCGGCGAACTCATACCCGATATGAAGGAATCTCGAACAGCCATCATCCTCACACTCTTTGCTGTGCGCGCTTTAAATCTGGAGTCTCTTCTTAGTCTTTGCTAAATCATTAAAAAATCGTCAAGAGATTCCCTGATCGTTTGGCGTCTAATGGTGGGAGATAACGAGCAAATATCTGGTCGGGATTTAATATAAATGGAGTCCAATTGTCAGGGCGGACTCATAACGGTCGCATCCTCATGGAACTCAAAAATTCTGGGGGCACGCAGGCGATTAAGGCTCGAAGTAGATTTGGACTTTATCCTTGTTAGTCCTCCACAGAATTTCGAAAATCTCTTCAATGCCGCCACTTTTATGGCATCCGGCGAATTTGGACGAGGTCTAAAGTCTTCGGCTCACGCAGCCTCCATGATTATAAGTAACTAAAATTGTGATGATATATATATTCAAATACTTAGGAGTAGGAACACTCCTAGCTTTAGTTACTTATTATAATAGAATGACACAGCAAATACAAGCAATCATATAAACAAGAACACGTCACACAACGTCAAAACAATAACATAACCAATAATCATAACAATATATATATATATATTTTTATTTTTTATTTTTTGACAGGCTGCCTGTGTTGCTTTAAAAACTTTAGAGTATATAAATAGGAAAAACTAGGTGTGTGAAACGCAAAGAAAATAACAACAAGAGAATTGTCATTTTAGTTGGAGCAAACGTATAAAAAGACTATTTTAGACAAGGAATCGATCAAAAAACATCTTTAAATTACAAAATACATACTCAAGACTCTATCTAAAAAGAAAAACGAATGGAACTATTCTAAAATAGCTAAACAACAAACTAAAAAGAATTGATAATGAAGAATATTTCAAGGAAAATACTCAAAATTAGAATAATGTAGGTTTAAAACAACAAAAGATATGACATGATGGAATTTTATATGGGTGAAAAAAGTAATGAAATTTATAAAAGCTTATTAATCTCTCAGAATCAGGTAAAGTGCTTGTGAGATATGATCTATCTGTTGTAGGGGCTACTAACATTTTAACTCGCAAGAAACCCCCCCCGCTATAACAGCAACATTAGAACAAATTCATCTTATATGTATTCAGAAAATGTACTCTTATGTCCTGTAGTTAATTCGGACATGAAAAAAAGTAAATTTGTTCTTACAAAATATTTTTAAGTATGGCCCCAAAAAGTTTGTAAATTTAAATACAATACCGAAAACTTTAAAATAATTGTTTTTTCCTTTTTTTTTCTTTCAACCAATCCTGTGCAGGAAAAACGTCCTCATTTGTTATTCTTAAGCATGTTAAACTTCAAAATTGACGCCTCTTATAACCAAAGACGCTTACTTTCTTTTAGCATTAAGTTATTCTTTTTATGAAAAATATTATTCCTCCCTCCCATTTATGAGGAAAATGAAACACTCAGGCTCGCCCACGATCCACATGATTAAAATGCGCCATTAAACATATAGGTAAAATTAATTGGTGTAACCTAAAACCAAGAGCTTATAGATTATTTATATTATAGGACTCACTCCGGATGATTACTTAAGCATTGCTTCATTGCATTTAACGACCTTAAAAGTGGGTTGAGTAGGAGGGAATGATTTTCTCTATGTTTGTAAGAACATAGAGAAGGTAAATTGGTAAGTTTCTAACAATAACAGAGAATATGAATGATTTTTGGGAGTCCCTATATTAAGTCAATACTCCACAATATTAGAACCTACAAATAATAATAATACTCTGGCAAAATTGATATTTTGTATCCTTCGTATGAAGTTCCTTGTACAAACATTCATCTTCCTTCAGCGTTTAGCTCGATTACATTATGTCTTCATAATTATTCATTGTTTGCCGATATATATTTTGGATTACACATTCGATGAAATTGATCTGATGGCTTCAACTTGTTTTGCAAAAGGAATAAATATCGAACGGATACCAAGATATGAAGTAATCAATAATTAACGGCGGCTATGGCTTGCCCCTAGAGATGTGTAGATCCATTTTATCAACTCACGCAAAAAATAGTAAACTGCTTAGAAATAATAATGAGTAGCAATAAAAAAATAATTATTTATGAACAAAAATCCGTAAACATAGTTTTTTTTTCTCATGTAAGTCTATGGGAATGCAAAAAAAAATTCATTGTGAATATGAGAGCTTCAATGATTGTGTAAACATTCAAAAATATTTAATCAATAATATAAGTTGGATTTCCATGCATTTTAATAATTTTATGTTACTGGTTAATGACATTTCGCACTCTTTTTTACATTTTATAAAATCAATACACAGAATATTAATCCTTAGATATAATGGTTATTCATGGCATTTGTACAGATATCATTTTCATGAATATACTTTTAAGTTAGGTCCTATATATATATATACAAAAGTAATTATATACAAAATAGTTGTGGAAGATATAATGCGTAAACTGTCCTGTGCATCCAGGAACATGTATAATACCCATATAATAAAATAAGTATTCATGTACCTTGTACATGCCATACAAATTTAGGAAGTTTGAAGTTGAATCAAGCGTCAAAATACGTGCAGCACGTAGACAAAAATCTTAAGCCTATCAATTAAAATCTTATACCTTCACTTTATTTTTCTTGTGTGAAGATCTTCTTCTTCTTCTACGTTTAAATATATTATCCCTTACAACAGCTATAACTATATATTTTTGTGACAAGTAATTATTTACTCCTTTAATTGTTGGTGAAGGAAGAAGCAGAGAATTGATTTTTAGCTGTGATTACGTATTCAACGAAGTACTAGCAGAATATATATATATATACACTTAAAAATGAAACTTTGAAACTATCATCTAAGGAGTGTTTTTTATAAGTGATAAATTCAGTTTTGTAAAATGTATTTTAAGCAAGACCACTATTACGTAAAAAAACAGATACCTAGTTTGTAAACGTTAGATGTGACAGTGGATGTTTTAATATAAGCACAGAACCAAAGGAAAGAAGGTATCGATCTTGATTCTTGAACAAAATTATGTCTATATCTTATCGTGAAAAAAAATTTGTATGAAAAAAAATATGAAAAAAATCTAACTTAACACTGATCTCTCAGATAAATGTATTCATCAGGTCCCCGTATCATAAAATGAACCGTCAGTTCAATATAACTATTGTACATAAAAAGCGACTGAGTTCATTTTCAACAAAGTGTTAAATCTGAAGAAAATCATTAGGGTACGAATTTTAGGTTTTTAAATGGGAAACTAATTATAAACTAGAATGTTTATTTATGTTTTATTGTAAAAAGCACAATTTTCCTATTTTACTATTTATTTAAGTATGTTACTTTTTGTCACTTAGATAAATAAAGGCCTTGCTGATGAGGAAAAAAAAAATTCACTAAAATCGGTTTTGAATTCGTACCTATTTTTCTGATATATTTCATAGAATCCCTTAAGATATATATTCGAGGATGTGGGGCACGATACAATACAGAATAACAGGGACTGGGAGAAACCTATAAATGTTGTCTATTTATGTAAGAACTTTATAACTATAATGTGATTTTCGTTGCTGCTGAGGTGCCATTCACGACATTCTATAGATTGACATGTATAGATGGCAAACGGGGACCTAATTCTCGAACATGTTTGCCTAAATGAAAACAAGAATAATGATAATAAAAACAGTTTGTATTAAACAATCAATAATCACTTCACTAGCGGCTATTGAGGTGCAATCATCAATTCATGGAAATTAATATTATTATCAAGAGCATTAATTATATCTTATCGTGGGCCTTGATACATGTCATTGACGAATTTATTGTAATAGATTCCTCCAATCTCATCTATTGGTATTAATTTAATTAAATTAAACTTTTAATACTCGCGGATAAAATAATTGTTTACTTTGTTTACTCACATCTGTCGATAAATGGATCATCACTCTGACCATTAGATGTAGTAAAAAGTGAGCAACCAATTGAAAAAGCATGTTTATGGTGAGCATGGGAGAACTACTTATTTTATACCTAGGATATGCAATAATTCTAAAAAAGAAGGGCGTTTATTGAATCATAAAGAATGACAAGTATTAAAATATAACATGCTGAGATAAATAAATATATATATATAAAACTTACATCCACCTTGTCAATCAATTAGCATGAAATAAAAGAATTATATTATTACTTTATAAAGAGCTTTCTAATTTAAGATGTTTAATTTAAGATATCTTATTTTAAACCTCTCTTTTTGATTTGTAAGGATATGTTGTATTGTTTTTAAGGGTCATTCAATAGTTGAGTTTCAATAACAATAGTCTTAAACCAAGATGTTTATTTATTTCAGAATATTACAAAATTGCTTGTCTAAAGTATATATATATATATATATATATATATAATAAGATAATCATGTAAAACGAGGTCCGTTTCACCTACTTAAATAAAATATCTATTTTATTCAAAAGGGTAGAATTAGTTCTCTTTCTATTCGTTTAAATCTATGTACTATATTATTGAGGGTCTATTATAATTTAACATACTGTTAAATTATAATTTTTTCTAAGAGTATTCTTTTAACTTCAGTGCTAATATAAGACTTTTCAAGTTTTATGTCACTATTACGATGTCGAGGTCATTATATTGAAATCAAACGCACAATTAAAGGAATTTTTTATGAGAGACTGATTGGGAGAACAAGTCATCTCAAAATGTTCAATTGTGTAAAAATAATAAATTAAACTCGAAAAATATATGATCCTAACACTAATGGTACTGATTCTATATTTTTAAAGGGATATTAAGATAATAAAAAGTCCAAATATTCATTGTACGCAATCCAACATATCATAAAGATTATCAACCATCTAAAGCTTATGTTTCACAAACGTTGAATGTCAATATCAAAACTTCTGTGTCCTTTGATCTTAAAAGTGTAACTGTACATATAAATAACTGGATTTAAATACAAATAAAAACAGGGAGGATGACATAACCTTATTAAAATGCAGCGCTGATGAATCTAACCGAAAAAAAATAATATTTTTACTTTGTAATGATGTAGCCGTTCGCCTTGATAATCGAACGGATAAATTCCATTGAACTGTAAAATCAGAAAAATATAAAATATGCATTTCGTTTTAGAATCAAGTCCAGTGTAAAATCATTAAATTAGGATAAATGAACTAAAAACATATGACTTTTAGATAATTGATCAATTCATAATTAATATATTTTGCAAAGGCTATACAATTACATAAGCCAATCAGAAAAATAAATATTTGTCAAGCTAAAAAACTGATATTATCAAAAATAATATTATTAGTCATGTTGTACTGAGGTACAAAAAATAAATAATAATAATATATATTTTTCCATTTGCTATAGCCGTCCACCACATCAATATCTAACAGCCTACCAAACCAATGCCTCCAAATCAGCGTTTTGCTCTCGTTATCTCTTTATGTTCGTAGTTAAAGTCAAATCTAAACTTATAAAATTAACTATAGAAATATTAGCCTTTTAGGAAAACATTTAGTTATTACATTTTGAAACAATGATTTAAATGTGGAATCCTATGAAGTGTATAAATCGTTTTAAGAAGCCATAAAAATGAATGGGTGCCCACTCCCAGCACTTAAAATGACGATATGCCCATTAATTTTAACACTAGCTGCCTTTATGGATCATTATTGGATGGTTTATTGAGTACAGCTAAGCAAATTTGCTTATTTACTGCTCTATGTCTTTTTTAAAATACACTATATATTTATTTCGCTATCAGCCAATATAAAGGAGAGATAACCTCCCAGCTAATAATTGCGAGAGCCAAATTATAATGAACACTTAGCAACTAAATTAGAAAGACAGACGTTATTTCCGAACTATTATTCGTTTTCTTTGGCCTAGTAAATTAAATATATTTGGTGAACTTTATTCGATAAGAGCAGTTAAAATATAGTACTTTTTGTTAAAGATTATAGCTTAAAGTTAAAAATTCTACTCATAACAACCACCAAAAGAATTTTTTATATATAAAAAGAACATATCGCATGTTTCACAATGGCCCCTACGCGAAACATAACGGGAGTGGAAATTGGAAAGAGAGAGCATAAAGGGAGGCGTTCGCTGATGATCTAACAAATGCTTTACTCTATAAATCAGGACAATATCAAAAAATTATTGGAAGCGACTTTCGGTATACTCAGAAATTTGCAAAACATATTTGAACTCAAGGTAAATATTGGCTAGCTTATGACCAAGCCAAACTACACAACACTGTGGAATTGAATGCTCTAAAGAACTTGGAGTTTTAAAGATACTAGGCTCATATATTTCATAAAATGCAAACAGCAATCTCGAAAATAGTAAAAGTATCGAAAATAAAATAAGTAGAACTGTTTACAAATATTCCACCATATTGGATTCAAACATACCTGCAAGAAAATTTGTGTGGCATGTATTTGTCCCTCCTCGAGTAACTCACCTTCTAAGGACCACCACCTTTGGATGTGCACTTGTTTCCAAAATCAAAATGTTGCCTCAATTTTTTTTTTCAAGGATGGCCAAAGGAGATTAATCACATGGAAGAGAATAACATCCCCCTAAAATGGGGTGATCTGGAAATGATCGATTTCGACAACTTTTAGAAGAATCGTTTTCCTGGTTCAAGCGAATTCTCGAGTCGGGGACTATATGGTCCGGAATATTTAATGAAAGAATGAGGGCCAAATAGGGAGTGACCATAGATGAGTGTAGAGATAAGGGGTCCGATAAAGTCATTGACGTTTCGACACCAATAAATGATTTCTGGATACATAGCACTCATATCATTAGGAAACTATGGAAAAAAGTCCTTGAAGAGATGAAATGGCCGGAGCCAACCCAGGATATATAAAAATGACGTTTGTCCATCCACTTCAATCAATAAGGAAGTGGAACGTATTGGGTGGTTTTGAATGAAAACTGTTGTTTATCTATAAGTGCGACTCTTGAAAAGGAAAGAGTGCTAAAATAGATTTTCAGGGGAGGCCAATTGGGCCAAGAGATTGTTTACTTTAACTTCGTGAAGAAATTAAAATTGTAGGTTGCGTGAACTGTTGATAAAAACAAAGGATAGATTCCTATTTCTAAATCAAATCAAGAATAAATTACACCGATGGGATATAAAATGATCACCCAAACATGCGTTGAGACTCTTGGAAGATAATCGATTGGATTTTTCTTCATACTGTTTAAATAACGGTTAATAACCAGTACGCTACCATTCGGTAGTATTTATGGAAATACGGAGTATGAGAGATTCATTAGAAACCTCAACCCATTTTTTATTTGACTGACCAACTATAATGAACATTTTATTCATGGAAGGGAAGAAACTAAACATATCATTACAAGTCATCTTGGTATAAGTTTATCTAGTCGTGGGAGTAGATTCGCTGGGTTTTTATAGATCAGAAGTTTTAGTTTTATCTATCAATCAGGACCATATTAAATAAATATAGAGTGCTTATATACTACAATGACAATGCGTATCGATAGCTGAAAGAAAGAGCAAAGGATACCACCACATTCAATATTATCAATATATTACTGCTGCAAGGCTTTTCTTTCTTTTCATAATTGTCTGACATCTATTAAAATATAAGTATGAAATATAGTAGAAGCTGTTTTTTAACTGCAATGTATCCTCACACAAAGAAGTTTGTTTAGATAGCAGAAAGATAATACTTAAGTTAATATATTATACATCTTTATAAAGAGTAGTATGCAATTTAAATTGTTCTGCTTGGATTAAATATACTCATCCACACATTTCATCTGAAAAAGTTGCCTATATTTAGAACTGGAATCTTTTTCGTCTATAGAGCCATCTAGTATAAGATGAAAACTAAACTATATATCTTATAAGTTGAAAATTAACTGATTTTGTATTTGATATTTTTTATACTGGAATATTAAACTAAAAGTCAAAGGTAGGAATGTTTTAGATGGATAATTCGTTTTTGCATACTCTATTCAACATATCTTGTTTAATATTACATTGATAAGGCCATCAATATTTAGGGATAGTAATTTTATTGAAATTGAAGATAACTTATTTTTCAAAACCTTGATATTTTGCTCATCAAAATATTTTTATCATTTCTATCGACAATAAATAAAAAGTTGAGATTATACCGGGAATATATGTAAGAAATTGCAATACGGACAAGAAAGGAACATAGCTTGATTCTACGGGCCCATCAAGAATTCGTATATAGAATACATAATTTTTACATGGATTTAGAGGGGCTTACCAAGTGTAACGGCGAGGGTTGCAAGTAATGGATTCAAACAGACAACCCTCGTTGTTGATTCTACATAATTGTGCTCACCCACGATATCTTCTATTTACAAAATGCATTCAATCAATTGAGGAAATAGAGCATATTTAGTCAAATAAGAAAGTTTGTCAGTTTCATAGATAGGGGCAGATAACCAATCGGTATATTTTTTAACCTATCTCGGGATATGTAAGTGGAGATGAAATACAAATCCCTTCATTTAGGAAAAAAAAAAAGTTTCTTATGTATCTTAATTAACCCATTCTCAAATATTTTTTTGTCATTGAAGGAAAATAACTCTGTATGTTCTTTTATATTTCTTCGATTTACTCATTTTATTTTATGTATTCTCTGTACTGTTAAGTGACCTAAGATTTAAGAATAAAAATATTGATCAAATTAAACCGACACACATAACACTTTTTGTAGACAAAATATCACAAAATATATTTTATCATTTATATTCCAAGTACTTTTTAAAGTTACTTCATTAAATTTATTTTCATGTTTCAGACACTATAAAGCCTACGCTTGACATTTGGAGTATTATGTAATTAAAACACTATTAAGATCAAGTAACAAAGAATCGTTAGATTGACATTCAACGTTCGTATGTATGTTTATAAGTAAAGTATAATATTAATATTACATTCCTCTGAAGTAATTGTCTGTTATCTTATAATAAAGTAATGTATTTAAATTGTTATACAAACGACATCGTCAATTTATAATATCTTTGAAAGTACTTTATGTCAAAGTTGGGACAAATATAGCAGTTTTGAATTAAATTTAATCTGTACCTCATGCGATTATGACATCAGAAAGCTACATCATTAGTCAGATGAATTCGCCTTAACCAAAATATATACATACCTTCCATTACAATTTCAAATATTGTCATTGTCACTCTAAAAATAAGTTTACAAATCTATAATAATCTTAGTCGTTCTTGAAATATACTTCTTCCAAAAACTTCTTTATTTTTGAAGTTTTTTTAGTTTTGCATCGGTATATCTATATTTTATAATCTTATGAGTATTATTCAAAAAAATTCTGAAAAACATGATTATTATCTATGAAAAGACTTTTACAACTAATATTTCATTATTAATCTTTATTTTATATAGTTGAAATATAAATTGGCTAATATACACCTAATAATGCTATCTGAACGAAACATATAAATCTGATTGGAAGCCTTCTAAATAATCTATCCATATTTGGATTCGTTTTTCTTCTTTTTTCCATCTAATAATTAGGCCTTTTCATTCAATATATTCTTGAACCATTGTGACAGAAGTTTATACGAATGCCGCATATTTTAATCAAAAGCCTTTCTACATTAATGTTGCTTATTCTTCAAGGTTATTCAAAGAGACACACAAACCGTCTTGGAGATCGAGACCTTGATCTGAGATAAAATCGTAAAAAATAAAGCTTTGTACTTTTTCCTTCACAACCATCTGCATTAACCTTGATAATAATTTACCTAATGCTGAGAACAAACATATGACCAATTTCCCAACATTTTTTTGGGATTGCTAATGACAATTACGTATCTATAGCATTGAAGTAATATTTTTAGCCAAAAATCAATCGAAAACGATTCTGACAATTTTGTTAGAATAGTGACAAAATAAATCAACGTTATTGCAGAACCAATGATAATAAAACCAAAATTATGAGGAAAAATTACCCTCCTCTTAATTTAACCTTGCCTTAAAAGATTGTTTTATTCATGTTTGGAATCTTAATAATCATATATTTTTACTATATATATTATATATATATATATATATAATACCATGAACGTATTTAAAATTGCTTTTTACATATTTGTTCAAAAGTTAATTGTTTTATTAAGACGTACAGTCACTTTTTACAAATCTTTTTTAACCAGGTGCTGAGATACAACATTATCATTTGATATTCAGGTATGACTATCAAATTAATGATGTATATTCCAATAATTATACACGAAGTGAGTATATAAATATGTTGATCTGATTGTATTCTAAGAGCAGCACAGATAATAATTGGAAGCCCTCTCCAATTTTTAAAGTGACTCTGTTGTATAATCCACTATGTAAAATTCAAAAAAACCTCTATTTTTCCGTAACCTCTTCCCTCCGGCTGATCTGGAAGAGAGGGCTCTTGGTGGTGATATTTTTAGTATTAACGATTTAGGGAAAGATTCGTGTTTTTTGGATGGTCCTTTTCATTTTCCTCTTATTTGATCAGCTACTAATTTTTTATTGCCGGTGCCGTGGCATATGAAAATGAATTATATACTTTTAAAACACAAAGCACCAATACTATGTAAAAAGTATATTAGAGACTTAATCTCCCCCAAAGTTAGACTTTTAGAATTCTCCTTGAACAACATTATCGATGGTAGGATATTTACAGCTCACTTTAGATTTATGGAGGGTGTATTAAATTGTTTTGACCTTGCAAAACCTATGTAAAGTGTACAAAATACAGTACATGTTTTATCGGTTGTCGATAATCTCTGTTCTAAGAACATTTATAAAGATCGACGTCCAACGGTCACATATATAATTAAAGCCATCATTTATTTTGTCTATCTGGAAGAAAAAGTATATATATATAAATATACATCACCACCACCACCATGGCCAAGTTGGACAATGAGGAAGTCATGTGAGGCTGTCCTGAGGCTGATGGAGGCCGTATTGAGTAAACAATATGTTTAAAAAGTGCCTCTCTGTTTTCCCATTAAATAGCGGAGAAAATAAAATATTACAAAAAATATTCCTATTTTCCGATTCCGGATTTATCACTACACCTCTCTCTCTCTCTCTCTATATATATATATATATATATATATGACGTGAGAACACTATTTGAATACAGGATTTTTTTGGTGAAATGAACTGACCTATATTAGTATTCTTCATTTACTCTTCTCCATGTTTTACTTGTATTTTTTCAATTAGCCCTCTAATTGTTGCGATATTTAAAGGAATAATTACCGATGTAGAAGGTAATGAAATGAAGAATTGGCCAAGAATACTTTTTTGTTTTTCATCCAATTTTAAAAATTTCTTCACATTTGCATTATTCTCTCCAATTGGGAACAACTATATTAACAAATTAAAAAATTTAAAAAAATGCCAAAAACCATGGGGGACCCCCTTAAGTTTTTTGAAAAAATCCGTTTTTGGGTTTTCTGAAAAAATATATGAAACACTTGAGAATGATTTATTTGTAGTTTGTTGTCAGACTTCTTAAGTTCCTTCTTATGAACTCAAGTTGAAATCTGTGAGTTTCCCAGGAGCGGAGAAAAAAACCCTTTTCCATTTTGCCAGTTTTTATGCCAAAACTCGAAAAATTCTGAACCAAAATTAATTTAAAAAAACGAACTTATTAGAAATGCCAAACTCTATAGATATTATTTTATAACTTGATGCGATCAATCCCATAAACAGCCCAAAACGGCCCTCCAAAATTTAGGATTTCAAAAATATTCCGCTTCGTCCATGAAATTCGACCTAATATTCAATCCAGGATTTGAGGCTTTTAATGACCTCGGATCCGGATACTGATAACATCAAAGTTGCTCCCTTTGTGAAGCTGAATATGATTATGCAAAATATATTGCGAAAACGTGCAAATTAAAAAAATCCGGATCCCGGCCCAATATGTCCTGGAAGCCGGACATTGACTTAACCAACCTAGGCTTATTTTGCAAGGCCTTCATATCGTATATTTTGGTCTGAACTTTTTTATGTTTTAAAAAGTCGCCCCAGAGGTTTTCTTGAATTTCTCGACAGGCTGGTCCGGTTTTCCGGGAATTATTTTTGGATTTGATTGGAAACCCTATTCTTGATATACTTTCAGAGTAGCTTTTTTTCGAAATGGGAAAGAATCAAAAGTTAAGGAAATGTCATAATCCGGGTCTGGGAGTATCTGGATCCGGAATTTTTTTCCGGATCCAGGTTCTTTGGGCAGAGATGCAGATAACTTTTGGTCTGCGTTCTGTCTCTAAAACATCTCACTTACGAACTATGGACAGCCAAAGTTTTCCAAGCCTTTTTTGAGGCCTTTGCAAGGCCGCTAGGCCTTAGTTTTGATTATACTAAAAGATGCCTACGGCTAAAGTCCACAAAACATTTAATTACATCCCGAGCCTCCTAACCCTCAAAATCCATGCAAACCGCGAAACCCTCTCACAGACGCAAATCTGGTCTGATCAGAATCTAACCTAGCCCAAGACCATCACATGGTCAAGATGCATCTGTGTGCCAAATTTCAGGTCTCTAGCTTCTGTAGTTTCGGCGTCTATATAAGACAGACAGACAGACGGACAAACTCCAATTATAATATAGAAGATATACGTTTTCTAATATTAAAATAGAGTAG
Organism: Caligus rogercresseyi; assembly: GCA_013387185.1. Lineage (NCBI taxonomy): Eukaryota > Metazoa > Arthropoda > Copepoda > Siphonostomatoida > Caligidae > Caligus > Caligus rogercresseyi. The sequence continues at coordinate 25,453,455 of CP045891.1, forward strand.
GCAGTGGTCTCCCTTTTTACATATATTGTTTTGAATTTAGACCCCTCCTTCTTTCTCTTTCTCTCTCTCTCTTCAAAGCATAATTCTAGCATTGTTTTGTTGGAGCATGTGATTGGTGGAGTTTCATGTCGATACTCAGGTGTACTTACATAAATATTTTGCAAGGATTCCACGACAAATACGGCCTTCCATCTTTGGAAGGATATTTGCGCATTGAAAAACCTTTGATTGTAATAAACAATCGACATAAAACAAACTACAACATCCAACTAATATGATCGTAAGTCAGATTTTTGTTTTTTTGTTATATATAGAACGTATAATTTCAAATCATAAAAAATGGAAGCATCATCGTATGAAGTAAATATAGCCAAAAATTACGTTTTATAGTTTTTTTCCTCTTTTTTATATTTCGTTCTGTATTCAAATAGTGTTCTCACGTCACATATATACTAGCGTATTTTACCCGGCGCTGCCCGG
>CP045891.1:25454034-25501734 GCA_013387185.1 Caligus rogercresseyi
ATTTTTGAATGATGATCATATCTTACGACTCTGCAAAACTATTGTTTACTATTTACGATATTTTGAATCCATTGTCAAGGCAAAGCTTTTAGGATACCATAGAAAAAATAAGAATTACTGTAAATATCTTTTTATTTATCTCACTTTTAATAATGACTGTGTATGAAGCAAATATTAGCACAAATACCGTCCATAAATGTATCAAAATCTAAAAAAGCGAGGTAATTCAGTAAATACTAATTTTTTCGGACTTAAAATACAATTTTCTTTTCTAAAAAGACTTTTTAAGGAACTTATTTTAATAGAAAAAATAACATGCGATGACATCACTAAAATTATTCGTGTAATTTTTTTTTCATTCCAGACTATTGTCAAGTTAGAAAATCCGGGCAGCGCCGGGTAACATTCGCTAGTTAATGATAAAATCATTTGTCATTCAAAAAAGTTTGTTTGCTACTAAAAGTGTGTACTATTAAATAGAAATAAACCTTTTCATAGATGGACCTAAGTAATAGATATATGTTTTTCTTTAAATAAATCAAAAATAACCTTCGATGCTCTTGACATAATGAGTCAGCAATCTATCACTCTCTTCCAATAAAAACACTCTAATAGCCTCTTTAACAATAGTTTATTTGTATGGATGATTTGTACAAGATCTTATTTTCTACCATTTAGACGTCTTAAGCACTTTTGGTAAAGCATTTCCAATACATTTTCCCTAAATTTTATGTGGGTCTACGATAATGAATAAAATATTTTTGATCTAGCTGGCTCCTAATGGAGTTTACCGTTCATTTGTTAATGTTAAAGCTCCAAAAGAATTTACAAAAACATCCAACTATTTCATATAATCAAATATGTCCCATCTACATCACCTCACGAGGCACTCTATGTGTATCTTCGCCAATACACAAAATACAATAACACCAAAAACGAACGCTAATAGATTGATCTTTAGTTATTTATCTTTCTTTTATTGCATTTAAGAATTTTATAATTTTATATTTATCTGAATATTTGCCATTTTGTTTTTTTGTTTTAATTATTGTGTTAGTTTTATTTTGTATATATTTCAAGAAAATTAAAATTTATAGATTTCAAGTCTTAAAGGGAATTAATTTTAAACTAAAATCTATATTTATGTTATTTCCAACACAAATTTTCCGTTAATTATTTTACATTGATGTATATGATGTATTATTTTATTCAATAAAGACCGTTTTATGAGCAAAAACTATTTCAAACGTCATTTAAATTATTTGTTTTGAGCGTTTAAAGTATTTTTATTAGTTTAAAAATATTTATTGTCATCTTGTCTCATTTATGGTCAAGGTTTTAAAATTAAAATGTAATTGTATTCTGAGTTTGTAAATCCTAACATTTAATTACTTTATTTTTTTTTGGCACGGTGTGAATTCTTTTAACGACTGACAAAAAAAGGCAAAAAATTCTAATTGACAATATTCAACAAAGATAATGTCATCTAACAATTACTTTTAGGTTTAAGAAAATGAATGAAACACGTCCTTGCCTTTTTGACTTGGCAATTACCGATTTATATTAAAATATATTACATTATGTATACAAAAGGCAATACTCAATATATGTAATCGTTCACGTTTTTTTGTCCTTGGGAGTAAAATGATAAAAAGAATCAATTCGATGAGTCCCATTGAATGACTCGCCTGACTTACAATCATGGGCACTCACTCTAAATGGAGTTCCCTTGGCAAGCAAGCAGTGCCAAAATTCTTTTTTAAAGCTTTTTTTCTTGAATTATATGTGTTTACACCGACGTGCGCCACCTTTTTAGAAATAAAAGTATTCATTGATCAAAGGTAACATTATGCTCAATCTTTATCGTATTGTGTGTGATTTATGGTGCTCTTATCGTATTTTATAAAGGTAGCACTCTGTAAGAAGTACTGAGATGTCTCGTGTAGCTATAAAGTTACATTGCTTATAAAACTGTAGTTGTCCCAGTTTATGTTTTAGTCTTTTCAATCAAAACCCTCATTGTACGCCTTATTTATTTATGTAAACTTGAAATATAAAAAGTTTAGAACTTAATATTATTAATATTACACATTAAACGGCACTATCTTTTTCTTGAATATTTTATTATTATTTGATTGTTGCGGTACTTATGTATATCTTGTTATATGTTTCTACAAACATATATTGAAATAAATATATTTGAAGTTTTACTTGAAAATAAAGTTTTCATTCGATTTTAAATTTTCTGTACATAGGATTTTATAGCACATTTTCTGTATGTTCTTTAAAAAAGTATTCTTTTAACCGATACAAGAAAAAACTCATAACAAATAGGTTGGTGTTTTAATATTTTTAAAACACAAAGTTTGGTCACGCAGAATCATTTTGTTTTGTTATTTGACTATATGCTTAATCTAATGTAACCTGTTCATCCGTTTGGAGAATATGACACTTGATAAAACTCTACCAATAATGTTTATCATAATTTAAAATGGACGTTGAAGTTATTCTCATTTGTTCTATCAACTAAATTATAAAATTTAAAATAAATTAATTACTAGCTTTAAGGATATTTTACACTTTTATACCTGAACAGTGGCATTATATGAAACATCGGTTTGATCTAGTCACTAAATTTTAAAATACCCTTATTGGTTAAAATATAGTATTCATATAGGAAACGATTTTCACATACGCAATACTTTATCAAATATACAGACAAAATAATACTCAATAGTTATCGTGCAATATCCAACTTATATCAAATCGAAAGTCATTCATCTACAGTTATTTCTTTACGAGTGATTTCAACTTTTAAATATCCAAATAAAGCTTTCTCATTTTTCTACTCATTCCATATGCACACATATCGTTCTCATTTTTTCAACTTTAGTCACTGCTCCAGAATTTTTTTTGTCAAAACTCGTGGGAAAAAGTGCATTTCCTAATAGCTATAAATGAAAGCCAAACTTCACATATGTCAAATTACTTAATTGTTGCCATAAAACCAACAGATCATCCAGGATCAATGTTACTATTATTTACCGTACAGAGAATCAATTCAATGACTGTATACATATCTAGGCATTTAATATAATCTAGATCGTGAATCTCTATGTATTCAAATACAGATAATAACTGGCCATAACTTTATTGGTTATCATCAGTCACTGTCGAATAAATATCTAACTCGTGAGTGCCGTTTTTGTCAGCAGAGTCATGAGACGTCTTATCACATTTTGGCTGAGTGTGATTTCTTTTGTTTTAAGAGAATGATGGCTCAAAAATGAATTAACCAACATTTTCCAGAGCTAAAGCAGATCCCAGCTATTCTTAAGAACTGTAATATTGGTTACTATCTGTTTGGTTTCCCGAGGTAGAATTAGTAATAACTTGGTTTAAAGTGGTTTATATTCTAGGGAATCTGCTATGATCGTTAATTCGATTTCGCTTTGAATTCAAGAATCGATTTTACTTCGTACTCTTGGATCCTACCTTCAAACCAACAAAATAATGAACCTGTCTCTGATCTTATAAAAGACAATTTCAGTTTTTTATCAACATAAGAGGTACTACTTTCTAGCTTTTAACGTTGTATCAAATGAATATTGCTATTATTATAGCAGCACAAGAGCACATCATGTATTATAGTCGATACCTCTGGATTTTTAAAATATAATGGGTTTGCCCAATTTGTTCCATACAATTGCATCTGTGTGGATATATCATTATAATAGTCATCTAACTTAGATCTAATCATTGAGGTTGACCAAATCGACCTTTCCCTCTCGGGAGTCGAACCTGCGCCCTCAACTTGAGAGTGCAGCACTTGTAAGTTTTATGGGATACCTGTAGCAAGAAAAAAGGTTTTACCCATAGGCCTCAGGTGAGTAGGATATTGACCCATGATATGTTTTTTGCAGTGCACTGCTTGTAAAGTGCCATGTCTGACCACTGTGTTTTTGCATAAATTTTGTGTGATTATGCGCACATGACCATTGTGTTTGTTTGCTTGGCCACGAAATGTTTCTATTTAAACCCTGCAAATGTAAGTATTAAAATATGTAATCAGATATAATAAATGTTATTACTTATAATTAGTTGTCACTCGGCAAAAAAATTGGATATATGGCAAAGAGGGGGAGGGGATTGAGATCATATTCTATTTACCTATACCAACCAGTCAGTCCTAATTATCCATGCTGCAAAAACAAAGACAAAGGACGTATGATTATGAGGCCTGCAGATTAACGGTAATTAGTCGAGACCCACCTTTAATTGAGATTTAATTTGCCACTTATAGTGTTTTGGTGGGCTGTCATTCCAACTGTTTTACTCATATAAACAAATAGTTTTGCAGCAGGGCACAACGTTCTGGGCTCATTGGTATCATTGCAGGGCGCATTCCTAAGTCAAGTAGGTCCCTGACAATGAAGTACCTCATTTTTATGTATGAATGCTGATAATTTTTTGTTGTAGATCTCAAATACATCTGTTTTTTTTACTTACTGCTTTATATTCTCATTATCACCACATTGGAATTTGTACGTGATATATTCTGTGTACTTTAAAATCCTTATCTTATCATCTGATCTGTTTGTATTTATTTATCTCTGTAATTTAATGTTGTAAAAAGTTACACTTACTTAAAAACTTAGTCAAGCAATAGTTTTATATTTTATATATCATCTAAACAATATAGGAGATCTTATAAAAGTGCATCCCCGACAACCAAAAAATAGATGTGTATTCATACAATATTGACGTCGTTATTTTTAACCAAAAAAAGTTATTATTATGATATTTCTTCAAAATTTTATATATATGATAAATAAGCATGTCACTCACTAAATTAAAAAAAATGAATTGTATCATGAAATTATTTAATGAAGTAAGTTCCATTTATATAATATATTTGCCATAATTTGAGGCTTAAAAAAGAAATTCAACTCATCTATTGTGATATAAGTTTTACTGCATAACATCACAATATAAACAACTAGGGTGTTCTGTCAAAAACACATAAAGATCATTAAAAAGTTCCTTTGATAGGACTCGTTGCCAAATCGTTTATCTATATTATAAAGATATACCTGATTTCCATTTTCTCATGATCGAGTTTTTTTTGTCGATACAAATGTATCGTTGATGTAGGGGTTGCTTTGACCAAATATTCGAAATATTTACTATCACTTTGAGACAGTAACCGCCTACGCTTATGATGGAAATGCCTGACTGTTCTTCTCATATTAGATACACTATATAGAGAGCTGATTCCCTTCAATAGCAGAGAAACAGCGTTCTGTTGTTTCTGTTGTTCAAATAAACAAAGTCATTTTATACTACGATCGTAAGCTGATCAGAGAAATTAATTCTATCCTATTATCAGCTTACGATGAAGTGACATACATATATCTCTATGTTTCTTCTTTGCAAAGTACAGAAAAAGTCTTCCAAGATACGACTGACGTCAACAGGTTCGGATCTCCTTTGATCATCCTATGCAAACACAACGCCCAAAACAAATCTAAAATGATTATAATGTAAAAAACCCATCGACCATGTAGTGGTGCCACTATTAAATATGAACGAAAAGTAAGACGGATTTCGTTAAGAATTGGGAGCTATGTCTTTCAGGAGCTACACTAGTAGTTTCAATCTTTTGAGGCATCTCGTATGTACATAAGACTTACAAGCTTAAAATAAACGATTAATTAGGTAAAAATGAGCGATAATAGCTTTTAAAATCTCTGCAGAAAAAAGGGGTGGGAATTCAACTAATTGTTTATTTTAGGTAAAGTTCAGTTCACTAATATTGGTATTTCCTTTACAGTAATCTTACCTGGATAAAAGGCAACCACCGAGATAGTACAATAAACTCTCCACACAAGCCAGCCGAATGAAAAATCCAATATATTGTATACACATAATGGGTACAATTTTCTTATTTGATCAGCTCGTATTATGATCACGATTTGGGCGTCCAAATATTTAGCATAGCTCTATGCTATTAATTTATATGAAATTTGATCAGATGCACATGAGCAGAGGCGTAGTGAATATTATCCAACGGTAAAATATAACAATTTATTTGCCATGAACTATCACTTCATTTTCATATCAGTCTTATTTGGTTCATTAAACTTTTGACATATAAATATAGTTGTTTTTGCAATTTATTTTGATTATATTGGGAGATTAATTCATTCAGTGTAATAAAGCTTTACAAACATCCTCCGTAAAGAAACATTTCGTATGATCAGAGCAAACCCAAGGTATCGCACGTGGAAATTCCTAAAAATATTTAAAGGTCATTGCACGATGCTTTTCATTACTAGATAAAGAAGCCATTTTTTTTACTCAAATTAATAACAAATATTATTTCATATTGAAGTAAGTATTACCAATAGCTTAATGATTTAATTAACGTTGGTTCCTTGATTTTTCTTTATATAAATGAACGAGTTTGAATGAACCCAGGATATACTTTTGATGGGTTAATATTTAGATAAAAAGACAGTTCTTTCACATGTTGAAAATTGAGGGTACTAATTCGTGCCTTACAGAGATCGTTAAGGCAATAACATGCTAATTAAAACGTCCTACTAAACTCTTTAGGCCTAATTGTCAACAGACATTAAAAAGTACTTTAATTTTTTTTAGCCATTCACAAAGTAAAGGGTCACTTCTTATATAAAGTTTAGCCAGAATACTACTACACTAACGACTGTTCAATAAAATTGAATTATAAGTAAAACGAAAGGAACAGAATAGCATAAAAGCCTTGTCATTACTTTATAAAAATACAATTTCGTATAATATATTTGGGTTATGATTGCATTTTAAAGTGTTTCTTCGACTTCAAAGTAAAATATTCTGTTTTGATGGTGGATCTATTACTTTAAGAAAGAACGAATAAACTAGGAAAACATACACAAGGTAAGATGAAAAAGTTCCTTTGATGCATTCATTACTCCCATTTTCCGATTAAACCTCTTCAACGTAGCCCTTAGTGACTCAATGTTTCACAAGGGAAATATATAGAAAATCCCAAGGCAATAAGAGCTTTGCACTAATAATAAAAAATATTAGAAGTATAGACATAGTTATGAAAATAGAGGCCTTGAAGTAGTCATGCTTTCAAGATCCAGGTGCCCAAAATATATATTTCCATGCATGAAGTCCTCCTTTTTCGACTCCGAGACTCTTCGGGACGGGAGTAAGTTATTATCTCCCTCTTTCTCTGTGTCTACCTCCCTCTCTATCTGTGTGTCTCTCTCTCTTCCCATATCACTAACTCTCCCCCTTTTCTTCTCCCACCCTCCCGATTGGTCCAAAAAATAATAACAAAAAATGTGAGTACCTAAAACATGGAAAAGGTGTACGAAAGTAGAACCTTCCAGAAAACTAACTGTAGAGCTAAAATAATTATTTAGATCGATTCAGGATGATTAAACTTCCGAACCTGCATGTATAAATCCTGTATACATGTATAGATAGACCCATTCAGCGTTATTTACATATCTTTTCTATCTCTATTTTTCATTCATATCTAAAAATTAGAGCAAATGTATTAAAAAACAAATTATGATAAAATGCATTTATCATTATTTAGGCCCTATGCATTGAATGAATCGGTAACATTCGTCAAATGACTAACCAACATGCAGAAAAACTATTTTTTAAATGTAGCAGATGTCTCCTCTTTCTTCATGGCTTTTAGCAAAAGCCTAAAAAATAAGATCTTAAAAGCTGAAGCGTCTTCAGAGTAATTCCCCTAATTGATGACGTCACTGAATCCTTTTTTCTTTTCCTATTCTCTATATCTTGGTTCTATACGATCATTTATATTACATAGAGACATTCTATCTGATATATGCATTTTGTAATTCAAAGTTTGACTTTATAATATATTATTTGAGTAGTCTTAATTAAATGGCCTAATTTAATAATACAATTATTGTTATTATTATTTGTTGTATGTAAGGATGTCAGTTAAGGTATGGAAACATATAAAAAATATTACATCTATACCTATGTATAGTAAAACCCTGTTTTTTAAAATCTATTTTAGCAAAAAAATATCTTGATAAATCCATAATATGTTTAAAAAGTGCTGAATAAACGAAAAGTAGATATAACGTTATGTAAATCAATATGAAGGCATTTCATTCTAAATATGTTTGGAAGTACTAACGCTTTATAAAGCAATGGGGAAAAATGACAGACTTTGTTTTCTATGAATCAAATAATTAAAAAGACAAAAGATATTATGAGCAGTGATAAAAATACTATTTTATATTTCTGATCAAATTTTTATATATGTTATATATAACTATTATAGTTATACTCGTAGTTGATGATTGTAGAGCATAAAAAATAAATACTTATGCCAAACTGAGTTATCATATATATCGGTAGATTTTTTTTTGTTAGTTAAGAATATATTGCTGTTTTACATAGCACATACAAATGACAATTATACATTGATAAGCAAATACATACATACAGCAAAAGAACCGACCACACAAAGGGGTATATGTGCTACAACAGCAAAAATGGATATTGAGTATTACATAATATAAATTATTTATAATCTACTTATGAAGCAGTTAAAAAAAATTAGAATCAATGATTCGTTGCATCTTTTTACATTTAATAAATTTAATAATACGAAGATCTTCATCCTCCTCTTGCATGCTTGGTATCTCTCATATGAAAGCGATGGGCACTGTTGATTAGGTGGTTAGCGGTTTGGGACTCCTCCATGCATATATTACAAATGACATTTGTTTTTTCCATTTGCTCAGATGGGCCGAAATGGTCCATGGCCTGTGTAGGCTTGAACAAGTAATTTCATGTTGGGACGTGAAAGTTCGACAACCTTTTGTTTTGGAATATTCACATACTATGAGTATGTTTCATTCCAAGATCCTTTTTGTATCTGTTGCACCAAACTTCATAGAAGAAACCATCTATCACTTTCTTTATGTAGCTTGGTGGTGCTCCAACACATAAGCGATTTTTACTTTGCCTTCCTTTCTTTGCAAGGTAGTCTGCAAATTCGTTGCCTGAGATGTCTGATGGCCCTTACACCAATCAAGATGTATATTTATTTTGGATTTTGGTTGTTTAATACTCTTTGCATTTCTTAACTGTGGCACTTTTTGTAAAGGGGTTAGAATAGCAGCAATTGCCGATTGAGAATCTGACCGAATAATCACGTTTTTTTTTAAAATCATTATTTTCTATATTTCACTTTTTCTATATACATATAAAATACATTTGAAAATATTAGTAGGTCGAATCAACTGGAATTATACAAACTTAAAACCTGCGTTGTCTTCTGATGTTAAATACAAATGGCATAAAATTACTCATAAGAAATACAGGGCACGATAGACACGATAATAAGATAGAGAACTGGTAAAAAAGTGTGATAAAAAAATTATTAAGATCCCCAGTCTTGAGGTGAAGGTTTTTCTTTTTATTTGTTGTCTTGGTCCCCATGAAGGAGAGAGGGCCCGTTTGTTTTGAAATTTTCCCTGTGGATAGAGCGCAGAATGTCTAGATTTCTTCGGACGAGGTCTTGGAGACCCATAGGAAGTCCACCTCCGCACGTTCTTGAACCATAGAGGGTACTTTGTACAGTGGATACCATGTGCTCGATCTTGTAAGCCTCCTCGTAAGTTGGAGATATTGATAAAAGCCAGTCAGTAGAGGTTATTGATACTCCGAGTTCTTCTAACATTATCTCTTCCACAGCTTTAATGACTGGGACCACTTTAAGGCAGTGATAGAAGAAGTTGAAAGACGTTTCCTCGACCTCCCCACACCAATGGCATCCCCGTTTCTTTGGATCCACATGGGACTTGCTGATAAATAGAGAAGACGTGGCTAAGCGGTATCGGAACCATTTTTGATGGGAGTCCGTAAAGGGGGTTTTTCATAATAATTTCCGGACACAGCGGGGGAAATCCGCCTCATTATGTAGTAGCCTCAATCGTCTCTCGATGAAGATCGATGAGTATCCGCTGAATATTGTTCAATTTTCTTATTTCGACTTTCTTTGCAGTAACAGTTTGTCCCCATATTAGACATGCATATGTGATAATGGGTCTAATCATTGCTTCATAGAGCCAGAGAACCCTATCCGAAGTTAAGCCCCATTTTTGGCCTATGACTGCCTTTGCCAAATTCCATATTCGAGAACATTTGGCAGCTTTTTCTTTATATGTTCAGTCCAGGTGAGTCCTTGATCGAAAACCACGCCTAGGTACTTCATTGTGTAGCATATTTAATTACTTTTCCTGCCATAAATAGTCGCGGAAAGTATTTTGATCTTATATATAGGTAGATATATATTCATAAATTGTTTTTTCCTGAATAAGCCTAGTTAACAATGAAAACTGTTATAAATATTATAAAGATATTTGATTTTCTAAAGCATTTAATTTGATTTAACTAAATAGATTTATTACAGAATAATACAAACAGAGAGCTAAATTGTCCCATGGTATTAAATTCAGAACAGTTTTGTTGTTCGTACGAGGTTGATAATTATCAGCGATCCTCTCAAGGATTCAGATTTAAGCCCTGGACTTTAGGCAAAAAAAATGCTCAATAAGTTTATTATACTTCATGTCATAGTTAAGTATTTTTAATAAATATAATATGCTTAAATACCAATTCTATATAATACAAGACACACCTTCAAACTCTTTCTAAAAATAAACTCTCATTCAATTCATATGAGACTCAGTTATTTGCGAGAAATAATTTGAATTTTTGTTCCACTTTTATAATAGGAAACCTTATATGCATAATAAGGCTATAGGTTGTGCATATACATAAATTTATATTTGAAGGATCACTCATAAAGATATACCTGTTTGGCAATGTCCGAATAAGTCTAAAAATAGAATGAAAAATAGTTAATTAAATACTGGTTCAGCCTAGACATACCTCATGAGATAGAAAGCAAATCAATATACATATAAATATATACATATATACAAAATTGCTTGATTTAAAAATATAAATATATATATATACAAAAATTTAGGAGAGAAAATTTGGATGATCCGGTTTGACGAAAACCAAAATTATAATTCGGCCGTGTTTCGAATGAATCTCCGATTCCTCATGGGTCTCTTCGAGTCGTTTCAACGATGTATGATCTCCCGCTTTTTCGAACATTGGGGATTTTCCCTCATGGCTCCCATTGTTTGGATTTTATATCATGGAAGATAACGTCATCTCTAACGATAAGACTGAAGACCTTTTCTAATGTAATTATTGATTCGTTCATTTTTTATATTGAAATATTTTAATATTTACTTTCATTTTTTATCAAGGTCCTTATTTCTTGAGCTCAATTTTTTTCGACCAATGCATCGTTGACTTTCCTTGTCATGGCGCTCTTTAATCCGACAATATGGAGAACGAATAGTTCACTGACAATTTTTATTTTTACTGCGCCATGTAATGTCTAAAATGTCTTATATATATATATATATATATATATATATATATATATATATATATATATATATATATATATATATATATATATGTGTGTGTGTGTGTAATCGAGTACATTTTGACATGGGGCACATTAGTTACACTTGCATATTTGGGCGAAAAAAAATTAAAAAACTAAGAACAAATAAAATATAAAAATATGCAGCATGGATTATGTGAGGACGCTGTGTCCAATGGCCCATTCTGTGGTCCTGGCAGTATGAAGGGTCGTGGCCGACCTCAAAGCCTTAGACATATATACGTTTATATATATATGAAGGACTTTTTTAATTTATAAAGGCTTGGTAAAAAATTAACAGAATTATAGTTGTATTATAAGGATTCAAAGATTTGAGAGAGCAATACTATATTAATAAGTACCGTGATAGGGCCTGAAAGGATTATAAGTTATTTTATTCCCTAAAAATGGGATTTATTTGACGTACGAAATTATTGTTCGTTCGGTAAACATTCATAAAAATAAAGTATCTTATGAGGAAATGAATAAAGGGAATGCATAAAGAGCTTGTTTTAAAAATATTTTTCATACATTGTTTTGTTGTCAAGAGTGGTAAATAAACTGATTTCCAAAAGAGAAAAATTACAAGTTCAATCACCTACTATCAGACAAAGCAATTATTTTAAATTCTCCTTGATATAACCTTTAAATCAAAGTATATATTTGGACAATCTGGGAAGAAAACAATATTTATCTCCATATATGACGTTCTTGACCTATAATTCATCCCTTAGAAATATATACCATTACGTTGAATGAATAAACTTACGTTATTTTGAGGGGTCATCCCTAAAAAAGAAGTATAAAACTAAGGAACACTTTCTAAGCAGTTTTTCATACTTACAATAGGGTTTGAGCAGACCCAATAAATCAAAGAGTGGGGAAATATTTGGTGCTCTGATTTTTTATATTGTTCATTTAATTCCAGTCTTTTTATTTATTGAAATTACTCTTCTTCATGGGATTTTTTTCTCATGAGGAAGGTTTTTATGGGATTAAAATAATAAATAAAGTTGTGACAAATATAGAAAATTGAGGGAGAAGAAACCAAAAAAAATAACATTTGGTTATCGTCTGTTCTTACCAGCTTAATATGCGATAGTAGGGTTATTTTTTTTGGCAAGAAAAGCAATACCTCATCATAGCGTAAAAACCTGGAAATACTTTTGTTTTAATGTAAAGAGGATAACCAAAAAACGAATCGTTATATTAAAAAACTTATTTTAAGTTGGTATTCATTGCTATTAACCAGGATGCTATAAGTGTATTTTAGTGGAACATTTTTAAGGTTATAAAAAACGATGGGAAATAATTTATTGCCAATGTTTTTTAGAAAACTAAAAAACAAGAAATATACTATTTTATTATATCTCCATTTCTTTTTTTCCCAAGAAATAGTGAATTCTTTTGTATCAATTATTTTTTAATGTTTATGTGCTGGTGAAATAAAATCTAGCTACTGACTTTAAAAACATTTTCGCCTTAAAATTAATTTCGAACATTGACTAGTCTGTCGTCTGTTTTTTATGTAACGATACATGTAAGGTAGCTTGTATGTATGTTTGGTGTTATTGGTATATTAAAAAAGCTCTATAAAACTTTAAAGAATTTATAATACAGTTACTTTCTGATAAGGTTAATTTAAATTATAAGAATTTAAAAAAATACATAACTTTTTTTCCTCTCTCATAAGAGACTGTTCCAGAGCCTGGGGATGCCTGCTGGTACCAAGGGCCGGATATTCATAAGGAACTTCTTCATAGCAAACCAGACTACTACCACTAGGACCAAATTTATTAATGAATAGCCCAAAAATTACTTGCAAATTTAAAATAATAAATGGTGGGGTAGATTTCACTGACTAAATTTGGTCACAAGCAAAGGCTGCAGTCCTAAATTGTGACAAAGTTGTAACTATGCTCCTTTTAGTATTACATGAAGCAATAGTTTTGAAAATACCCCTTGAAAAGACTCAGCTTAGTCCTTTCTAACTGACAATAATATAGATGCATGCGAAATGAAATAATATTGCGGTTTAATTTAGTTTAATCAAGTTCGCATTAACGACGTTGTTTTTTCTTTTATACTAGATATAAATATATTCAAAAGTACAGCATAGAGATTTTGTACAGTCAAAGGATGGAAAAAAGAAACATATATTTTATGGATGCTATTGTAACACTTATTACAAGACTAAAGCTAGAGTATGTGTTTTTGAAATTAGACAGAACTTGAAATTGGATGATTTTTCCAATAAATATATGATTTTAACTTTTCAATCTATCACTACCCTTTGACTGAGATCATGCTTTCAGTAGTGATATTTAGTTGTGTTTTTCTGTATATGTAGTGATATCGGTAGAAAAATCTACCGCCGGTAGTACAATCAATCCTTAGTCCAGCTCTGATGTATTGATTATATATTTGTGTAAGATTGCTTGTATGCATGTATGTATGGGTTATATATTTGTGTGGTGGTTGCTTGTATGAATGTATGGTTGCTTGTATGAATGTATGGTTGCTTGTATGTATGGTTGCTTGTATGAATGTATGGTTGCTTGTATGCATGGTTATGTATAGTTTTATATATGTATGTATGGTATCCATGTATTGTTGATTGTATGTATGTATGGTTGTTTGTATGTACGCATGGTGTTTGTATGTACGTATGGTTGCTCAGATTTAAGTTTGACCACTTGTGCATTAATATTGATTTTAATATATTGATGAAATATTTGTGCATGTTTTCTGATATGGTTTATTAATGCTTGTATCTATGAATGTATGGTTGCTTTTATGTACGTATGATTGATTGTATGTACGTATGGTTATTTGTATGTACGTATGGTTGTTTGTATGTACGTATGGTTGTTTGAATGAACGTATGGTTGTTTTTATGTACGTATTTATGATGACATGATTATGTATATATATGAATAAATGAATGTTATTTTTATGCTCAAGTATTTAAACTTTGAGCCTTGAATTCATGGCTCCAAAGAGGATCAACGCTTCTCGTACCTCTTGGCGCAGTCATATGTTAAAGCCTAAATCGTGTATTTAAAGGTGTGTGTGTGTGTTAAATGATATCAACAGATATGATAACATAATAATAACTGTCATTCGATGATGATGCCTCCATAAAACGCAGGATTACAAGCGTGGGTAATAACTTATTGGAGTTCATGGCATAAAATGTCATTACAATTAGATATGAGGGATTTTTGGTGTGTATTTATAAGGTGATAGTAAAAAAAGTTACCATATCCAGATATTAATAATAATTATTGTTGAATATAAAAGAGGAATTTGCAAGCCTTTGATGCAAATATGAAATACAATGGCAAGCATTGAAATTAGTTTTTGTCGTGGTGGTGGTCCTAGTCACCTTGTCCATATCTTTGGAGGTCATCAAATAATGCAAGGATGGAAGTGTGTTTTTTATTCTTAATTGCAAATTTTCATTGAAAGTTAAGTTTTACATAGCTATATAGTGTATATTTGATTTCACGTCTTTTTTTTCTCTTCTCAACATTCTGTCTTTTATCTGTCACATTAATTATACCAATTATGTTTTGAAAGTCGATAAGAAGAACAGCAAGTCCTAGACGAGAGAATGAAATTTCATAAGCGAAAGGAATCCTGAAGCGGGCCGACCCTACATGCAGGGTTGTAGTGGGTGGCTCCCTGGGGTAGCTTCACCCTGTTACCCACCCGGGCTGGTTTTTTAAATCTAAAAACCCTGGTGGTGATTTTTAGGGGATGCAATTCAAATGCTTTTCATTGTTTCCCACGGAAGATCGAGTAGCATTATAAGTATTGAGTGTTCCACTGGCGTCGAAAATAATACTGCGTCCTATTTTGTCTGACTTTTTAATAAGCTACGCTTATGGGACGACAAAAAACGTATGGTAAATAATAATTTATATTTCTCAAAAGCCAACACTCAAATTTAGTGGGATGTATGTTTCTCCCAATATATTTATGCACACAAAAGGTTTAGATCCTACGTTAAGAGCGAAGTATTTATTTCTGGCGTGTCGGTCATCATGTAACATTTATACGTCCACTGGATAATTTAGAGAGACGTCAATTTGTGGATATTTCTCCAATTCTTCCAATCTTAATAGTGGACTTACATTTTAAAAAGATTTTTCATTCCTGTAATTATTTTAAATATCTCCCGTATCCCAAAAAACCGTACTATCGACAGATACGACTAACAATTCAAAACAAGCTGAAATCTGAGGCATTACAGAAATTTTCAAAAATAAGCATTTGTTTCAATCCGTCAATTTCTATTCATGCACAAAAACAAAGGACCTCATATGGTTTTATTAAAGGTATTATAATAGTTGACAGACAAGGTCATGTTGTTAGTTTTTTTAGCCCTGTAGAAGTGTAGATCTTTATAATAGTTTAATCAATTAAATGCAAAAAAACAATTAATAATCTTCAGAAGATATTCCTTTATTTTCGTGTTCCTTATTACAGTTGAAGATAAATGACTAAGAGTTTCCTCTGTGGAGCCAAGAGGATAATTGGCTTTTGCCAATTTTATAGGGATGTTGTTTCAGGCCTATATTACTTCCCACCGTTGCAACACTCCTTTCAGTTTCATGTCTTTTATTTTAATATACTTTCCTTTCCAAGCGTTGCTTGGTTCGCTGAGAATTTGTTTTGATTGACGGCAACTCTTCCTTATCAAGAATATCTTCGCCAGTTTATAAGAGAATATATACATACATCAATTTGTACGCAATAAGTTTAAGTTATTCTAAAACGGCCTTTATATAATTAGAAGTAAAGTGCCTAGGGCCTTCCTGATATCCATTGAGATGCATTTCTCCATTAAGGAGGACAAAATGTATATGTATGCATATTTTGGACTGGGAGATACGCATATAAGGCTACATGAGCCTTTAAGAGTGGGTGTTTTGATGTATAATTATCAAAGAACCTAAAAATTACCTATGTTTTTTGGTGTTATGAAGAAAGGAAAAATGGTGCAAATATTTAAAAAAAAGTAATATAATACGAAAGAAACAGCAAATTATGAATAAGACACAAATAAAAAAAATATTCGTTATTCTAAACAAATTATGAATAAGTATGATTTTTAGAAAAAAACAGTCAAAGATAAAAAAGTATTATAACAAAGTACCTTTGGTAATAATATATATAATATAATATATATATATATATCAAAATACCTTTGGAAAAAATGGTCTAGATACAAAATGAAATAATGACATGCAGAAGAAACGGTTAAATACATGGATAGATCTGTATTTGAATGGAAAAATAGAACTACACATGTTCTTAAAAGGAAATTTGAAAACAATTATTGCTTTACATTTTTCTATTTAGATGTTAAATAATATTTAGTACATTCCACTGAAATATTAATCTAATATATTTTGACAGTTTTTCTCAATTAATTTTTTTCCTCTTCCATTTTTGAATTTGGTATTTTTTCCCTTTGATCATATTTTTAACATCATTCATTTCCCTTTTTATTTTATTGGCCGAATCAATTAAAGGCTTAAAGTGTTAATAATAACATTATATATAATTCAAGGAACAAATTACTGTCCTTAAAAGAAAGAATATAAATGATATGTTAAAAAGAAATGGAAGTGGTTATAGCTACAACAAAATATAGTAGTCCAATATTAAGTAATTGTATATTTTATTCGCTAAAAACGGAAATATAACAATTATGTATAGTTTATGGAACATGAGGAGTTATATAATAGAGGAGTTCCATTTTACTCACTCCCAATGCCAATAAAATGCCCAATTTCTTCCCAAAAAAGGGACAATCAACAATAAATGTATTATGTACTCACAGCCAAGAGTCCAGGCTAACTGTCGATATAAGATTTTATCTCCAAAGGCAGCTGATCTCTGAGAAATTAATAAAATCCTAAGGAGCGACTTGGAGCACTTATTAACGCAACACAATACATAAACATCTTCGGAACAAATTACTGTCCCTACAAGAAAGAAAATGATATTAAGTTTTAAAAAGTGGAAATGGTAATGACTACAGCATAAATATAGAACTCCAATATTTAATAATTGTTGTATATTTTATTTGTTCATCTCTTTCATTAATGGACAAACAAGTAATCAAGATATATATTTCAATTAAAAATACATCTCTTTTTGTGCAAAATGTATAATAAACATTATAACTGAAAAAACAATCTACTAAATTAGACCTTGAGGATCCCAAAAAGTTGAATATCTTCTTTATGATTCTAGATTCCTTTTACATTTATAAATAATTTCAAATCTCTATCTAACAGCTTTTATTAATTATAGTTTCATTCATATGCATATATTATAATTAACCTTGATACCCCCATTAGAACGAATATATATATATATATATATATGTATGGAAATGGTAGTAATTCAACGGCATGAAAAACAGGAACTTCTTTTTTGAAAATAGTAATAATAAGTTGTCATCAGTGAGGCCTTGGATCAAGATCTTTTAATCATGCTTTAATGTATATAAAACATAAAAGGCCCCCTTTGACTCCCTTCTCTACATACAATGATTTAATCAATTAAAAGGGAGGCCTCCTTAATGTGCAGTGTGATAATATATAACATATCGTTATATAAACACTTTTCTCACACTTTTTATTTCTTATTTTGTTATCATATTACTATGTCTAATGGCCTTGTTGAAAGAAATGGGTTATGCATAGCAGAGGAGTGTCATAGTCATATATAAAAGAGATAAGACTTGCTTCTCATAATTGCAGATTTTCTAATGCATAGGAACCTATTAAACTAAGGCAATGCATTATCCTTAGCTATCAAATGTGTTATCTTTGTTAAGAAATTTATGAGTATATATACATACATAAAAAGATCTCTTTTTCAATCATTATCGTAAGCCATGTTGTTATATCGATATTACTTCATATCCAATCATTCTTACGTGAACATGAATAAATTAGTGATTCATTAACAAACACACACACACATATACCTATATATATTAGACCTGTTCAAATTTCAAATTTTTCTTTAAAAACATTCAAATAGATGATTTTCTGGTTCTCT
The DNA here is from genome assembly GCA_013387185.1 of Caligus rogercresseyi. Lineage (NCBI taxonomy): Eukaryota > Metazoa > Arthropoda > Copepoda > Siphonostomatoida > Caligidae > Caligus > Caligus rogercresseyi. The sequence goes on from CP045891.1 coordinate 25,472,663, forward strand.
AAGCTTAAAAAAGCGTCAGGAAAATATTTTTGAATTTGGCCCCCTGGAATGCCTGCTGCATGGGCCGTTTAGGGCGGTGCCAATGAAAATTGAGTTTTTATGATGATTTGGTAGTTCAAATGAGATTTGAAAAATCTATTACGCAATGTGGTAAGACAAATATATATTTTATTAAAAAAATGATTTTTTTTAAAATTTTATAGTTTATTTAGTAATCGGCCACATGTATGTAGATATGTATGTGTAGAGAGCCATGCATGTACTTCGTATTACATTTATTTCATCATTGCATAGGAAGGAAAAATATTTAAAAATTCAATTTTTTTCTTTTTCCATAAATAAATATTAATTATATAAAATCTTGATACTATATATGATGCCCTCCAATATACGCAGAATAAATTACTTACTTTTTATACCTATATACTATAGCTCTCTTACAAACTATTTATCTACATACATGTAGTCGATTACTAAATAAACTAGAAATTTAAAAAATAAATCATTTTTTTAATTAAATACATTTTATACCCCTTTTGAATAATATATTTTTTTTTCGGTTAAAAACATTATATTCGGTAAACTGCAAAATTTTATATAGTGTAAATAAAATACACTAAATTATAAACAGAAACAGAGTAAAACTATACAGGGTAGTTGCGAAAATACATAAATGAACTTGTATTTCATATAATAAACGTGGTAGTTCATATTTTTTCATAACTTTTTTAAAATTTAGGCAAATGTATTCTTGAGAATAAAGAAAAAGAAAATCTTACACTAATTCCTGCAAATTTTTTATTTTATGCTTTTTAAAGTATAAGAAGATACATACCAATTATTTTCCTAAATGCAGCATAAGATGCTGAGCTGAGTATTTTCTTCCCTTCTTGTAATATTTTTTCTTTTAATCTTACGTCTCCATCATTGCTTTCATTTAGATAGAAAACATAGGGTAACAAACATAACATATCATATGTATTATTATTCATTCAGTCCTTATCGAACGCCATTTATAAATACCTAAATAAATCTGTCACATTTTATGCTTCTTTAAGGTATCATTCAATAGGCATCATTTGTGGAAGAATCGAAGCATATTGTTAATATAAATCATTATTGATTTTGAGATATACTTATATTAATATTAGATTCTATATGATATTTGTTATTTCTTTGAAGGGCCACTCTCCTCTGACAAGATAAGTTTGATGAAGATGATAATCATCATTCTATTATGCGCTCATTCTTGCTCTAAGAATTATTATTATTATTACTTATAATAATAATCCTCATTAAGGTTTACGTGTAAAAAGAGAACCATATTATCGTCCTATTCAACAAACACACACTCAAGAAAAATTTCTTTTTCACTTCATTAGGATCTAAGTGTATTATGTATTCAAATTACCTCTTTATAGAAAAATAATGAATGGAAATATCAAAAATAATGGTGAAAATACACGGGGTATATCTCTGTTACAAGATATCATCCTCGCTTATAACTGTATATATACTTATAATGTAAGGGGTGCTCCTCATTAGAGGACTATGAGAAGCAAAAACTATATATATATTTATACATATATATTTTTACTATGATTGCAAAGATTTCTTACCTTTTTTAAAATTCTCATGTTCGTTTATTATGTAAATAAAATAAATAAATACATAATAACCAGAGCAAATGCGTAATAAAAACATAATTAAACATTTTAGTTTAATTTTTTGCTCTGGGATAGAACGCATTCAATAAAATAACACATAATATCAGGTAAAAGCTATATTTTTCTTCGACTTATCGTCTCAATTGATGAAACATAAATATAATTTCGTTTTTTTGTGATAAAGTGCTTATTTTAATTAATATTAATGTCTAGTAATATGACACTGGATTCCAAGGATTCTTAATATCTCAGTAAAGTTTACAGAAAAACGACTAAAGTAGAGTTTATAGATTTATTATTGCTTCTATATTGTTTTAATTCTAAATCTTGAACATGAAGGAGTGTTTAAGAGCCAAAAAATAATAGAGTTTTGTATTAGGTTTTTGGAAGAGTGAGACCTCAGAAGGGTCATAATATGTTTTAATAATGTTTAAAAATAAAAGGGTTCTGATTATGAATTTTATTTTTTTAATAAACAAAAAACGGTTTGAGATATCGAACGTGTAAACCGAGATATTTTCACATAATTCGCCACAAAGATGTCACAGAGATGCCCTATGATTGAAAACGGCGCTTAATAGACAAACTTGAGTTATCTTTGAATGATGCGCTTGTAAGAGCAATATTATTTACAGTTTGGGCATTTCTTTATCTCACTGGCACAGTAACATTATATAGCTTATATGTGGGTTCAATTTTTTTCTCCACAAACGTTGAATTGTTGATTCTACAGATCGTTTATGTTTACCATAAGTTGATGTTAAAGATCTTCAAGTTTGGATCAAAGACTATAATTTGCAAGCGTTGTTTGTATGCATAAATCTCCATATAAAGCTACAATTATTTTTGAGCAATGTTGTCAAAGAAGCAATAACATAGTATATGGTGTCGTTCTCAAAACCTATCAACGTGATTGTGACCCTTCCTTTTGAAAAAATCCTTTATATTGTGTGAGTCCTTTTGGACGCGAAAAAATTACAAAAAAAGGATAAACAAATATAGGAGTTCGTTTTCATGAAAACACTTATGCTTTTTGAATGAAACAACATTTGATATTCTGCTTGAGTATATCCATTTGTTTAATAAGGCCAGAAGGACGTTGATGAATTGAGTTATGTGAAAAATCAATAATAGTTTCAGCAGATACACTTATGTATTAGCTAATCAAGTGACTATGTGCTATGTTTTTTTATACAAGAGGACCAACATTGCGTCGCATTAAAACGGCAAATCACATCATTATCTTTATTTGAATCATAAAGCACTTTGTCTGATTGACCTTTTACAGGACAAATGATATATATATTTTCAAGGCTATCCATTGTGATTATTTCATCATATAACGTTATTGTAATTATACATCTAATTTAAACGACAAAAGGTTATTCTATATCTGTGGGCTTAATTTATTCAAAATTTTATTGAACTTCTTTACATTAAAAAAACCTTCCTTCATTGCCAATAGTGTTATATCTATAATTGTCGGTAAAGGTTATTTCTTAAATTTCATCTTACCCTTATATACGTTAGACACATTTTTAAATACATAAATAGATTCAATCAATACATAGGTATTCATTTGAATTACACCATTATAATTATTTATATCAAACTTTGAACGAGGTTCGAAGCATAAATAGAAAATATATATGATTGTATTTATAAATATTTTGGCTCATTGGGAAATAATTTTTAAAACATTTTAAGCAAAAAACTAAATTTCTCTGCTAGATTTAACTTTCGTAATCTCAATGAATTTTAGAGAACCCAGCCTAATCAGTTACTCGATAGTTCTCTAACCATATATTTGTAATAAAGTAAAAAGACCTTGATATTATATGTTTCAGTAACAAAATATTTGAAAATTAATTGAACTTCATTTGAAGCTTAGGGTATCTTTCAGCCAGAATTTTCTGTCATGCATGGCTTGAGTTCCCCAAATACAAAGCCCCTTCTTTGCAACACAATAAGCATGTAAAGAAGAACATAATTGTACAATGAATAGGCTTGCAAAGCCTAGACACGACGCCCACACTAAAACTGCAAAGAGCAAAAATATACAAAAACTGGAGTGAAAAGAAGGATGTAATCTATGAAATGTGCAGAGCAATTCAATGGTAGTAGGAGTTTAAGAAATATTTATGCAGTTCATTGGAATTACGAACAAGTTTATATATCCAGAGCGCATCGCATGCAGCATAAAGAGGGATAACTATTGGTTTGGTTGTAAATAAAAACTGACCATACTTTTTTATTACTCTATTTGATAAAGTTTTGGGCTTTGGTAGTCACTATCTTTCCACAGTCATGGGATATTTTGATGTTCATCGATACACATAAAATGCAAGAAAAATGCCGTTAACACTACGGCATACCGAAAGCCCAACTTGTACCTCCTTTGAGAGCGTCGACTTTGCTAGGACGCATTATATTAGCAAATGTTTTTATTCCATTGTAATATAGATCATCATTATAATGCGATCAAAAATAACTAATACGTTTATATTATATTTAAACTGTGTTAAGCCTTCTATTTAAATTAAACATAATTAGTAAGAATATTTGTTTTGTAAATAATATTCATCCCTTTAAAATCTCATTATTTTGAAAATATTATATCCCCATTGCTTTTGTAGAGGCAGAGAACAATAGCTCAATAAATCATTTTTTTCCTATTTGTTTCGATAGAATAGCATCCGATAAGCATTATAGCATTAAAATTAGTCACTCGAACCTAGGATCTTATCAATGAGGTAGACCAAAAATAACCATCCCCTCTCGGGATTCGAACCTGCGCCCTCAACATAGAGAGTTGAACACGCCTTAACACGCACGGCTATCGAGCTCCCTTTCCTTTATACAATTTGTGTATAACCATATTTCTAATATACTAAAAGAAACAATTATTATTTATATTCAAGCAACTAAACAGAGTGTTCTGCAATTTTTAAACCTTTTTGAAATATTTGTGCACTAGGGACTTTACATCTGAAGCACCCCCCTTTAAAAAAAGGCAACAACATCAATTAAGCAACAACGTCTTCAAGGCCATGGATCCTTTGTCTAAGATAGACAAGGGTCTAAGGCCTTCTTATGTATATCTTGTAATCATCAGGGAGGGAATTGTTCTTATCCGTTGGCCTCTTTAACTTGATAAATAAAATGCCTTATCGATTGATTTTGGGTTCATTAATCTTCGTATACATATATAGACGTAGGCCTGTAGAGGACATACACAGAGATCAAAGGTTCTTTTGCTTTACTTTAAGCGAATACTTTAAGTAATAGTGGGGTAATTAGAAAATAATGATTTATTCCTAGTGTATTTAACTTGTATTTAGACCTTTTTTTGATGAAATAAGGTGACTTTCTTATATTAAGTGAAGTAGTGAGAAAGCAACCAAATAAAAATGTATATAAAAGTGGTTGTTGTTAAAGCAAGGACCCTATTTTTGTAGACATCAATATGAAAACCTTCATTGCAAAAAGACTGTTACCTTTTCCTTACTCGTCTTGTTTAAATGAATTATTTCATGCGAGTTTGATTGAGCTGTAGATGAACGGTCTTCATTTAATGTCTATTGTATATCGTCAAATTGGTACAATTTGTTCATATCTTCGTATTTTTCCCCCTGCATATATTTATTGAAATTGATCTTGTAGTTTATGGTCAACTTATAGTTCTTGTGTAAAAAAAGTTCTGCCTATAATTATTAGGAAGTGTCAAAAGGTAATCTAAATTTTTAATTGACTATATGTACCATTTAAAGAATATTTACAATCAACTCTCTCAATGTTCATCATTGTACTCTTGTTTTGAAAAGGGAGTGTGATAGCCGTGCGAAGGGAGTGCGATAGCCCTGCGTGTTAAGGCGTGTTCAATTCTCAATGTTGGGGCGCAGGTTCGAATCCCGAGAGGGGAGGGTCATTTTTGGTCTACCTCATTGATAAGATCCTAGGTTCGATAGACTAATTTTAATGCTATAATGCTTATTTATATCCTGTCGGATGCAATTCTATCGAACCATATCGGCAAAAAAAAATCCTCGTCGAAAGTCGTGAATAATGATCGCATGTAAATGGTCACAAGATAATTCCAATCGTTCGTTGAAACATTCACTGGTACTCCAAAATAGTCAAACCTAACTATGGAAACGCCAGATTGCTCCTATAAGAATTATTGTTGCTAGTCAAGAAATGTTTAAAGGAACGTACGAATTTTGTGTTGTAATTATGTAGTGAATATATATTTTCAATATATTTACTGAATGCTCAATAGACTAAATAAACAAATAACAATGTCCAGATCAGCAACTGATGGGAGCATTCAAATATCCCCGTTCATGATGAAATAAATAGGCTTAGAGTCGATAAATGAAAAAAAAATGGAAGGAGTAGTCAAAGTCTAAATACTAAGTATCAAAATAAGCCGTTATCTTAGAGAAGTGTAGAAATAATCTACTTTGTTTACGTCTACGTATATCACAGCAAATAATGCATACGTCGTACGAGTAAAACCCTAAAATTATATGTTCACAGGATGCATACACGGAATGAATGAATAAGATTGTATTGTACATGATTTAAGTGCGTCCTACAAATACCAAACTGCATTTTTTCGCAACCATGACATTTTGAGATAGGAAAAAACTATGCTTTAGATATTTCCAGGCATTAAATTTCTACTCATACCTACATATTACCATGAACTTCTTTCTGTCAATGCATTGGCTGAGTTCCTTCAAAAAGTCCTACTCAACAATGGATAAATATTGGGAAATATTCATCTCTTGCCAATTTTTTTATTTCATTGGAATTGCATATTGCAGCACAAATTTAAAATATTTGGCGTTATACTTCAAAAGCAAATAAGCTTTATTTTCTATAGGAGGCGATTTGAATATGTGCAATTATATATCTTTTGGTTACAAAAGTTTTTATTAAATATTCGTCTAAACCATAGGGTTTAATAAAAAAGAACACTTAATAAATAAAGACAAAATAACAACAAAATAGAATAAAGCTTTTCTGAACGCTGTTGTAGAATATATATATATATATATATATATATATATATATATATATATATATATATATATATATATACCAGTTTTATTGTTTGTAAAGTATTGAATGATTGAAATTGCAGTATGATATTTCCATGGTACACCGTATAATTATGAAAGTTAATATTATTACATTATTATTACATTATTTTTTTATTAATCTGAAATAAGTTAGTGGTATGGACTTTTTACATTTATTTCCAATTTTTTGGGTTTACCATTTGTTAAGTGGGCATCAAGTCATCTCATTATACGACTTTCCAATATTCAAATGGATCTTTTTTGAACGATTTTATCATGCAAACATTTAATTTCAGATAAGAGGCACTTCTTGACTTGCGTGAGATGATGCCATAGTGCATTATTTATCTATGCATGTTGTAAAAGATCAGGTACTTTTCCATCTTTTCTTCTACTTCTTTTTAAAATACCAGTTAATAATGCAACAAACACATATTAAAATGTATGCATGAAGATGAGTTCATTTATTTTCTTTCGGGCTACTCAATTACACAAATTATGTAATGTAATATAACATGAGGCTAATCATTACTAAAGAAAACGCCAGATGGCGATGCATTAAAAAGTACATTTGCGAAAGTTCCTTCATTTCAGGGCTGGACAAAAGTTTGAACCCATCCTTGCATTTCTCACCGCTTTACATGCATTAGTTCAGATTCTCTCTATAATTGGATGTATCAAACACACCATGACAACCAAACCATTCGTGATAGGATTTTTCTTTTCTGCTGCTTAATGAATTTGAGAAATATCTGGCATTTTAACAATGAAGTTGCAGCAGGCAACAACTTCCATAGCATTTAAAAGTTGCATTAAACATTAGACTTCTTACACAAAGATGTTTCATTATACACATTATACCTACTTGCTAGGTTCTCTGAAGATAAGCAAGGAGTTATTCTGCACTTGCACAAGAAGAAGATGTCTACCCGAAAGATTGCCCAAGAAGTTGGATGCAGTGAGAAAGTTGTAAGATCAATTGTGAAGCACTGGAATGAGACCAAAGCCTTAAAGCACGTTCCAGATCCGGAAGACCTCAAAATCTTCCATGCGCTATGATAGAACACTTGTCAGGCTGTCTCTTGCTGATCGTCATAAAACCAGCCAGGAATTGGCTAAGAACGGAAAGGAGAGTACATGCGTTAATGTTGAACCTAGTAAAGTCAGAAAGAGTCTTTTGGCCAGTGGTCTCAGGGGATTCAAAGCAAAGAGAAAATCTCTTCCGACCCGAAAGCATCGAAAGAAGAGGCTGGAGTGGGTTAAGTTGCACCAGTTCTGAACACATGCTCCGTGGAAGGCAGTTTTGTTATCTGATGAATCAAGTTTCACACCACAGAATTATGCTGGTAAGAACTTTGTGCGCCAAAGACCAGGAGAAGAGTACCGGCCAGAATGTATCCTCCCAACGGTCAAGCACCCAACTTGGTGATGGTTTGGAGATGCATGAGTTCATCAGGAGTAGGACGGCTGAAGGTCTCTGATAGTATGATGAATGGTGCAAAATACATTTCAGTTTTGGAAGATAGTATGCTAACAAGTGCTCCAGACATATTTACGGAATGCACCCTGTCACCGAATAAGAAAAGTTAGGAATGGATGGAAAGTAACAGAGTATGCCCTGCACAGAGTCGAGGTTTAAATCCTATATAAAATCTATGGCTTAGGATTGGGACAATTCTCAACAAAGACACACTCTCAAATAAAAGAGAACTGGTAGAAAAGATAATGAGAGTCTGGAAACATGTCATCAAGAACAAACGTGTCAGAAGCATGACGAAACGATATCGAATGGTTATCAAAGCCAAGGGTGGTGCTACTAAGTACTAAACTCCTTTAGTGATTTTGAAAAGAGTCGCTCTTGGAAAAATTATGATCATTATTCTATTCAAGTTCCACAGATATATTTTCTTTTAATTCATTCAACAGTTCATGATAAAAATGTATACAAAGTATATCTAGTAAGTAAAAAATACAACAAATAAACATTAAAGTTCCTAATTTTAGCATCTTACGGGTTTTCAACGATGGACTTTGATAAAATGTGCACGCAGTGGTCATTCGAAGGACATCAATTTCAGTCTTGAAATAACTTGAATGTGTTTTAACATCAAATAAAGAAATTGCCGATTATTTCATCTTATTAAACCGTTTTCGTTTTCTTTTTTTAAAGATGTAAGGACTTGTAATGAAATAAGTAATTAGCATTGAGAAGACATTAAAGATCTAAACTACCTGGAATGTACTAGTACTTCAAGTTGAAGAATGTTATTAAACTTCCTATGCACGTCGCTTGGAAAAGTCATTGCTTTTAACAATGGATTAATCATCAATTCATGTCTTTATTTCACATGCTTTATAGGTTAAGTATGATATAGGATAATAATAATAAGCCTTTGGAACTTATATTATTCCCAATACGAATGAGCCTTCATAGTCTTAACCTCGCTGTTAAAAAGTATTTTTAGAACTCTATAACGATCGAGAGTTTTTGTATCAGTTTACACATCGTTAAGAATTTTATGATACAGTATATGTAGGCAAAGAGAACATTCATTTTTTGATATAGTAGCCATAAAATAATCGGCACTATTTAAGAATTGGCTCCTTTCCAGGGACTCCTTATTCACTTTAAAAGTCCATAGTGATAAAGGAAGCTATATTCAAGTCAAAGAGAGAGAAAAGAGGGAAGGAGAAGGATGAAGAGAGAGAGGAAATAATAATTATTCATATTGCCCGGGCAGTGTGAATAAGGGTCCTAATATCGGTCAATTGAATGAATATAATATAATTGATGTTCTACCAGACCTAATGTACTTATTTTCTATTTGAAACATAAAAATTAATAAAATCAAAAACTCAAATGCAGTTTTGAGTCCTCTTTAAGTTAATTATATGCTTTTTTGCTGAAAAAAGTCAGTTGTTCATTAATATGCGATGCACGGTAATTGATACCATTATATTTATGTATCTCTGTTGATCTTTCACTGTTTGTTTATGCTTAAGTTCGTCTTTACGCTGACTCCTGAGCGTTGAGACTCCTGACTCCTCCCTCCCTTGACGTTTCCACCACTCCCGTGGGACAATTTTGGTTCCATCTATAGAAGGAGCTCCCGCTCCTCAACGTCTGGACACCCTTCATCACTCTCTGGACCCCCTTTCGGTAGAGATATCGGCCCTTGGACTTCACTTCATAGGGACACCTTCCCTTTACTCCAGGATCTTTCCTTTATCTCAACTCGTTGGGAACACGTCTGCCGTCTTCTGTGGGACCTGGGACATCATCGTTGGAGCATCATCCGACTTCCCTGGACGGACTGATATGTTTTTTTTTTGGAGGATCCGCTAACATCCGGATCCGGTGTTCTTTTGAGCATTTTGGACTCTTTTTACACTATTTTCATTCTCCGAAATGATCTTTTATTACAAATGAATTGAAATATATTACAACTATTAAAGCTCAACAATCCGATCTCTGTTTCATTATTATTTATACTGAATTTAATACAAAATAATTATCAAATAATTCACTTATTAGACACGTATTACTATTGTGGCATTTACTATTGCAAAGCAGTCCGGTATTTTTGCAAATACATCTATTTGTACTACAAAGGGTCGACTGTGTAGACAACAACTACTACTATTATTATAGTATAATAAAACGTCATTTCACTCAAGGATAATTGTTTTAATAGCTAGAAAAACCAAAAACAGCCCTGCCCTCGACGACCAACGTTTCATGTAGAACGTAGAACATGATTCAATACATTCAATTCAAATAAATATAGCAGTCAACAATTTTAATATTTTCTTTTATTGAGTTAATATATACATAAACATAATAAATTTAATCATAAAATATAAAACATCTGCGATACATTTAAATAAATTGTCAAAGGCGTCGTTCACATTCTTGCCCCATCTCTCTCGCCATAAAAATTCATTCAAGTGCCCAGAGAGCATAGTATCATGGACACCGGCCATTGACTTGAGCCTCTGCTTCGCGTTTTTCCAAAACACTCAACATTGTTAGTGTGAGCGCCTGTCAAAGGGTCCACAAAGTTCCTGGCGTGGTTGACCACCTCATGCTCATAGCGAGGATGAACGGGCATTTGACGGATTCCATTATATGCAGCCTAACCATCGCTGTATATAACGACCCGCCTCAATGTTATCCATGATTAAAGGCAGGAGAGTAGCAGCTCTCCTATCATTAACCATTAGGAGGAATCCTTCCTTTGTGTCTGGGCAATATCCGCCAAACACCCACCTCTCAGGCACGAGGTGGCCTCTATTATATTTACGTTTGGCCATGAGGGATTCATCTATTTGGACCACCACGCCCGGGCCTCCAATCTTGGAACTCAATTTTCGTGAACATATCTCCCGAAAATTGAATACCAGCGCACAGCTGATACAGAGCTTATGTCCAACACATGGGGAACGGTTTTGACTGGCATTTTTTGGGCCACGCCCAAGCCAAGCGGATCGTGTCGGGAAAGGACAGATTGGAACTTGTCCATAAGGAACCACTCCTCTCGTTAAGAGTTTTGTCCTGGTGGGTGCCACACTTCCACCGCTTTGCTCCTCCCCGGTACTTGGACAGAGACATTGGTCGATGGCATGTCCTACAGGTGGGCGGATAAAATCTTAGGCAGCCTCTTATTTGGAGGAACTGCCTAGAAGATTCGATGTCACTCGTTACTTCAATTATTTCCTTCATGGACATGATTGTTTGAATGATGAGCTCCTTTTTCTCTTCTTCTCCTTCCTCTTTTCCTCTCTCTTTTACTTGAGTATAGCCTCCTTTATCACTATGGACTTTTAAAGTGAATAAAGGAGTCCCTGGAAAAGGAGCCAATTCTTAAATAGTGCCAAATAATCATATTCAAAGATTTTGGGAGTTTATATTTTTATAATGGTAATATTGGACTAAAAAGTATATGATTTTTTTAGAGTGAGTTAAAACTTTCTAAGAAGAGTAAAACAAATGTGAATTATGATATTTATTTCAATATACAGTCGTCCCTCGCAAAGTCGCGACGGCCCGCATCCACTACACGAACACTGCGATATATATGAGGGTCGCGATGTTGATATATATTGAAATTTTGAGAGATTTGACATCACCCGGCGTTTAAAACTACGGCCATTTTGCCTTGTTGTCGTACGTGCGTCTGAATACATTACGCAACCGGATCGGAGGCGTCACTGCAGATTAAAGGTATGAATTACACGGTCAACAAAATTCAACAATTTGTTTTTAGGTCGGACTAATTTTCACTAATTCTTATAGAGTTTTCCACTGATTCTGAATATGGTATTTATTTTTCAAGTTAGTGATAAATTCAGAGCAAAATGGATTTCAAATTTTTCAGACACTTTTTCGATTCAGAACCATTATTTTTACATACAGGACTGAAGTATAGAAAAATAAATAGCAATGATTCATAGAGCTGAGATCAAAATACTCTTTTAATTTTTTACTTTGTCTGTGGCACATTTAAACTTTAAAATATATGTCATTTTGTACGAAAAATGAAGGTTTTACTTAGAGACCAATGTTCCTCACTGTTCCTCACTAAAAGGTTTTACATGATAAAAATTCATAGGAAATGAAGAAAAAATGTCAATCTTTATTTGATATGCTTTGTGTTCCATAAAAGCCTTATTTTAATAAAACTAGAGGCATATATACACTCAGAGAGTGCAAACTCCGCCGTCATGAGCCTTCCGAGGCGGATTTTTCACGACTGGGGAGGGGTAGAGAGACGGTTGGAGGTTCCCCTAGACGGAAATTCCGAGATGAAGACGCTCCCGGCACCCATTTCACAGCAAAAACGACATCTATTGCAGAGTAGGCTAACTTGGCAAATTTAGTAGTATTTAGCTCATTTGGGCGCCTTAATTCTGCACTCAGAGATGCCAAAATTTAATACACTTCTTCCTTTTCGCCTTCCAAACAACTCCACAAAATTATCATCCAAATCCGTTCAGTCTTTTTTTGATATCCTGCTGACCAACCAACAACCAACAAACTAACAAACCACAAACCAGTGAAAACAATACCTCCTTCGGCGGAGGTAATTAGCAATTGAATATTTTTTTTATCCTCTTAATTTTTGCCCTTTTAGAGAAATTTATAAGTCACCCAGTGAGATAGAAAGAGAGACAAAAACTGACGTTACACCGTAGGTAAACAATAAAGGGAATTTTACCCTTGCATTTGGAATTTGAGTGTTTTCCTTCCGGAAATCTTCCGAGGATCAGGATTCATAATGACTAGCCTGTCGCTGTACCGTCGTACACAACATTTGGGACAATAATTCACCGTGACACAGTGTCGGATCAAACATGGAGCAAGGAGTGGAACCTTGTTTGTTGTTTGTTTAGCACCTAGATCAGCCCCACCACACCGGAACTTAATCCGGTATCAGCCGGTCGTGAACTGTCTTGGAACTACTATTTTTATTTTTAAACAAATTAAATTTGGACAAATAATTGTAACTATTTAAAACAAATTCCTCCAAGCGTCTTCTTCCTCTCTCTGGTTTCCAATATAAGTTCGTCCATTCCAATCCGTGTCCGTGGACAGTGGAACCTTAGGAGGACATGACTCCCCAGCGGGTGCTCAGTCTATTCCTCTTTGCATCAAAGAGGATGATGTGTCGGAGACAGACAGACAGACCCTCAAGGACATTAACCCCCCCCCCCTCCTCTCTCTCTCTCTCTTCCTTAAGGCTGGTTGGCTGGCTTATTCCGTCTGCATCAAAGAAGATGACGTGTCGGACACCCCGGATGGAGGGAGGGAGGGAGGGAGGAATGGACTCCCGTGAGAGAGAGAGTCATTGCCCTTGTCCTGTCTACCTACTAGCCTATTCTATCGGGGACTCCTTTTCAAGTGAATCCATCGTTTTTTTTTGCAGCAGAAACATTAATTACTTACGTTTTCGTTTACAAAATTCACCTTTTATTAAGTATGGAAAAATGCAGCGGCGACCTCCCTTCCAGCCACCCCCATCGTCCTTCAAACTTATAGTCGCCGCCCTGACGAGCCCAGGACGTACTGCCAAGACAAAGACAAGACATCCAACACACAATCCTTTCACCAGCCACAAATCACAAAGATACACATCTTTATTTATGAGACGCGCAGTTGTCTACCCACAGATCCGCCGCCGTCCTCTATTCCGGGGGCGGGGGGTCCCCTGCCCTACATCCTCATCCTGAAACAGAGCACCATTTAAACAGTAGCCGCCGGGCATGCCATGAAATACCACACAAGCGACCCTGCATAGAACTGGGAGAGACCCCATCCCTCACACACTCAAGAAGGCGAACCGAACACCACAACGCCCTCGCCTGCATTGGCTTCACTCTTCACGTCACTCTAAATCATACTTGGGAACTAAGCAAAGACTTTCCAACACCCTCAGTGGAAGCCATCTCCCCCATGGGGCCGAGTCCTCTACGGAGCGCTATGGCATCCGCTCCAACAAGGATGACCTCTTCCAGATAATTTCAAGGTGGACAGGGCAAAAAATATCTATTTTTATATTTTATAGGAACACTTAATTATTTAACTCACCTAAATTATTATCATACTTATTTTATCCGGTGCTAAAAATTGGCAACATGCAATTTACACGTATTTAAATTTTTTTTAATGTACCTCATTCAGTTTAAAATATACTATCAGATAATTAATATATGTTGTTAAAAGATCATTTTTTCTTATTCTAAAACATAGGACGATACACATCAAAGCCATCTCCCCCATGGGGCCCGAGTCCTCTACAGAGCGCTATGGCATCCGCTCCCCCAAGGACGACCTCCTCCAGATAATTTCAAAGTGGACAGGGACATCGCAAGGCCGAGTCACAAATCGTCAAACTAACCCTTCCCAATAAGTATTCCATATACAATCCACTCCGGGACCACCGTCTCTAAGTAAAAACCTTCATTTTTCGTACAAAATTATTTTTAAAGTCTAAATGTGCCACAGACAAAGTAAAATTGAAAGAGTACTTTGATATAAGCTTTATCAAATCATTGCTATTTATTTTTTTCTATACTTCAGTCCTTGTACGTCAGTGTTATCAATAGGTGAATATTGGACTTAAGTTTTTTGTGTGAAAATTCTGCCATTGAGTTCTATGGGGACGTTTTGGCCGTGAAAAAACGGATCCAAGCCTTCGTCGCGTAGTAAAAGAACTGCGAGATGTCGAGGGGTGAAGTAGCGAGGGCCGACTGTATCAGTAAAATAATAAAGTCACTCGGAAAAGTTATTCATAGAAAAAGTTAAAGCTATACACTAAAATTAAATTCAAACAAAATAATAGTTGATTATTAAACGCTCCTTTACAAGAAAAAAGTAGATTTTTTTAAATATTGCAATGGATAATCGTAATACGCAATTTTGTAAAAAAATTAAGGACATGTAATGTGTGTCTATTTGGATTAAAACCGCAGTAAAATATTAATTGCTGATAATAAAATACATATTATTTTCCAAATTATATATATTTCGATTGAATGTAGTATGTAAATACCTCAGGACAAACAGTTTGCTTTATTTTTACCTCCGCCGAAGGAGGTATTGTTTTTACTGGCGTTGGTTTGTTTGTTTGTTTGGTTTTGTCAGCAGGATAACTCAAAAAGTACGGACCGGGATTCGATGAAACTTGGTGGTGTTTTTGGAAATGTCAAAAGTAACAAGTGATTAAATTTTGGCATCTCTGAGGTGCAGAATTAAGATGCAAACGAGCTAAAATACAAATAAATATTTCAAGTTAGCCTACTCTGCCAATAGATGTCGCTGTGCTGTAAAATCGGGTGCCGGGAGCGTCTTCCTCTCGGAATTTCCGTCGAGGGGAACCCTCCCCCGTCCCTCTACGCCGTCCCAGTCGTGAAAAATCCGCCTCGGAAGGTTCATAAAGACCCCGTGACGGCGGAGGTTTGCACTCTCTGAGTGTATATATGCCTCTAGTTTTATATGATTTTAAACCAAGTTTAAGCTAACTCAGCTACGGTAAATACTTATATTTTGAGTAAATTTGTATTTATCATCCAAATGTAGTGATAGTTATGAAGAAATGATATAAAGGTAACGTTGGCAAAATATTTACCAAGTATATTCAACACTACTTTTCTATGTACACAACACCGTTTTAAAGTACCGTTAAAACAATATATTTGACCACCAAACCATATATTAACTGAATGCTCAATAGACTAAATAAAAAGGACCAATGTCACACACAACACACATATATATATATATGTATATATATATATATATATATATCATACATGCTTTGAGTCGACAAAACGAAAAAAGATGGAAGTGAAAGTCTAAATATCGAGTCTTAATTTATTTAAAGATAAATATCCAGTGACGTCATTTCCAGGGACTACATTTTGTTGGAATTAACATAGTGTGACGTCACTGGACCTTTATTGCTGTGTGTTCCTATTTCATCTATTCCCAAGGCAACTAAATTGTCTCATTACCATGGGGGTCAGCCATCTTACTCATAAAGGAGCTTTTTAAGTGTACTGATTTTTCTTTTTTCTGTTGAGTAATCAGTTTTTACATAGGTGGGTGAGTTTGACTATAAAATCACTTACTAAAGCTTTTAATTGCCACATGATTTTTGTGGATACATACACACTAAACTTAAATATAGCAAATAGATTAAGGCAGTTGAAATAGGTAATACTAAAGATTTAAATAATTTATGCCTTACTCAGAGAGATTTACGGTACATCAAATATATATCCAATCATTTCATACAGTGATAAAGGTTGCATGTTTGTTATATATAAACAAATTGAAGACTAACAAACACCATAAATAAACCTTTATCCACACAGTCAGCATTGATATTCATTTCTAAGGAGATCATTTATAATATTTATGTATGATTCATGTTGAAATAATAAAAATGAAAAGAATACTTATAATGAATTCATAGCCAAGAGGTGGCAGCCTCATACAATACAATACTTTTGTTATACATACTTATAAAGAGCTTCAAACCTCTATTTCGTGTCTAAGTCTTAACTTCATCTGTTGTTAAGAAATTAATTGCTAAATAGACCCAAAATGAAATCATAGCCCATAAATGACTTTATTATATTTTAGTAATCAAGTTTATTTTTTTTAATGTTTATTTATTTTATTTTTGTTTACTGTAAAATATTTATTTTCCTTAGAAAATTAAAAATACCTAATTCCTTAGATAACTGAAAATATTCATTGTTTAAGTATCTGACAATTTATATTTCTTCATTGCAATAAAAAAAAATAAATTGAATCCTTCTAGCGGCGTTGTTTTCTAAACTACTGATTAAATAAGTAAGCTATGTAACTTTAAAAATTCAACATAACAACCATTTTGTTGTGGCCTGTTCTAAAATTAAGGGTCGAGCAAGAGTCGATATTCGTTTTTTATACAGGTGAGTGCGCCAAATTCGCTACAACTCTTCATCTTTGTGTATAGGGGAAGCATTTTTTTTAAAGATCTATATTTCTTTCATCCTGACGATGAGTTCATATGTATTTGATTGACAACAAGCTATTTGGAAATGTCCTCTGAATCCCAGCGCCGTGTCACTATTATTGTTGAAGAGTTATCGGTATATGGTATGCAAAAGGAGCAATGACTTTCCTAAATCAGCTTGTTGTTCTTCTGCAGAAGTTGGTAAATATTAGTTCGCGATCACAGGGCACTAGTTCTTTTTGCCATCCACAACAAGAGCTATGTTCGGATGCTGAGGTAGATGCTCATAGACACAATGAAGATCAAAGGACTTGAAAGATATTGGATGTCGGTCTATGCATGAAACACAAAGGTGTTGGTCAAATCACTTCTTTTACGACAAGGAGATCTTTTGTGTTGATGCCAAAACCAACCGCCGAATGACAGGTAGATTTTCAAGGACCTAGTTGAAGTTTTCGTGATTGTTTGCAATCGGTTGCTGGACGGAGTCCATGTTTTCAAGGTGGCATCCCTTGAGAGGGACGACATGCCTCTCCATTTGGGATGGATTTGTCAACAATGTGACAGGAATATTTGTCAAATGAAGCAAATCAGATGTAGAATACCACAAGCTTCAGTTCTTTCCTTCAGTTGCTTTTTCATTCTAAAGTAAATCACTTTAAAATTGGTATGCCAGTTTTGCAAGCTTTAATATCAATTCACTGATTTGAAATTGGTATTACTTTAACCTGCATTGGCAAATAATTTTATTTTGAGGGATTCATCTAATATATGTAAATGGATTAATTCCCTTGACAATAAGATAATATTATGGTTGCGTGAATTAAATTTTTTTTTTATATTCGTTTCTTATTTTGATATTCTAAGATGCCGTAGTCCGATTATGTCATATATGAGAAATATTGAATATATAATACAAAATAACTTTACCAATCGTAAAGACCTACATCAATAAGCATGTATCAGCTTTATTTATCAGTCCTGTAGAACACAACGTCGAAAAAAATAACTAATGAAAATCCAACAAAAAACTAAAAAGACTTATTTTTAACATGAACATGATAATTTTCACATCATTTTTTAAATTTAAATATATATAATTTGTTTTTCCATTTATATAACCATCAAATGATATTCAAATAGAATGTGATTACAATTTAATCACTTTGATATAAACTTTTATATAATTAATCAGAAAACTTGGGCACTAAATAATGAGACTCCGTATAATGAGACTCCGTATAAAAATAACTATTGTAATTATATAGTATATATATATATATATATATATATTATATATATATAAATATATATTATAGATATATATATATATATATAATAATATATAGTATATAATGTGTATGAAATACCTTTTGGAAAAGGGGGGGAAATTTCTTGGTAAAATATTACTTTACGCATTTTTTAAAAACAATAACCGTTTCAAAACAATTGATTTAAATAAAACCTAAAAACATGAAAGTATAACCTTGATCGCATAATAACTATGTTAGAATATTTTGCAATAGTTAATAACAAAACAAAGGGTCTTGAACGTGATACAGTGCCCACTAAAAATATGAGTAAATATTTTAGGTTTGTACAAACAATCAACGCCAACGAAGTGTGTATTAGTAACAGGACTCAAGGATAATTTTACGCATATTAAAATTCCTTCTGAGATTCCCAAAGACTTTTACTTGTTTTTTGTTAAAATATATTGAGCATGGTCGCGTATCATCTTGCAACAAGAAAAAATCGTTGAGGTCAAGGGAGCTCATTTTAATTTGCAGCATAATAAACAAAATAGACTTTTTGAGCGAAGGTTTCAAGATCTTGACGGTATTGTCCCGTGTTATGCGACATTGGAAATTCACATTAGTTAAATTTGTTCTACTTTCACTTTAAAAAAAAATTAAATGAATAATCGTGTTATTTCTTATAAAAGTTCAATTATTTATGTTTTGCAGCTTGTAGATCAACTTGTCCTAAAAGCATATCCAGATTTTTCTTCCATCTATATTCAACACATAAGTACCATCACCAGGCCCACATATAAAAAAATGTAATAAGCCTTCCCTTCTTATAATAAGCCCTAGGAGGTCTTTCACCGAGGCGATAAATTTACTTTTTTTTGGACAATAGACACCTTAGTGGAGAGATATATTTCGAAATATCTCCGTATAGGTGTGTCCGAGAGTGCTATATTGTTCAAGCCCCTCACTATTGCCAAGAAGAACTCTTGAGCCAGTAATATTATTATTTCATTTTCTTTTATTAATACCTTATTTTTTGAAAAACATATCAAGTTTCTTTCATATAAGAACGTAAAAAGTTGATAAAACTTGCCTGTATGAGCTATAGCAAGACATTTTTTAATACTATATTTAAAACATTAATTAATTGTTTGGCTGTAAAGCTAAATGTCCATAAAAATATGTACCTACAAAAAGAAAGATGCTATTTTCAAGGGGAATTCAGAGCTTTTTCATGTTTGATTGCTTTTATGGTCCGATGTAATTAATTGCACTTTAAGGGAACACAGCAGCTAAGTGAAAGGAAGTCTACTCTCTCAAGATTGAAGGTGCTGGTTCGACTCTAAGAGGAAGATCAATATTGATCAACTTAGAATAAAAACCAATACGGATGCAGCTCCATCCACCAAATAGGCGAAAAAATCATCCAAGATAAACTAGCTACTTCAAAATATGCTATTAGTCAAAGGTTGTCTTGTTGAGGCTAATTCTCCTTTCCTAACAAATCTTATAGTATCTACTTTCAAAGAAAACTAAAAAAACCTTTTTACTTATACATCCCTTTTTGTATTTGAGCCGATCAGAAGCAGTTGGTGTATCATTTGCACATGTTTTTATAATTTGTCTCTCTATATAACCTTCGCTTTTAAATTGGAAAATTGTACATAATTTTCTTGTTATTTTAACTAAATGTCCTTGGAGATGATTGTTGTCATTCTCATCACTTCAATGAAATTCTTCGATTGAACATATTTGAAAGAAAGAAAGAAATCTCTATCGGTTTGAAAAAGTCAAAATATTGTTTTGGGTCCTTTTTTGACTGCTAATAGAACTTTCAAAAAGGTAAGTTGCTCAATTAAAGTGGGGGTTACCTTTGGCTATCCTTACAATACTCTGCACACAAACACACTAAATATATATATATATATATCAGGAAACGACTGGGTGCCCAACCCGACCTGGTTCCCGCCTGTTTTTTTAAGTTTTCCCATTTATAACTACTCCAAAGGTTTTTTAAGCAACATCAGGGATGCAGCGATATCAAATTTTTTTTGAAAATAATTTCCAAAAAAATAAATAAATGAATTATATTATATATATATATATCGATATATATATATATATATATATATATATATCCGTAAAACGGTCAGGACCACTTGTTTCGCCAGGAGACGGCCGGGGCTTTAATATACTCGTTCGTCATTTTGAAAGTGACGACGTTTTTTTAGAAAAACCTTCTAAATATTCTTTTAAAAAAATTAAAAAGTATGTTGCACTTTTTGATAGGAAAATTCATTTCTAAAAAAACGTTATGACTTTCAGAGTGACGAACGAACGAATATTTAAAGTATTTTCCCTACGAAAAAAAGTGTCCCGGTCGTTTTCCTTGTATACTATATATATATATATTTTTTTTTTTTGACATCGCTGCCTGTTGTTTGCTTTAAAAAACCTTTAGAGTAATACAAATTGGAAAAGACTATGTGTGTGAAACGGCAAAGAAAATACAACAAGAAGAATTTTAATTTTATTTGGATCAAACGTATTAAAAAGACTATTTTTAGGACAAGAATCGATAAAAAACATCTTTAAATTACAAAATACATACTCAAGACTCTATCTAAAAAGAAAAACGAATTGAATTATTCTAAAATATGCTAAACAAGACTAAAAAATTGATAATGAAGAATATTTCAAGGAAAATACTCAAAATTAGAATAATGTGGTTTTAAAACAACAAAAGATAATTCCTTATGACGATGATGACTTTTATATGGGTGAAAAAAGTAATGAAGTTTATAAAAGCTTTATTAATCTCTCAGAATCAGGTAAAGTGCTTGTGAGATATGATCTATCTGTTGTAGGGGCTACTAACATTTTAACTCGCAAGAAACCCCCCGCTATAACAGCAACATTTAGAACAAATTCATCTTACATGTATTCAGAAAATGTACTCTTATGTCCTGTAGTTAATTCGGAACATGAAAAAAAAAAAAAATTCTTACAAAATATTTTGTAAGTATGGCCCCAAAAAGTTTATAAATTTAAATACAATACCGAAACTTTAAAATAATTGTTTTTTTTCCTACTTTTTTTTTCTTTTCAACCATCCCTGTGCAGGAAAAACGTCCTCATTTGTTATTCTTAAGCATGTTTAAACTTCAAATTTGACGCCTCTTATAACCAAGACGCATTACTTTCTTTTAGCATTAAGTTATTCTTTTTAATGAAAAAATATTATTCCTTTCCTCCCATTTATGAGGAAAATGAAACACTCAGGCTCGCCCACGATCCACATGATTAAAATGCGCCATTAAACATATAGGTAAAATTAATTGGTGTAACCTAAACCAAGAGCTTATAGATTATTTATTTTATAGGACTCACTCCGGATGATTACTTAAGCATTGCTTCATTGCATTTAAACGACCTTAAAGTGTGGTTGAGTAGGAGGGAATGATTTTCTCTATGTTTGTAAGAACATAGAGAAGGTAAATTGGTAAGTTTCTAACAATAACAGAGAATATGAATGATTTTTCTGGGAGTCCCTAAATTAAGTTCATACATACTCCCAATATTAGAACCTACAAATAATAATAATACTCTGGCAAAATTGATATTTTGTATCCTTCGTATGAAGTTCCTTGTACAAACCATTCATCTTCTTCAGCGTTTAGCTCGATTACATTATGTCTTCATAATTATTCATTGTTTGCCGATATATATTTTGGATTACACATTCGATGGAATTGATCTGATGGCTTCATAATATACTTGTTTTGCAAAAGAATAAATATCGAACGGATACCAGATAGAAGTAATCAATAATTTACGGCGGCTATGGCTTGCCCCTAGAGATGTGTAGATCCATTTTATCAACTCACGCAAAAATAGTACCTGCTTAGAAATAATAATGAGTAGCAATAAAAAAATTTATATTTATGAACAAAAATCCGTAAACATAGTTTTTTTCTTCTCATGTAAGTCTATGGGAATGCAAAATTTTTGTTCATTGTGAATATGAGAGCTTCAATGATTGTGTAAACATTCAAAATATATTTAATCAATAATATAAGTTGGATTTCCATGATTTTAATAATTTTATGTTACTGGTTAATGACATTTCGCATTCTTTTTTTACATTTTATAAAATCAATACACAGAATATTAATCCTTAGATATAATGGTTATTCATGGCATTTGTACAGATATCATTTTCATGAATATACTTTTAAGTTAGGTCCTATATATATATACAAAAGTAATTATATACAAAATAGTTGTGGAAGATATAATGCGTAAACTGTCCTGTGCATCCAGGAACATGTATAATACCCATATATAAAATAGTATTCATGTACCTTGTACATGCCATACAAATTTAGGAAGTTTGAAGTTGAATCAAGCGTCAAAATACGTGCAGCACGTAGACAAAAATCTTAAGCCTATCAATTAAAATCTTATACCTTCACTTTATTCTTCTGTGTGAAGATCTTCTTCTTCTACTTTAAATATATTTATCCCTTACAACAGCTATAACTATATATTTTTGTGACAAGTAATTATTTACTCCTTTAATTTTGGTGAAGGAAGAAGCAGAGAATTGATTTTTAGCTGTGATTACGTATTCAACGAAGTACTAGCAGAATACATATATATATATACACTTAAAAAATGAAACTTTGAACTATCATCTAAGAGTGTTTTTTATTATGATTAAATTCAGTTTTGTAAAATGTTTTTAAGCAAGACCACTATTGCGTAAAAAAAACAGATACCTAGTTTGTAAACGTTAGATGTGACAGTGGATGTTTTTAATATAAGCACAGAACCAAAGGAAAGAAGGTATCGATCTTGATTCTTGAACAAAATTTATGTCTATATCTTATCGTGAAAAAAAATTTGTATGAAAAAAAATATGAAAAAATCTAACTTAACACTGATCTCTCAGATAAATGTATTCATCAGGTCCCCCGTATCATAAAATGAACCGTCAGTTCATATAACTATTGTACATAAAAAGCGACTGAGTTCATTTTCAACAAGTGTTAAATCTGAAGAAAATCATTAGGGTACGAATTTTAGGCTTTAAATGGGAAACTAATTATAAACTAGAATGTTTATTTATGTTTTATTGTAAAAAGCACAATTTTCCTATTTTACTATTTATTTAAGTATGTTACTTTTTGTCACTTAGATAAATAAAGGCCTTGCTGATGAGGAAAAAAAAAATATTCACTAAAATCGGTTTTGAATTCGTACCTATTTTTCTGATATATTTCATAGAATCCCTTAAGATATTATTTCGAGGATGTGGGGCACGATACAATACAGAATAACAGGGACTGGGGAAAACCTATAAATGTTGTCTATTTATGTAAGAACTTTATAACTATAATGTGATTTTCGTTGCTGCTGAGGTTCACGACCATTCTATAGATTGACATGTATAATGGCAAACGGGACCCAATTCTCGAACATGTTTGCCTACATAAAACAAGAATAATGATAATAAAACAGTTGGGATCGATAGCGACGTGTCAACTCAATGTCTCGAACTGTTTTTGCCTACCTCATGATAAACTAGATAGAAATTAATGATAATATTATATCAAGGAGGCATTAGAACATTAGGCAAACACTATTATCACTTCCTAGCGGCTATTAGGTGCATCATCATTCATGAAATTAATATTATTATCAAGAGCATTAATTATATATTATCATTGGGCCTTGATACATGTCATTGACGAATTTATTGTAATAGATTCCTCCAATCTCATCTATTGGTATTAATTTAATAAATTAAACTTTTAATACTCGCGATAAAATAATTGTTTACTTTGTTTACTCACATCTGTCGATAAATGGATCATCACTCTGACCATTAGATGTAGTAAAAAGTGAGCAACCAATGAAAAAGCATGTTTATTGTGAGCATGGGAGAACTACTTATTTTATACCTAGGGAATGCAATAATTCTAAAAAAGAAGGGCGTTTATTGAATCATAAAGAATGACAAGTATTAAAATATAACATGCTGAGATAAATAAATATATATATATAAAACTTACATCCACTTGTCAATCAATTAGCATGAATAAAGAATTATATTATTAATTTATAAAGAGCTTTCTAATTTAAGTTGTTTAATTTAAGATATCTTATTTTAAACCTCCCTTTTATTGATTTGTACGGAGTTTGTATTGTTTTTAAGGGTCATTCAATAGTTGAGTTTCAATAACAATAGTCTTAAACAAGATGTTTATTTATTTCAGAATATTACAAAATTGCTTGTCTAAAGTATATATATATATATAATATATATATATATATTAATAATATATGATAGTTAATCATGAAAACGAGGTCCGTTTCACCTACTTAAAATAAAATATCTATTTTATTCAAAAGGGTAATTATTCTCTTTCTATTCGTTTAAATCTATGTACTATATTATTGAGGGTCTATTATAATTTAACATACTGTTAATTATATATTTTTCTAAAAGTATTCTTTTAACTTCAGTGCTAATATAAGACTTTTCAAGTTTTATATTTCACTATTACGATGTCGAGGTCATTTATATTGAAATCAAACGCACAATTAAAGGAATTTTTTATGAGAGACTGATTGGGAGAACAAGTCATCTCAAAATGTTCAATTGTGTAAAAATTAAATTAAACTCGAAAAATATATGATTCCTAACACTAATGGTACTGATTCTATATTTTTTAAGGGATATTAAGATAATAAAAAGTCCAAATATTCATTGTACGCAATCCAAACATATCATAAAGATTATCAACCATCTAAAGCTTATGTTTCACAAACGTTGAATGTCAATATCAACTTTTCTGTGTCCTTTGATCTTAAAGTGTAACTGTACATATAAATAACTGGATTTAATTACAAATAAAAACAGGGAGGATGACATAACCTTATTAAAATGCAGCGCAGATGAATCTAACCGAAAAAAATAATATTTTTTACTTTGTAATGATGTAGCCGTTCGCCTTGATAATCGAACGGATAAATTCCATTGAACTGTAAAATCAGAAAAATATAAAATATGCATTTTGTTAAGAATCAAGTCCAGTGTAAAATCATTAAATGATAAATAACTAAAAACATATGACTTTTAGATATTGATCAATTCATAATTAATATATATATCTTGCAAAGGCTATACAATTACATAAGCCAATCGAAAATAAAAATATTTGTCAAGCTAAAAAACTGATATTATCAAAAATATATTATTAGTCATGTTGTACTGAGGTACAAAAAATAAATAATATAATATCATATTTTTCCATTTGCTATAGCCGTCCACACATCAATATCTAACAGCCTACCAAACCAATGCCTCCAAATCAGCGTTTTGCTCTCGTTATCTCTTTTGTTCGTAGTTAAAGTCAAATCTAAACTTATAAATATTAACTATTAGAAATATTAGCCTTTTAGGAAAACATTAGTTATTACATTTTGAAACAATGATTTAAATGTGGAATCCTATGAAGTGTATAAATCGTTTTAAGAAGCCATAAAAATGAATGGGTGCCCACTCCCAGCACTTAAAATGACGATATGCCCATTAATTTTAACACTAGCTGCCTTTATGGATCATTATTGGATGGTTTATTGAGTACAGCTAAGCAAATTTTGCTTATTTACTGCTCTATGTCTTTTTTAAATACACTATATATTTATTCGCTATCAGCCAATATAAAGGAGAGATAACCTCCCAGCTAATAATTGCGAGAGCCAAAATATAATGAAACACTTAGCAACTAAATTAGAAAGACAGACGTTATTTCCGAACTATTATTCGTTTTCTTTGGCCTAGTAAATTAAATATATTTGGTGAACTTTATTCGATAAGAGCAGTTAAAATATAGTACTTTTTTGTTAAAGATTATAGCTTAAAGTTAAAAATTCTACTCATAACAACCACCAAAAGAATTTTTTATATAATAAAAAGAACATATCGCATGTTTCACAATGGCCCCTACGCGAAACATAACGGGAGTGGAAATTGGAAAGAGAGAGCATAAAGGAGAGGCGTTCGCTGATGATCTAACAAATGCTTTACTCTAAAAATCAGGACAATATCAAAAAATTATTGGAAGCGACTTTCGGTATACTCAGAAAATTTGCAAACATATTTGAACTCAAGGTAAATATTGGCTAGCTTATGACCAAGCCAAACTACACAAACACTGTGGAATTGAATGCTCTAAAGAACTTGGAAGTTTTAAAGATACTAGGCTCATATATTTCATAAATGCAAACAGCAATCTCGAAAATAGTAAAAGTATCGAAAATAAAATAAGTAGAACTGTTTACAAATATTCCACCATATTGGATTCAAACATACCTGCAAGAAAATTTGTGTGGCATGTATTTGTCCCTCCTCGAGTAACTCACCTTCTAAGGACCACCACCTTTGGATGTGCACTTGTTTCCAAAATCAAAATGTTGCCTCAATTTTTTTTCAAGGATGGCCAAGGAGATTAATCACATGGAAGAGAATAACATCCCCCTAAAATGGGGTGATCTGGAAATGATCGATTTCGACAACTTTTAGAAGAATCGTTTTCCTGGTTCAAGCGAATTCTCGAGTCGGGGACTATATGGTCCGGAATATTTAATGAAATAATGAGGGCCAAATAGGGAGTGACCATAGATGAGTGTAGAGATAAGGGGTCCGATAAAGTCATTGACGTTTCGACACCAATAAATGATTTCTGGATACATAGCACTCATATCATTAGGAAACTATGGAAAAAAGTCCTTGAAGAGATGAAATGGCCGGAGCCAACCCAGGATAATAAAAAATGACGTTTGTCACATCCACTTCAATCAATAAGGAAGTGGAACGTATTGGGGTGGTTTTGAATGAAAACTGTTGTTTATCTATAAGTGCGACTCTTGAAAAGGAAAGAGTGCTAAAATAGATTTTCAGGGGAGGCCAATGGGCCAAGAGATTGTTTACTTTAACTTCGTGAAAAATTATAAATTGTAGGTTGCGTGAACTGTTGATAAAAACAAAGGATAGATTCCTATTTCTAAATCAAATCAAGAATAAATTACACCGATGGGATATAAAATGATCACCCAAACATGCGTTGAGACTCTTGGAAGATAATCGATTGGATTTTTCTTCATACTGGCTTAAATAACGGTTAATAACCAGTACGCTACCATTCGGTAGTATTTAGGAAATACGGAGTATGAGAGATTCATTAGAACCCTCAACCCATTTTTTATTTGACTGACCAACTATAATGAACATTTTATTCATGGAAGGGAAGAAACTAATCATATCATTACAAGTCATCTTGGTATAAGTTTTTCTAGTCGTGGGAGTAGATTCGCTGGGTTTTTATAGATCAGAATTTTAGTTTTATCTATCAATCAGGACCATATTAATATAAAATAGAGTGCTTATATACTACAATGACAATGCGTATCGATAGCTGAAAGAAAGAGCAAAGGATGCCACCACATTCAATATTATCAATAAATTACTGCTGCAAGGCTTTTCTTTCCTTTCATAATTGTCTGACATCTATTAAAATAAAGTATGAAATATAGTAGAAGCTGTTTTTTAACTGCAATGTATCCTCAGCACAAAGAAGTTTGTTTAGATAGCAGAAAGATAACTTAAGTTAATATATTATACATCTTATAAAGAGTATTATGCAATTTAAATGTTCTGCTTGGATTAAATATACTTCATCCACACATTTCATTTGCTGAAAGAAGTTGCCTATATTTAGAACTGGAATCTTTTTCGTCTATAGAGCCATCTAGTATAAGATGAAAACTAAACTATATATCCTATAAGTTGAAAATTAACTGATTTTGTATTTGATATTTTTATACTGGAATATTAAACTAAAAGTCCAAGGTAGGAATGTTTTAGCTGGATAATTCGTTTTTGCATACTCTATTCAACATATCTTGTTTAATATTACATTGATAAGGCCATCAATATTTAGGGATAGTATTTTATTGAAAATTGAAGATAACTTATTTTTCAAACCTTGATATTTTGCTCATCAAAATATTTTATCATTTCTATCGACAATAAATAAAAAGTTAGAGATTATACCGGGAATATTGTAAGAAAATTGCAATACGGAAGAAAGGACATAGCTTGATTCTACAGGCCCATCAAGAATTCGTATATAGAATACATAATTTTTACATGGATTTAGAGGGCTTACCAAGTGTAACGGCGAGGGTTGCAAGTAATGGATTCAAACAGACAACCCTCGTTGTTGATTCTACATAATTGTGCTCACGCCACGATATCTTCTATTTACAAAATGCATTCAATCAATGAGGAAATAGAGAGCATTTTAGTCAAATAAGAAAGTTTGTCAGTTTCATAGATAGGGGCAGGATAACAAATCGGTATATTTTTTTAACCTATCTCGGGATATGTAAGTGGAGATGAAAATATAAATCCCTTCATTTAGGAAAAAATAAAAGTTTCTTATGTATCTTAATTACCCCTTCTCAAAATTTTTTTTGTCATTGAAGGAA
>CP045891.1:25501834-25524863 GCA_013387185.1 Caligus rogercresseyi
ACTCTCTTTCACAAATCGTATATCTCCGCCATAAAACGCCCAAAAAAATATCGGCGGTGGTCTGTGCCTCCTTCAGTCCTATTGTTCCGAAATATTATCGAAAGGTAATACAAGAAATGGGTTGTGTGTATCACCTCGTGATTGGAGAAGATATTATACCACGTCAGAATTATTGAACTGGATACATTTGGGCACGCTTTTAACCATCTGGAATTGGAATTAATTTCACTTTTTTAGCTCCATGCAAAGACTATGTGGAAGATGGAGCCCGAATTTCATTCGGATACTACTGTGGACATTTTATATCAGAATAAGACAAGAAGCCTTTTGTCAGTAGATTTGGGATCTTTCAGCTCTTGAGATGTTTGCCCTTCATCACAACGTCTTTACGATACATGATTTAAGTCAGAATCGGTCTTTAATGTCAATAGGTTCTATTTTCCTCTTTCTCGTACTGTTAAGCATTGTTGTCCTCCCTTGCCCTGGTTTTTAAAATTTAAGGCACCCTCTGGTGGTGTAAGCCAAGCTATATCTATAGCAGAGTCTTTTATCAAGATGCTAGGCTTGCCTCTTTCCTGGGAGAAAAGGATTCTCCACTCTACGCAGGGCATTGTAGACGGGCTAAATTTACTGCCCAATTTCAAATTTCAGGACAATTAATAAAATTTTATTACCCCTGCAACAATTGTGCGGTTGCTTATACAACAATATCTTACACGCATTCGTTGACTGCCCTGCGCTATCATTGGTGAAGCATTTTTTAAACTTAATTTATCTGAAAATAAAATAATTTCCCCTAGTATTCTAAAGGCCTATATTCTATTTGGGCCATACAAAGTGAAAAAAGTTCCCCCTCTAGTCATAAGCTAAACGCAGCAGTAAGCAACATCAAATCATTAATTGCTAAGCAACTAACGGCAAACTCTTATGTGGAAGCTGAGGACCTGAGAGCGATCATCCTTGGTGCAGCGGCTCGTTACGAGGCGCTCGATGTTAAAATTCCTGACCCTTGTTCTCCTTCTTGGAAATGGGCGGGAGATATTATACGATTTGTGCCATCTCGCTCAGGAGTATACCTGAAAGCTCTGAAGAGGATTTTAAGACGTCATCGGATTTTTTAAAGAATAAATAAACGCTGTTTCGTCCATGTATATAAGGTTATAATCTCTTGACAGTAAATATGTTCTACAATTTCATTCATGTTTTTAATTTTAACGCAACTGTCAGAGTATTTTTTTTATTTATAATTTATTTTATAGTTATCTCTATTTTAGTGTAGTTATTTTTACACACTGTTTTATAATATTTGATAGCCAAATAAAGAATATTATAACCGTTACAAAAAAAAATGAATTTACAGCATCCATTGAACAAAAATATACTTTAAGCATAATCTTGCTGTTTAACTAACAAGTAGAAGTACTGAACGTTTTTTGGTTGATCTTATAATCTATTATAACGTACGTTCTTTAAAATTGTAAAAATGTAACCAATCCAGAATAAATTATAATGTTTTTGTTATTATAATGCTAATTATTTATCGGATTGAAAAGTAGAGTATAAGCAAGTTATATTTTTTAACTAATTCTGTTTGTTCTTGATCAGCCCTACCACACCGGAACGCATCCGCTATCAGCCGTTAATAAATTGTCTAGAAGCTAACCCTTATTTACGTAATAAATGTAATTTATATCACCAAAAATTTCTCAGATGATATTCTTCCAATGATTTTTTTTTCTTCTTCTCATGTTTCTCGTTCTTTGTATCCTAGTTCGAGGAGAAACGTAATAAGGTATCATATAATTCTCGTCGAGAGTCGGCAAATCATACAGAAGACTTTCCCACCTTGTAGAGATGTGCGCTTAGATCAATACATTGTCCGGTAATCAATCAACTATCCTCGAGACATTTTTCAAATGAAAATAGTTCTTCCAATATATGACTCTGGTACAAAATGATAGGGTAGGAATCCATAGCAACCATTGGGCCTTCCATATTGCGAAGTCGTATTCTTAGGGAGTTATATTTCTGTTTAATGGGTATGGGTATGGATAGTGCGCCTTCTTTTGCGAGGCATTGACATATTTGTTGCCCGAGGTTTCGTTGTGCCCCCCTTATTCATCCCACTGTGATGTCAAATCTGGAACATTCGAGGGATTCCTGCATTTCTACATATGCAACGAATCGTATTTCCTGTCTAGCGTCCATGTGGTGCAATTAATTACTACTATATTGTACATTTCATGGATGCACTTACTTTTTTGACACACAAAACGGGACAAGGCGAAGAGTCTAGGGAAAAGTGCTACAAGGCCCTAAGGAACAAAGCACTGAGTCTAGTTAGACGTGACCATGTTTCTTTTAATCTATCTCGAATCAAAAAGGGTGGGCAGACAGCAGCATGGAAAATCGCAAATGAAGCCATGGGCAAAGGAAACGACGGCGTTCTGCCTTTTCTAGAAGGCTGTAGAACCGACACAGACTCTGCTAACATGTGCAATCAGTTCTACATCGATAAAGTTGACCAACTGCGTTGCGATCTATGTCCTGATTCCCAAAATGCAAGCTCTAATGCCGATTCGGACGGCGAATTTGGATTTCACAATGTAGGCACTGCTGCTGTGAAGAGGGCACTAAAATCCCTCGCCCCTAAGCACTCTGCCGGCATTGACAAAATTCCTATCGTCGTATATCAGTCAGCCTGGACAGCATTAGCCCTTCCAATCGTTCACCTCATTAACACAATCATAACTTCTCAGATATGGCCAGACGAGTGGAGAACGGCAATCATAATCCCAGTACTGAAAAAGGGCAAGCCGTGTAAAGAACCCTCTAGCTATAGACCTGTCTCACTCCTTTGTGCCATCTCAAAATTGACCGAGCGGGTACTTTATAATCAACTCGTGACCTACGTCGAAGCTTCTTGTAAACTCCCACAGGAACAACACGGCTTCAGAACTGGACGCAGTGTCGACACTGCCTTAACTCTACTGTCCAACGCTGCTAAGGCTTGTGATCGTAAATTAAAGGTATGCATTGCTGCCTTCGATTTTTCTGCGGCCTTTGACCTTTTGGAAGCAGATATACTTCTGGCCAAGCTCCAATGGATGGCGGGGCCACCAAAAAGCTGATGCTCAGCTACTTAACAGGAGGGCGACAGCAGGTGAATTGGAACGGCCAACGGTCCAATTTCCTGAACATAAAGTACGGCGTCAGACAGGGTTCTGTGCTTGGCCCCCTACTTTTCATTCTTCTCACGGCTGACCTACCTGATTACCTGAGAGTAGCTGTCAATCCAGAAGCTCAGCTTGAGGTACTGCTATATGCCGACGATACTTCTATTGTCATCTCGGCTCCATCCTGGGAACAGGTCGACTTCGCTATGGGCTCGGCATCGAAGGCCTTGGAGGCGTACTTAATATCAATGGACTCCACCTAAACGTTGGGAAAACCCAAACGTTACGTCTGGGTGCTCCAGACACTCCTTCGACCGCTACACTCGACCTTCTGGGGTAACTGTTAGCAGGAACCTGACATTTGGACCCCACCACGAAAAAAATATTCAGAATGTCAGGAAAAGAATCGGAGTCATCCGCCGTCTACGCGAGGGCCACTGCTGACCGAGATAGCTAGAGCCATAGTTATCGGGAAACTTCAGACGTCTGCTTGGGTGACTAGAAGTGCAAACTTCTCGTCTGCTGCTGAACCCCCTCACACCCCTACAATGGCAAAGACTAGCTCAGATGCGCAACTTGCCATCAACGATCTCGCACGTATCTTGCTGGGAGTTCAAAGAGCAGATCGGTTGCGTGTGGTTGACCTTCTCGACAGGTCACATCTTCCATCTGTAAATGAGATCTTAGTGAAGTAGGCTGCCATATCCGCTTGGAAGGCTATGAATGTGGACAGTTGTCCCTTGGAAAGGATTCTTGAGGGCTTCGATGAGCGCACCCGTAGTGCTACAATATGCCTCAAGAAACCCGTTTCTACCAACTGTGTCGCTACTGTTAACTTTTCAAAGGCCTGGAGCTTGTCACAGCCATTAAGAGAGGCATGCACCTTATCAAGTACTCGGAGGGTAGCAAAGACAATGGCAGAGTTGTCTACATCCTTATAGCTCCTTAAGTTTAATGTATTTATGAAAATTGAAAAAATATTTACTTATATATATATTTTTTTTTTCTTTAATTATATTTTTTTATTATTATTATTGTATAATTATTTGTTTGTATATAAAGATACATGTTTTTTATATAGTAGCCATGAAGGCTAGGGCTATAGTAGCTCTGTAATAAATCATACAACAACAACAAGCATTGAATATAAAATAGGCATAAATGAACTTTTTAGAGTTGGATAATAAAAAATGAATCTTAAAACCTTCGGACGCCTGTGCACTATTATTTTTTAATCAAAAAACAAAAGAGATGCAAATGATAAATTATATATAAATATACATACATAGATATGCATAATATATATATTTAAAATAGCAAAGTAGTTGTTATCAACTTTGAAATATTTTACAAAATAATTTTATACTAAAATGTTATTTATGTGTTGTTTTTAACGCAATTACGCTGGAATTTTTGAACTAAATTATTAAAAAAACATTGAAGAATATGAAAGTTGTCTCGAAGAATTGTTCATACAAAACAACATCATATTATTGACTGTAGGAGATGTATTCAGCAAAAAGAAACTGAGTATATGTCTGAATTATAGAGTAACATCTTAAAATCCTTTTTTCTTCAATCCTATTTTTCAGCATAGTTTACCAAAAGTGTTTATTAAGAAATGTGTTTGTATTATTTATTTGATTTCGTATATGTTTTTTTGTCTAATTGGACTTACTTTAAGAGGAAATAAATATGAAACTTTTTTTCTTGTATTCAAGTTCAGAAAGTCCTTATTGCGGCAAATTATTTGATCTTTTTTTACCTCTAGAAATGTCTTAGCCGTCTGGGACTCTATAGAGGAATTACGGTTACTACGCTTTTGTGCCTCCAAACAACTCTAACAAACGTTCTCTTAGAGTGAAATCCTCAAAGTTGAACAAAGGGCTGTTGGAGTTATTGGCGAGCTTCCATGTAGACTATTGAAGTATGTAATTTGTGTTAAATATATATCGTTACAATATAAAAGACCAAGAGCGAAATCAAAGTTTCAATTTGCTCTTAAATACACTTTAGTTAAGGGCTATTCAGCACATCACGAGGAGATAAAATCTTCAAAGTCATTGACGGGTTTATTTAGGCTCTGAATATAACTTAAGATACTGTGACAATTATTATTTCAGAGACAATGAGATATTATGTTTTTATGATAATTCCAAATGTCCAAAACTATCCTGTGAAACATGCAAGTTTGTTAATAGCACTTTATTGTTCCTTTAGAGATGCCTTTTTATTTTAGTTATATAAAATGCATGAAAAAATGGATGCTATTCAGTGAAATTATTTTTTATGCATTTTCATATCGGTTTTTAAAGTACTAACATGAGATTTGATAAAAATACCTTTATAAAATTTGATTGTTAGGGAACTGTGACAAAAAATATATAATTATGGATTAATAACAACTTGATTGGCAACTGTTATTCATTCACATAAGCCTATATCAATATGGCTTAAGAACTGTCCGTCCTTAAAGAGGCATTTGTACAAATTAAATATAAAATAACAGTATAGTATAATAGTATAATTATTTGGTGAGGGTGTAAACTTTAAGTATTAATACCCCGTATTTATGAACCCGTAGGATATTCTGAAGCCAATTATAATAAATTATACAGATTATTTTATTCTTATCACACTGAATCAAACACATGCTGTTAATGGTTGGGTAAAGCATTCTCATTGCATTCAGTTATTTTGCATGCAAGGACATACTTTATATTACTTCAAATATACATATTAAAACCTGAAGATGTAGTTAAAAGACGAGAGTTCTGAGGCTGAACTTACTTTAGACTTTTGTAGATTTGGTGTTCTGGCTCAAATAAAAACAAGGTTGAGAACATATTTTACTAATGAAGCTATATAGAATATAAAAACAAGGGTAGGCTGGGAATGTAATTTTGAAACTTCATAGAATATCTATTGACATTGATCACTGCACTGTATTTTCTCTATTTCAATGTAAGGAAAATTAATGAGATATATAAATAAGAATACTCTAGAAGCTTCAGGAATCATTCGACGTGATATACAATATTCTCCTATTCTAGCAAACTGTTTGTTTGAAATATTTGAAACACAATAAATATATTTCTCCCTTGATTCTGCCTACTTGTCAGAATAAAAAATCACGCTTATTAGTTACTTTTCTATAAATATAGTAATATGTAATTTAATATTGATATCATGCCCTAAAATGAATACATTATTTGTATGCATTGAAATATTACAAAAGGATTTTAGGGGACTTCTGTAAATATACTAGTAATGTCAAGGTAAGAAAGAAATCAACTAGGTTTACTTTGACTCTTTTTATGTACCGTGTTAAAATTCATCAATAGTCAACATTCATAGGTACATTCAGTCTCTAAGACATAAAATTCAAAAGGGTTAGGAAGATGTAGCATCAAGGTTTAATGCAGTTGTACGAATATATATTTTCCTTCGATTTGTAAACATCACTCTTCATGCGTAATATATATATATATATATTATATATATATATATACTTTTTTGGCCATCAACTGATTTTCATTGATTTTCATAAGTGTTTATAGACAAAGAAAAATAATCATTGTTTTTAAATGTAGGGATCAAATAACAAATAATCATAAATTCCAAATAGTTAATTTCAAAGATTGAAGACAATATATGATGAATATTTTCTTTTAAGATAAATTGCAAAGGTTTACAATGTTAGAAACACTAAAGATGATGATGTAGTTAGAGCTTCACTTGGTTATTTGTTTTATTATAGACAACTTACTTTTTCCAGTGTCTCAGTTATGTAATGGCATGTCATTAACTCGTAGAAAGTCTTATGGAAGGCGATAAATATCTTCAATCGAGGCTTTTAAGGTCCATTCTAGGGTCATAGATCTATGTCTCAATATATTGGCATGGCTGACAATCATAAGAGATATTATTGAATTAAAAATACACAAATAAAAATAGTCTATGTTTGCTTTTACCCACCCTCTAAAAAAGGATGTGGCTTATTTTAATTTGTAGACTCAGTTAAAAGCTTTGATTTGGAGATACATAAATAATAGTCGAAACATATGGCCTATTGAATGAATTGCATGTCTAACGTCCTAATGGCTTGACTAACAGTATTTTGGATACATATTTTTAAAGTTTCTGCAATTGTAAATCCATTTACATTCTCGTCTTTATACTTCTGAAAATAATAATTATTAACACTTTTTCTGAAACTTTATTGAAGAGACATTGATTGAAGGTTATTTAATCCTTTTTAATCTATGGCATTAATAAACAAAGAACACATACTTCATTCTATAAATACTTTAATAGATTCTCAAAATATCAGGCTTTTTGTGGAAAACTAATGAGACTTAGTCATGTTCTTCTTTTTCCAGGAAATGCTAACCAATGCATCAGATTCCTGCTTAATGAACAAATATTTGAAAACAAAGAATGGAAATGAGTTAAAACGCGGTTGATGTCCTTGAAGATGATGATATCATGCCTCATGGAAATCATAGGCCTTATTAGACATGCATTCATTTTTATAGACAAAAAAAGAAGAGGAAAATAAGTTTTGGAATATTTTTGACTAATGATCTTATTGGATTTTTAAAATCCTAAACAAAAACTATATTGTTTTGTGTTAATTCGTATGTGCACTATTGTATTATATGTTATTATGTATGCAACTGTACCTCACATTAATTTGTTAATTTGTAATACTTAATTTATTTTAAGATTTTAATTGTAATTTCTTTATATTTTAAATAATATTAGCAATATGTATTTTTATAAATAAGATTGATTGTAGCCAAAACTTTTATATATATATATATATATATATATATATCAGACTTATGATTTATCGTTGATTTGTTGTCGTTCACGAACGATGAACGACAATGTTTTTGACGAACGACAAGGTAAATTTTTATTGTTCGTCATTCGTAATATATATATTATATATCAGTATTTCTAACATATTCTTGAGTAATTTGAAAATTTGAAGTACAAATAATTTATTTGTGTATTTTGTAAGCATTTACATAAGCTATGAGTTCAACAATAACAATAAAAATATAGACTGTAATTCTTTGGCTTATCCAAAACCATGAAATTTTAACAAAACTAAGAAACAAGAACCTATATGATCTATAAATGAAGTGAATTGAGGGTTTTACCTATAATCTGAACTCTTTGAATAATATGGAAGTCATAATAATTACCTATTACCTATAGGTACCTTATAATCCATTCTGCATGGGCATTTGTTTTTATTTGTTTATATTTTTATATAATTTTATTGTTTCTTTATTTATTTATATATTTTAGACTAGTTACAAATGTAACTAATATACCCAATGGCAAGAAATATACTCGATTACACACACCTATTAGCGTATTTGAAACATTTTCTTCGTTTCATCACTGATTTATTTTGACAAAGAAGGTAATCTATGAAAGATGTTGCCGACGGTCTATCATAAAATTACAGTTGTCATTCGAAATGATATTGGTATTGAATTTTTAATGAATGAGTTGAGCTTTATTATATGATATCTCATGCCTTCGTTTTACTTTTTCAATTAAGTAAATTTTAAGTAAAAAACTATATTTTGCCTTTAATTACACTAATATGCATAGTTTTTTATTTTGTTAATAGAAATTCGTTAAAAACCAAGTTGATTGATTTGATTAGAAAATATATCTTGCAAGGTCTCTTTTTTAAATTTGCACTCATGACACAAAAAGGTAAATATATAAAATATAATAATAATAACAGTTACTTGGGGGCTTATGTATGTGTATACAATATCATTCATGAATTTGATTTTGATACAACAAAAAATAGTTAAAAAATAGGTTTGGCTTGCTTTTATAAATAGATTTGCATTCCTTTATATATCATACAATCGTATCTAATTGTATTCTTGGGTGAGGAAGATGGTTTGTTTGATAAGGTGATTCTTTATTTTGAACCATAGATTGAGTTTGTACATAATATATAGTCTTTGAACGGGGCAGTTTTCTTTATGTTCATTTATAATCATTTTCGTCTCTACGCATTTACATTCATTGAGGTAAAAAAGATTTTTGTGTTTGTCAAAAGTAAGCCATTCAACTATGATTTTTTCAATACTCAGGGTAATCAAAATGACTTACCCCTCTAGTAAAGCAAGTTGACATATATAAAAATACTTTATTTTCAATGGAACTGTGAGGCAAGCTCGTTTTGCCAATATTCGTTTGAATACCAGTAAACAGTATAATTAAGCTCATTTTATTGTATTAAAACAATAAATTAATATCAAATCTATAAAATACATCAGAACTATACCAAGATAATTTAAAAAAAGTACATATACAACATTCTTTATTTTATTACTTTTCATAATGACACTATTTTTTAAGACAAATAATCAAATCAAGAAGGTTTTAGATTTACTTTTTATCAAATCTTTTTTATTGAATAACTGAAATTATAGATATATAAAGACGTAGAGAGCTTATTGGATTTTTCAGAGAAATGCGTAATTGTACCCAATCTAGACAAATCTTTCTTTCTCTGTGATTAACTTACTTTGTTTATATTGGGCACAGGTGGCTGCTGAATGATTTCTTTGCTATTGAAGGAATAAGCTCTTTGTATATATCATACATAGGCATATAAAGATAAAGATAGCTTATGCTTCTTTAGCAGAGAAACATCGTGCAGCTGTATTCTGTGTCCAGTATAAAAAAGTAATTTATATTACTCATCGTAAGCTGATCATAGAGATAGAAATATTTGTTTATATTGGGCACAAAAACGTATTCCTCTAAAGAATCCAATAAGCCATCTATGTCTTTATATGTCTATGGTATATATATGTATATATATATATATATATATATATATATATACAAAGAACTGAGGAGAGGAGATCTGCTTGATCCGTTTGACTCTTAGATCCTTAGTAGTATGTACCTTAAGTCTCTAAGAGTCATGACCGCACAATTAATAACCACTATATCTTGTAAAATAACTATAAAATTTAGATGAGGATATTGCTACATTCTTCAGCGTCGATGCAAATATTTAACGATATCCTATAGAAATAAAGCAATTGTTTGTTTGATTTAAATTTTTTGCTACTTTGTAAATACATATAAATAAATAACAATCGTTTCTGATCCGATAATCTACTACGATCCGTCTTGGCCATTATCAAAGGATGGTGTGCTAGGGAGTTCATCATCATTGCTTGTATTCCTATTAATAACAAATATTGATTGGAGATTGGTTGGTCAACAAACTTTCAATGTGGTTGAGAAAGGCTCTCATTTTCTGTTCTAAAGGAGGAAAAACTAAATGAATATGCTATTATTTAGTCCCACCTCATGACGGAACAATAAACTACGTCGCGATGGGTTCATTATGTGAAAGTACCTTCAAAAAAGACAACGTCCTGTCATAAACTGTGACATGGCTATTAATTTGATCTTTAAAATATCCAGGAGACGATGCACACGGTTCACACCATCTTCAGCATCATAGATCAGCTCTGACGGCAACATCTCAAGTAAGACCATAAATTTCGATACTTATTTTGGTAAAAATTGGACACCAGCAAAAACTATTTTGCTACATGTACCAATAAGACATATTTTGCTTATTTAGATATTTCAAAAGTAATTTCTCTTCTTTTATCCCTCAAGACAAATAACTAAATTGTAATTTTAGTGTATCATGCAGTATTTTTACATATTTAAAACACATAGAAATGTTCATAGATTTGAACATTTCAACGGTTATACTGCCTAAAATGTAGATAAATACTTTTCTGTGACAATATTTATTACTTATTGTGTTATCATTTAAACTACAATAAAATGACTTCTTAAAGCTCCTACGTTGGATTGTCGAATTATATCAATATACTGCTCGTTTTTATAAGAATGGATGTAATTCAGTGGAATCACATAAGCAAATATAATTTGTCATCTTATTATCAAAAAAATATATGCACAGACACAGCCGACATATTTTTTCAAAAAATAAACGTTTGTTTTAGTCCCTAAAAATAGATTTTTTGATGCTTATATTTCTCAAGGAGTAATAGTTTAAAATATACTATAATTTATAATATATATGATGTGTTTAACAACTTTGAGCAAATTGGAATAAAATTGTCATTTTTATCATTTGACTCTTTTTGATAAATTTTACATAATTTTACTTACTAGCTGAAGTTCCTCCATTAATTAAAGCCATATAAATATATATTTATCATGAGTTTTTACTTCCATTATATAATCTAGAGCCATGTTATTGCATGCTTGTAACTTATATAAAAAGGTACGTCACACCCTAAAAATAACTTACGGAATAATAGAGATGATTAAGGAAAGGACCTTCTCGTCCAAATATCATTTATATGGAGTTGGCTCTTGATATTGTTGAAAAAACTAAGCCTTTAACAAGCAAGGAAGTGTATTACGTTTTTCTGAGCTTAGCTTATAAAAAGACTTAATACGATGGAGACTATTCAAAGCATGTTTATATCTGGATATATTAGCCTTATACACGCATTTGGAAGTCAATGTTTGAAGGGGTTTTATAAAGAGAAAAAGAAAATAAATGGCAGATCAAAACA
The DNA here is from genome assembly GCA_013387185.1 of Caligus rogercresseyi. NCBI lineage: Eukaryota > Metazoa > Arthropoda > Copepoda > Siphonostomatoida > Caligidae > Caligus > Caligus rogercresseyi. Next base: position 25,513,638 of record CP045891.1, read on the forward strand.
GCACAAAAAGGAAAAATTATGTTTGAAATATGAATTATCAGTTTACAATTCTAAGTGCAGCAACTGAAACTTAATTTCTTCCATAGACTGTATTCGGAACAACACCCTCCAGAGTTAAAGCATTTTTTTAGCATTCCTTAGGATTCGTACTACGTATGAGGCAATAACTATTTAGCGGTTCAAGGTGAAATGAAAAAGTATGGTTAATGCAATTATCCCTTGTTGGGGAATGGCCAAGAGAAGATATTCGATTTCATTTTAAAACGAAATCTTTTTTCCAATCCCAAAGTGACCAATGAGGTCCACCAATTCAGGTGGTAATCGACTCATGGGGGAGACGGTCATGTTTGCATCGCACGCAATCACAATGTGGAGTAGATTTGAGTCCCTGAGGTCCGCTCAGGCTCTGCATGCTTCAAGAACCGCAACTACGATAATTGAACGCAGTATAAATATTTCGTGCTGTATTAGGAACATCATAATCATTTAGGATTTGAATTATATTATTCTTAGTTATTTATTTTTATTTGGTTATTTTTAAAATATATTTATCTATCAATTATCAGCACTATGCATTTATTACACATTTAACTAATGTGTTTCATGAAATATACTTCGATAACACACACTCGACTTCTTTTCTTACAATTGAATCTTACCCTCAAAACTGATATGTTAACTTAAATAATATAATTATATGTTGTATGGTGCAGCCTTTAAAACCTAATTTGAAGAATTCCCAGAATTAAGAAGTACGTATTAAACAACTTTGAAAATAATCAGAAAAAATAATCAGAGATCTAAAACAATAAAGAAATGCAATGGAAAGAAATGCCAAAGGATCTATCGTTTATTTAGAACCATCAAATTCCCCAGAGGGATATAATTTGAAGCCTTGAATCTTCCAACAAATTATTAAGGACTTGAGTATATTTATCTATATTCTAACATTGTCTTAACGAGACAGAAACTGAGTTGGATTGTTTCGATGAATTCATAGACGATTGCACGGAATTTGAAGAATCTGATGGGCTCATAAAATCCCAGAACTTTAAAAAGGGTGTTGATCTCAAGGAATCCGTTGAACACTTAAGAAGGATATTCTTGCGGATGGGTCTTACATAAATAGTCAGTAAAATTGGAGATAATATCTAAAAGTAAACGGGCAATAAGAATAAAATACGAATAGACATAGGAATGGTGTAATCAAAAGAGGGGGAAAATGAATGAAACCCAACCCATTTTTTTCTATTAAATTGTTTGCAAGTAGCTCCAATTATGGGTCAATGGAGAATATTTTTTTAAATTTCAATCGACGAAAGTGTGTTGTCCTTTATATGACATATATCAAGAGGAAATAAATTTTATTTTGGCATATACTTCTTAAACGTAACTTCTAACAGATCTTTAAAGAATGGTCGATTTCAGACTTGTTGATATGTTCTTCATTTGAAATCGTTCGTCGTTCGCGAACGATGAACGACAAAAAATTGACGAACGACAACAAAAAATTATTATCGTTCTTCCTTTGTTTTTGGCACCAAAAAAAGACAAGGATTTTTCTTTTGCATGGGAAAAAATTGCCTTTAAAAAAACACCATCACTTTTTTTTCAGAATGACGAGAAAAAAAAACTTTAAAAAACGACAAACAAACGATGAACGACGACAAACGAACGATGAACGACGACAAACGATTCAATCTGAAAATGAATGATGAACGACGAATGAAGACTTTTGGTGAACGACAAACGAACGACAATTTTTCGCGAACGTCAACAAGTCTGGTCAATATGATAGTCTTAGTATTTCATAAGTTTACTTATTATAAAGAAGTTTGTTATTCAAAACTGTACATCACACACAAAAAAAACGAAGAATGAAATTGGGCTCAACAATGTTTGTAGTCGTGCTTGCCACAGCACTCAAAAAGTAGCCCTTGCGATGATGTCTTAACTTATTATAGATCCTTATTTTAACTGTTCTTCTCATTAAAAAGTCGAGTAAATAAGCGATCAATGCTGAAATATCCTTAACTTTATAATTAAATTGTTTGTATTGCACGCCTCAAATTTTAAACTCTTAAGTTATTCATCGTGAGACGTGAGGGTATCCTTGTTTAGGGTAATAATGACTTAATTAGAGTCTCACCAATTACTTAGGGGCTGCTTTTTTGTTTGTTTTTAAAACAAGGGGAAATAATTATGCACTTGTTAAAGGTGTCAAGGATATGATAAAAATCATCAATGTCTGATAGATGGTGTTGAGGAAATTTATAAAGATGTTCATTGTTCTGAATCTACGACTGGTTTCTCTGTAAAATCATTTACAGTAGTTTTAATATATAATAAGAACTAAAGAGCCAAAAAGAAAAAGATTATCTTACATATAAATTTTAAGAAATATATATTTCTTGGTCAGAAGATAGATGTAAGGTAGGGAGTGATTGAATTTATTAACCAAAAAGTGTACATTATTTATAATTTCCTTTGCTTCGACATTTTTAAAATTTTGTGATGTGTAGGTACAAAAATATATGAATAAAAAGATCTAAAACGTATGATTTGGGTAAGTATTGAACTCCATTTATTCTTTTCCCCTTTTTATCATACATTGTTATCATACTTTTCTTTTAGACTGTTAAAACATTTAACCAATATTATTTATAATTGAAAATGGAAATACTAAGTCCTGAAGAAGAGTTATAATTGTTTACATAAACAAAATTGAACGGAAACAACAACTTTATTATCTCTTTATAAGGCTATAATAAGAAATTATATCATATAAGTTATTATTTAAAATATTCACTCGGTCAAACATAAGCCAGCTTATAAAAAAATAACGACAACCCTAAACAGCATACTTTTATAAACATGCTACTCGTACTAAACTTATAGATTTTTATAAATGGTCTCAACAACTCCTTATAGAATAATCACATTCACTAAATGCTTTGACGTTGATCTCACACTTCTTAATGAAGCAAATAATAAAAATATATATATATAACATTATCTTATATACTTTTTTAAATCAAATAGACTTATATATTTAATATTAGACTAGTTTAATAAAATAGTTATCAGACATTACAAACGGTGATCTTGTTTATTAAATTAGTTATTTGGCCGCTGATGTGGTTTAGCAAAGTCAAACACTTTTGGCATAGTATGTAAGCCGTAATTAAAAATAGGAAATTATTTCTTTTACTTAGAAACTACGATGACCAACTCTCATAAATAAAAAAGTATATATAAAGGTTGTTTTTGAATGTGACCTTATAGGAATCAGTTATGGTAATGGACTCCTATCCATCAGTTGGCAATTAGAGGATAATCATTATAAAATACAAATTAGAGGATATAATGAAAAAAAATTATCAAGTTAATTTACAAAAATAGAACAAACACTTTCGACACAATTCTACGTGTAAAAACTTACGTTGAAGGCAATTTTTCCGATACGTAGAACTGACTGATAAGACATAATTCAATATTTTATATTTTTGTACATCTTTGGCTTACTTAATTTCTCATCCAACAGGATTTAAGTTTGCATTAAAATTAATTGAACTCATGAAACATTGGACATGTTTACTGTGTATGTCTAAAAATACTATCCTTTCCTACGTCCTTGACCGAGTCAATCAAGCACCCTGAACCTTTTACAGCATTGATGCCTCCTTCCAGATCCAGCATTATTTAATTGTACCCCTGGCATAAGTGAAGTCTCATTATATATGATAATAAAATAAAAAGGTAATTCAAATCCTTCTTATTAAACATGGAAACAGGAAAGAGAGATTAAATTCTTTGTGTGTGAAGATATTGTGGGTATTGTCTAAAGATCGAAAAGATGATAAGGAGCACTTCATGAAACAACACTTTAACTACTCAGAAATAATGCATGTTTCTGAGAAACTTATACTAGGTTTATTTATAAATGTTTTATGAGATTTCATATATTATACCTATATAAAAATCAGCAGAATTGATGGAGGAAAGTTATGATTTATTTTAATATATTAATCATATATCATTATCAATCTTTATCCGCTTATATATATATATATATTTATTATATATTTAATTGGCTACACGTACAGCCTTATATGCAATTTTGCATATGGGACCTCCGAACCTCACCAACTTCCTTTATAGAGTATTGGGTTTTAAACCTTTCTGAATGATGTGTTATGAGGGTGAAGAATAATATGAATTTTGGGGCTTCAAACATTCCGCGTATAGGTCTGCTGATTTCGTCTGGTTATAGCAACTATCGTCACTCGATGATTCATAAAGGGGGAATTTGGAATCCCAATACCCGATCATGGAGGTTGATGGTACCATATAGCTCATCGGGGAAAAAGATTACAGAGCCCAAAGGTTATGATTGCCCCATCATTAAGACTATAGAGAATACAGAAAAAAAAATTGTAGTCCAAAAACTCGATTGTCCGTGGTGAGATCGGACAACCCTTTATTGGTGCTATTATTTACCTCAAATCCCTGTTAAGCGGGAATCAATGCCTCATAATAAGAAGATTTGGACAAAATACCCCATCTTTGAGATTGGTAGCCCCAATACTCCCTGAATCGACAGGCACTTATGTGGCGGCAGTGAAATTGTACCATTTCCTTCATTGCCTTTCTGAAAGATAACAAAGGGTCAACATTCGCAAGCTAAAATGATTGTTGAATTGAGCACAAAACATTGAACGCTGAATTGAAAGGCGCAAAAGCTGAATGCTCGCCAGCTTGATGTACATATTATATATATATATATATATATACCGGGTGCAGGACGGAAATTGCAACACTTACAAAAAGTCGATATGAGATACGAGAGGTGTCGAACAAAATGTTCTGCTAAATAACTTCGGTAGCAGTGTTTATGTTTATGCTTTATGTTAATATCATTTTCCTCTGAGAATACACAGAGAGATGGAACGAAACCGTAGAGTTCAAGTGTCGACGTTTCTTGGCGTGGGTAAGACTCCAACTGAGATTGCCAAGCAACTGAACATGGCAAGATGCGCATCAACAAAAGCTGGACATTAATCAAGGGGTCGAGAGGAAATCTGGGAGTGGTGGCAAGTACAAATTGAAACCACAATTCATTTGTCATGTGATCCAAAGCGCTCCAACCATCAGCATGAGAGCTCATGCCAAGGACCTTGGTGTTGATGATATTACGGTCAGAAGGGCTGTCAAGGAGTGTGGTGACAAGTCCCTAGTGATGTTGGAGAGGCCATTATTCACACATCAAATCAAAGTGACTCATCTCCAACGTTGCAAGGGTCTGATCAAATACCTGAAATCTGCACCAGCTAGAAGGATCTTCAGTGATAAAAAGAACTGGACTGTGGATCTGGTCAGAAATAAAATAAATGACCGGTTTGTGGCCTTTGAAGATGTTGATGAAGACCTTAAAACAATTACCATTATAAAACATCCAGCCTCAGCCATGTCTCTGGGCTTTGTGGCTTTAATGCCATTGATTTGGTTTCCCCTAGGGTTTCGCTTGAATGCATCCACGTACATTGAAGAGCTGCACACCAAACTTTTGCCCTGGGTTCAGACAACATTTCCAAACCAAAATGTGGTACTCCAACAGGATGGAAGACCAGCCTTTATAGCAAAATCCACCAAAAAAAAATTGTTAGAGAGTCTCCCATTTTGGGGCAAGGAAAAGTAGCCTCCATGCAGCCAGATGTAAACCCTTTGGACTTTTCTTTTTAGCCGCATGTGCAGGCCGGGGCCTGAAGAATACGTCACCCAATATTGAAGCCATGAAGGCCTCCGTTGATGAACACTGGGATGGAATGGACGCTCATTACATACGGTCTGTCTGTCTGTCAGGCCTTCAGGCTGTTGTTGCTGTGTTAAGGGCTGATATATTTAATAAAAAATGAAAATAGGAGTACATTATCGCTTTATATCTTTTAAATTTTTCTGATCGAATCCTTTTAACAGACACAGAGGGGTGTAAACAATATACTAGGTAAGTGTTGCAATTTCCGTCCCGCACCCGGTATATATGCATATATATATATACATATAAATTATATTTATTTATATAAATATTATTTATTGAATAAGGAATAAGTGTTTTTTGTTTTATTGTTAACTGATACGAAAAAAGTTATAAGCTCCTCTCTTCTTCTTCCTACTTTACTTTAAATAAGGCATTGTTTGAAGCACTCTTCTCTTTGTTTGAATAATATAATAATAGTAATAATACACTTTTTCCTTCCTCATGTCTTTAAGAACTTTATCCCTTATCTTATCTCTTCTATACCCCTTCTTTTTTCCTCGTTCATGCACTTCAAAAAGCCAAGAATTAAAGGACTGAATAAGTGTCTGTGTATATCTTTAAAATGTTCTATATATAGAGAGAGAGAATATTTAAAGATATCCTAATATCTTCTAGAAGAGATGACAACTTAAATACAGAGATTATATTTTACGATGTTGTACAAACTATTTATTTCATTTGCAATTTTGATTAAGTTCTTAAGAATTGTCGTTGAAAAAGTTTATATCTATCAATTTATCGTTTTCCTCCAAGCAAGCAGTCGTGGCCGAGTGGTTAAGGCGTCTGACTAGAAATCAGATTCCCTCTGGGAGCGTAGGTTCGAATCCTACCGACTGCGAACCTTTTTTCTTTTTTATATTTTTTAATAGGAATTAAGATTGTCTAATGCTTTAAGATAAATTAATTGCTCATTTTTGTAAGTGGTACATCACATGAATCTTACTATACTTATCAAATATATTATGTAACACAAACGATATTTATAGTTTACTGGTTATGGTGTTCGTTTGACACAAAATGAATATTTGATTTTACGTCTGAAATATTAAAGATTTTTTTTAAACAAACGGATTAAAAATGTATAGCGGAATGTTATTGTACTTTTTGACTACCAGCTAAAAATATTATGATCATAAGATGGTTGTGGAATAAGTATGAAAAACTATATTGGTACTTTCTGCGTATCTTTTTACTTGTGACTTTCATTACTTTGTTCCACTCGGTCAATTTATAACTATTATTCTTAAAAGTATTTTTTTGAAATATATACAAATTTTAAAATTTGATAGTATTTACTTTATTTATCATCAGTAGATGTAGCTTTCATTGTTCATTATGATAGTAAATGATTAATGACCATTGATAGTTCTTCATTGATTAATACGGAAGTTGTACGGATAATATAAGCCATATGCATAGACAAAAGCTGAGGAGTTATGAAGCTAATTCGTGCTTGGTGAAGTGCACTAATTCCTGTATTCTTTTATTCTAAATATAATACGCCAATCCACTGCGCTTGAGAGTAGTGCTTGTAGATATTCCTGTGTTGCTCCGTATGTCTTTTTTTGTTGTTGTTGTTGTTGAAGTTGTACAACTCGAATCAATTAGAGAAGGAATGAGCTTGTCTCTTTAATGCAATTAACCTTTATGAATGTAACCTTGATCTCCCATCAGGTAAGCCAATAATTTGATCGTCAAGAAAAAAAAACTATAAATCTTTCCAAGGGCAAAATATTCGTCTCCATTCATTGCCCTTTAAACTGCAAGAAAGGACTCCCTCGTTTGATCTCTGGGGACTAGTTCATTTATATCTAAAGTATAAACGATAAAACAGATGAATCATTTCCGTATGGCAAATTATAGATAATCGGGATTAGGAAACGATTGTAGGAAACGTTCATTCTTGGTTCAGACAAAAAGTGAGTTTAGTTATTGAGATGATACCCAAATGTGAGAATGAGTCGAGAGTATAATCTAAACGATAGGCTTTGAAGATACACAATTATATTTTGATTTATACATTGATACTCCAATATAAAAATGTTAATTAGAACGTTTTTACGCATTAACATTACCTACAGTCGTGTAGATATAACACAATATTCGATTTTTGTACAAAAATTGATCGTTACATAAAATTACAAAACAAAAATTAAAGTTTAGGTTTCATAATGAGATCATTAGAGAAAAATAAAGTTTTATATGAAACATTTGATTGAATATTGTTTTATCCAAACAAAAGCTATGTTTTAAAAAAATTGGTCCATTTATTTCATGGATTTTATAATTGATTTAGAACAATATTTAACCTGATAATTTTGTGATTCATAATATTGGTTTCATTTTATGGATTTTTATTGATCTCTGCTGATCTTTTAACTGACTCGAGATGTCTTAGAAGTCATTGCTTGCATGACCTTCCAAAATTGTTTGACCATGCCCGCATAATGATCTATAATATTATTAGTGGAAAGCCCCCATTTTTAGACGGAGTAACCCTAAATTAACCAAGGAGTCACAACATTATGTATTTCATGTACTGTTCCACAGAAAATGGACAAGTCTCTTATATCAAACTATTTAGAACGTCCTACAAACTTTGGTAAACAAAAATAAGACATTTTTGCATTGCAAAATGATAGCAAGCAACATATGGAAATATAGTCTTATGTACTTAGAATGAAGAACTCAAAATTGCACATTTGGAATGTTGTAAATACATAAATAAGGTAATTAAAGCCTAACACTATAATAAAAGTACTTTAAAATAATAACTATATGCAATTATATAAAAGGAAAGGAAGTTTTTTCCCCGGCATGATGTATATATATATATATATATATATATATAAAGAGAGAGAGAGAGATTTAAACAGAAACTTGCACTCATTATAGAATATGATTGGTTAAAAAAGCGGCAATATTAGTATAAAAAATGGTCTTTATTAAGTGCTCTTAAGGTTACTTAGTGTATATTCATTACTTCACAGTCGATGCATCGACTGTGAAGTCACTCTGACCGGCCTATCACTAGCTGGTATAGTTTTTTATATCAACTTATGAATAGATTATTAATTATAATGGCACACTCTGCCAATAATCTAATCTTTCTAATATCTATCAAAGGTGCACATAAAACTTTCTATTTCCTTATCGTAAACATATATCAAAAGAACACATTAAAACTGAACTTTAATATTTTAAACATCCTTAAACAAGATATCAAAAGAATAAAAAAAGACTTAAATATTTAAAAAAATCTTAAACAAATATCAAAAGAACACATTAAAAAGAACTTTAATATTTTAAGCAATAATCAGTAAGCTTTCAACTTCCTTGGACAGATTTGTACATCTTTTTGGTTTAGACTTGTTGAAGGCTTTTGAGGAAACAAGAAGATCAGACTTCACAAGCAAGCAATTGGTTTTCATTACATTCATTCTTGAAACTTTCGCTGTGTGGTTAAGCCTTGCTTTGCGAATCTCTTTGTTCATTGCTTCTTGGCTCTCTTCACTATATACTCCAATTGGGAGCTCCAAGTGAAGAGCAACATATACTCCATGTTCAAGCATCTTGTGTACAGAAAGGGTAGAGGATATAACTCGTAAATACTTAGAAAAGTAGTTCCCAACTGGATTCGGCTCGTGGACCACTAACGGTCCTCGGGCACTTTCCGTGGACCCCGCCTCAATTTTGTCAAAAACGCGAATTTCAATTTCAATGCGAGACATCTGCGAAGTACAATTATATTTTTATTTTTCCCTTATATCCAGGCTTGTGAGCGTTCAGCTTTTTTGCGTTCAGCGTTCAAAAAAAAAATAGCGTTCCGTTCAATGTTTTTGTGTTCAGCGTTCCGTTAGCGTTCAGTGACGACGTTTTTTTTAGAAAGAATCTCCAGAAAAAGTGACGACATTTTTTTTTAGAAAAAGTGAGGACTTTTTTTAGAAAAGAAAAAAAATGACGACTTTTTTTTAAACAGAATTTCCAAAAAAAACTGAGGACTTTTTTTAGAAAAGTGAGGACGTTATTTTAGAAAAGAAAAAAGTGACGATGCTTTTTTAGAAAAGAATTTCCAAAAAAAGTGAGGACGTTTTTTAGAAAAGAAATAGAGAAAAAATGATCATTACACGTGGACCCCCGGCCAGGCCTTTGTGGACCCCCAAGAGGTCCACAGGACCACTGTGGGAACCACGGACTTAGAATGAGATCAATGGTCTTGTGGCAGTATTCTCGAAATTACTCAGATTTCAGTTCGTGACCTGAGCTCACAGCTCTCAGCACAGTGTGTAATCGATTGATCACAGATACATTCACACTTGTTATTTCAGCAAATACTTCAACATTTGCAAATGCTCTCCTTTCTGTGTTCCCATCATTGGAGTTTCCAAATCCAATGAATAATATTACGTAATTTTCTGTTGAAGATGAGAAAACAGTAACATGCAGATGCAGTTTTGAAAAGGAGACATGCAACATTCAAGAACATTCGTGCAGTTAATCGGTACAGGCGTGCAGAAAAGACAAGATTATTCCTGCACAAAAAAAACCGTTTTTTAATGCTGGAGCAGCTTTGAGCAACTGAAATGATTGAATTTCTTTCATAAAAATATATTTATTATTCCATTCCTAGCCTTTCTTTGATGGAATGAAGTGGAAGTTATTAGATATACATTTTTTGTAAAAAATAATAATTTTTCATGTGAATTTGATCAATTTCAAATTGTGGAAATTTGTAAATTTAATTATATAAATATTTTCAAAATCATATCTTCAGGTCGTCTTTTAAGTAATATGTATAGTTATTTTACTGCCGTCAGTTTCTTTTGTAAAAGAAATATCTTATGGATAGATGTTTTAATACATTTTAAATTCAGGCGTACTTAATTTCTTGGCAACATGCACCCGTTACAGTAAGGGGTATTTTTATAGTAATAAATAGATTCATTTCAACATGAATTATGTTTTTCTTGTTAGTTCATGATATAAAAAAATTAAACTGTAAAGATCACACCTATCGGAGAAAAAAAAAAATGCCTTTTTTCGCTTTTTCAGTCCCTGTGAGCCACTGTGCGATGGCATCGACGAAAATTTGAATTGACTTTTCTATATCACCCGTCTATTAATTAACGAAAGCAACTCCTCACACTCAGGAAAATAACTTGGAATTCCGATCATCGCATGAAAAAACTCTCAAGAGCAAATCAAATATATGGAGTATTAATTTTATTCGCACCCAACGCTGATAAACAGGATGGATGGATTAGTATTCGAGTTTGAATTATATAACATACAATGTGGTATGAGATTATAAAAATTAAGATTAATCTCAGACATAGGATTGCAGTTGTGATTATTTTTAATTGAAAGGAATTTGACAATAGTTTGGGTGTGGAGCTGTTAAATACAGG
>CP045891.1:25534894-25556257 GCA_013387185.1 Caligus rogercresseyi
CCATACCTAAAGTTAAGGAGCATTTCTTAGGCTTTCTTGTTTTGCAGAGCAGAGTCAACTGGGAATCATTTGTCATCTCTAATCCTAAAAAGGTTAGAGGAACTTAACATCCCATTTGAGGACTGTAGAGGCCAACTATGACAACGGTGCCAATATGAGGGGAAAATAAAGGTGTTCCGGCAAAGTTGCTTCATCAGCTGAACTCAAGAGCTTTTTTGTCCCATGTGGTGCCCAAACTTTAAATCTGGTAGTAGCTGATGCTGCAAAAGCTCGCCAGATGCCCTTGTCTACAACTTTGCATTTAACAAGTTATTTAAGCTCTTCTCATCTCAGCCTCCACCCATAGGTGGGATGTCCTCCTAAAATATGTTAAAATAACTCTAAAGTCATGGGCCGAGACCAGATGGGAAAGCAGAATAAAAAGTATTGAAGCAGTAAGGTATCAAGCTGGTCAAGTCAGGGAGGCTCTTCTGGAAGTGAGGGAAACAACTGCAGACCCTGTGGTGAGAGTTGAAGCCCAGTCTTTGGCTGAGGAGATTGGATCCTATCGCTTTTGTATTTGTACAGTTATATGGTACGACATTCTCAGCAAGATCCAGTATGTCAGTAAACTAATGCAGTCACCCTCCATGCAGTTTGATGTAGCTGTCGACTTGCTGAAGAAAACCAGAGATTCCCTCACAAGTTACAGAAACACTGGATTTTCTGATGCACAGACAACTGCAAAGGAGATGTGCGAAGAGATGAACGTGGAGGCTAAACTCAAACAAAAACGTTTGAGAACCACAAAAAAGCACTTTAGCTATGATTCTCCAGATGAACACATCCATGATGCACTACGAAAAATGGAAACCACATTTTTTAATATGGTCATGGATACGGCCATCTCCTCACTAGATGAAAGATTTCAGAATCTTGGAGAAGTGAATAGAATCTTTGGTGTGCTCCTCGATTTCCCCAACTTAGGAGAAGAGGACCTGCTACTGAAGTGTCAAACTCTAAGTACCGCTTTGACCCATGACAGCCAGCCAGATATTGATGGCACAGAACTTGCAAAGGAAATGCAGAATTTCCCACCATTGCCATCAAAGAAAATGACAAATATGGAACTTTGACCTTCCTGCATGAGAAGAAGCTGGTCGAAATTTATCCTAACATGTGGGTTGCCTTGAGAATCTCTGCCACTCTTCCTGTTACAGTGGCTGCTGCTGAAAGAAGCTTCTCTAAGCTCAAACTGATAAAAACGTATCTTAGATCTACCATGATGCAAGAACGTCTCAGTGGACTTGGCATTATAAGCATAAACCATGTGGTCTCAAATCAGTTATCATATGATGATATTATAATGACTTTGCTGCAAGAAGGACCAGGAGAGTAAATCTGTAGGAGGTTATGTGAGATTGAGGAGGTGGTTTTGTTGTTTTAAAATAGTTTAAGCTAAAGCATACCAAAAAAAAACCACGAGAGGTCACCTTTTTATATTTTATTGTATATTTTTATTTAAATCTTTGTAAAAAACAGTGCACACTGGTTTCTTTATTGTGCAGTGTCTTATTTATATTGTATTAATACGTTAATTTATTTCAATTGTTTACAGTTTATATTTTAGGAGTATTTAAATCTAATACTTAAATGAGCTATTTTTGTTATATTTAATACATTTAGTTTATTTGTTGTATTTGTTTCCTTAATATTTTCTTAGTTTTTTAAATGTGCTATTTCTTTATTTAAATAAACAATATCTAGAACAACGATATTCAGTTTCTTGTGAGTATATGTACACTAGCAGTGGAATTTACTGCGATGCATGGGGGGGGGGGGGGGGGGGCCCACATAAAATCTTGCCTATGGGCACCAAAGTGGTTAGAGCCGGAATATACCAATTCCATATATATTCCATGATATATTTTTCTATCAAATTTTCAGATTTTCTATTCATATACTAATATATTTAAATTATTTTAAAACATACATAAAATCAATACAAAACTATTTTAATGACTATGAATCAATCATCCTAGTATTCAGTTTTAAATCTCAAACATTAAAACAATATTGTCATTTAAATAAATAGTGTTTTGCAGGTTTTTTTATTCAGGGAATAAAAAAAAAAAATTCTATTTGTTGAACTTTAATTATTTAAAAGTCGAAAGAATTAGTTGGAGGGAAGATTTCTTTTTAGACTTTTAACTTAAGATTTAAGAAAAAATATTCTTACTAACTTAGACCAAGTCAATAGTTTTTTGCCTTTTTATTAAAAACATTTTCTGAAATGTAGACATAGGTTTTTGCAAACATGAGTACTGTTGATTGTTTATTATCTTAGAAGGAGAAATATAATTTGTTTCAATAATGTACCCATTTGCTTTCGTTATTAGCTGGTTGAAATGTAATTGGCAAAACATATTTTATATTCATGATAAATATGTTTTGACCCCAGCACTTTTACATAAAAAGAATAATTGAAAAACATCAATACATACATATAGTTAAAAAAAAATTAATGAGACAATCTCAAAGTACTTTAAAACTAAGACATTTGCTTCATACATAATTATACATATTATGTATAATTGAATTATATTGGTTAAAGTCTAGTATTTGTGAGGTTTTGTTGAATATTCAAGTTCCGTGTTTTTTAGCCTAAAGAAACAAAATTTGAGTAATCCTTTTTATTCATTATTATTAATGTTGGAAATTGTAATGAATTCAGTGTCCGCAATAACGGATCCTAAAAATTACTATTTATTAAATACGAACTGATTATAACTTAATTTTGGATAATATACAGTGAAAATATATCCTTGTGGCAGAATAAATTAGCAGAACCCATTACTTAATATCATATTTCTTAATTACAATGAGGATGATGTAAAGAAATTCTAAATCCAAAATAAATAAATAAATTTGATTTTTTTTGAAAAAAAGAACGATTAGTTGTAATATTTAAACTTTTGTATAACTAATGATTTTCTCTTGAATGTAGTTTTTTGTGGTTCTTGAGTTTAGAGACTTTTTTCGTTTTCGCTTATATATGTCCAATTAATTTAGTCGAAATTATAAATCTATCCTACCTCACCTGAAGGAAATCTAGTATATATTTATTATTCATAAATGAAGGGCTTAAAACATTTTGGTGGGATTTTTATAATTCTTTGAAGAGGTCCTTCTCGAGCCATGAAACTTATATATATATTTATTTATTTTTCCGTCACGAAGTTTTATTCAATATTTGCAACAAATAATACAGTGTAATACATACTACACTAAATATACAAATAATATATAATAAAACTCTCTTCCAAAGTTGCGTAAAATATAAATGAACGTTATAGTTCAGATTTACTGTTAAAAAGTGACGACCTAAATATAATATGACAATTTATTTGTTCCTTAAAAAACGCCGATATTCTCTTAAAATCCTCTTGGCTGATTTTAAAAATTGAATTGATCTCGATGGTACGAATCAGACGATATTTCCAGCCCATTTCTAATCATCTAGTGTTGCGTTCGGAATCTTAATTTGTAGAGCCGAGTAGCGGGCGGCGGCTCCAATGATTATTGTCCTTAGGTCCTCAACCTCGATGAAAGAGTTTGTCGGTTTTTTTTTTTTTTTTTTTTTTGCAACAAATGGTTTTATATTTAAAAGTGCTGTGTCTATAGCTTTTTGGATAGGGGGGGGGGCATTATATTTACGTTTATAAATACCAAACAAGATAAAGGCTTTTATAAGATTTGAGGTAATTATTTCATTTTCGCACACATTTATTTGATTAAAACGCTTGACTACCATGAGCACAGGACATTCAGCAAAGGCATCAATGATTGAGTTGAATAAAGCCCCACAGTTATTACAAGGGTAATAAAGTCTAATTAAACGAGCAGAATTCTGAAACTGAGCTGTAAATTTGGCACTATCAATTATACCACATGTCGACCGAAAAATCCTCTGTTTCTATGATTGAGGAAGACCAAGCAATTGTATGAAGCTCTCAGATATAGATCAAAGGACTCTTCACTATGTGAATAAAATTTTAAAACCAAGGCTTGGACGGACTAAAATCATTACATGAGCGTTCTAAATGAAAACGAAACCTACCTACATTGAAGACAGGAGCCGATCTCAGGTCATGGAGTGTTAGAATATTTTGAAATAAAGCAATTCTCTTTAATGCAGCAGGATAGCCAAACTTTTTTACTTTAATGAGTACTCCTTTAAAAAATACCATTTAAATAACACTATTTTTAACGTAATAACTGTTAATATACATACTAAGAGATAGATCCGATGTTTAAATCAATATGGCAATTGGTAATGATTTCGGAGATACCTATTTTTTGATCTTTCAAGTATTTACTTTTAATAAACGATACAAAATTTCATAACTCAACTTGCGATGAACCATAAAAAGATTGCCATAAGAAATATAAACTTTCGATAACCTTTTGATAAAATTTCAAAACGACATTTTTTAATCCTTCAGATTATTTTCGTTTAATTTTTAGTCCGTCTATGCATTTATTTTTATCTTTCCTCATTTTTTTAGGACTAGCGATGGGTGATGGTGTTATGGTAGCTCCCTATTTCCCTTGCTTGACTTTAAAATTTCCCCTAAATTGATAGCTTTTTCTTCGTCCATCTCATCATCAAGAGTAGCTAAGAGTGGATCCTCGTCAGTTGAGGTCTGAAAAGTTGGGAAAGTTAATGGACGATGTCTAAATGGAGTCGAACGACATTAGCTACCTGTGATTGTATACCGTAAACCGAAAAAGGCCTTCACACAAGTGGTGACATTGCTAGTAACCTTGGTTTTCCATTTAATACCTAGTCGATAAGAATTTCTTCAATAAATTTTCCAATTACGTCATAGTAATGAATGCTCATAGCATTTTGTAAGCCAATGCGTAATTTCGTCATCCCAATTTTGGCAAAAGCGTATGAGCCTCTACACAAGTAAAAGCCATCCGTCCATTTGCCCAAATATCGGCGGTTGTCGAGACATAATCAGCTTCCTCCATCTCAGAAATTATCTATATTTTCATTTGTCTAAACTTTATAGCCCTTTTAACTTATAGTTTATGGCGAGACATCACATCCTTCTTGGGTTGAAGAGCTTTTTATAAGGTTATAAAGCTGGGATCTTCTACTGCTTCAAAGGCCTGCCAGTTTTAATAACGAATTGAAGAACACTAGTATAAATGCTTACTTGATGACCCACAAGTCTTTATTTGGCGCCTTCTCGAGGAAAGTAGAGGTGGATGTTTGATTTTCGTCCAGGTTGGCCCAACATTCTCCTTCTTTAGCAAGAACAAGAGTTTTTCAAAGCATTCCTTATCTGAGGGGTGATATTTCCTCATATGTCTTAAAAGATTGCCCTGGGAGGAAGTGTAGAACTTATTCATTGATACTCATTTGCAGAGTAAACATTTATATAAGACATTAATGCTCGATATATCAATAATATTTGAGGCATTAGACGGCTTGAACTCAAAGAAATCACGTAAATAATAGCAAAACATCTTTCGAAATCATTTCTACTAACTGTAATGTTGGAGAGAACTTACAAATTGTAATATACGGGCGGCCAAAATTGTTTAAAGAAGACACAAAAATAAATAAACACAAGAAATTAAATATTTTCAAAATCTAATCATAAAATTAGGAAAAAAATGTTAACTCTTATATAGTGACATAATCATATTGAGCATTCTCGTACCTTAAAAATCTTTTTAATCTATGTAGCCCGTATTGTCGGAATATGGGACAGGCATAATGATATATAAGATTAAAGATCGGGCAATAACACGTTTTTTGCCTATATGGTTGGATTGCGTTGTATTTGTGAGGATATTATTAAATATTTAGGATCAAAATTACTGCATCGAACCTACAATCTACATTGAGCTTATTAAAAAAATGCAATCAGTCGTAACTAAAACCGGTTGGGTTTAGTAATCTGTTAATAGAAGCTCTTTTGGCAGATTCATTTTTCCCTTTAGTACAAAATCGAATACGACGTAATGAAATGGAAGACTAAACATCCTATAATGAACTTTCCACTCTGAAGTCTAATAATGAGTTACATCTCTCATTATCTATAATGTGTCAATAATGGAACAAATATATGTATTTGTTCTACTAAGAGCTTCATGAATGGAAAAAAAATATTTATCTTATATTCTTTTATTATCCTTAAGATTCCATTCATTTTATTATTTCTAAATTTTTGATTTAAAAGCACCTTCCCCAGATGATTTGCTGACAATAGGAAGAGAGAGAAGAAACAATTTTGCGCTCTCTGTGAAACTCTGCCTTGCTCGGGTTAATGTCTACCTGGATTATTTATTCTTTCTCCCTTTATTTTCGAAATTTGAAGATACATACCAACATGCAGCGAGAAATTTCTTAGAAAAAAAGTTCTTCAAAACATATTTTATGAAAAAAATCGCTTAAGTCAAAAAATGAAAAAGGCCATTCTAATGTGGCCTTATTTTATTATGTCCTTCCCCATGACTAATTCTATAAATGCCATTTATGTATTTTTAAACATTAGCATTAGCTTTAAATATTTTTTTGGTTCTATTATGAATAATGAAAAATATGTTTGAGAAAAAAAATAATCATATTAATTGGCAATTTTATGAATGAATGTAATATCTTCGAAAATATATCGTCCAAAAAAATCAGTAAAATATCATATGTTGTCCTTGAAGGTTAAAAAAGGGTACATTATAATTATTGAAGATGCAAGCCATGAGGAATATCGTTGTTATGCATTTAGCACATCTTTACTATAATACAAATATTAATCTAGTTCATATGTGTTCTTTAATTTAATCGATATATGTACCAGATATACAAAAGGGTGACTCAGTAAGTATGTATACCTAAAAATAACAATCCTTTCTGCACTTGCTAGTGTCCGATAAATAAATGATAAACGATATTTATCTCCGAAGTCTAACATATTATCGTTATCATCTACAGCTAAGTTCTCAGAAAGTAATCCAACATCACTCATCACATGTCCTAAAAAATGAGGAAAGATAAAAAATAAGTTCAGAGACGCCAAAAAAATTGAACGAAAATAATCTGAAGGATTAAAAAATACCGTTTTGAAAGTATATCAAACAGGGTCTCCAAAGGCTAATCCAAATCATAATAGGGTTGCTTATTATTATTATAACAAAATTGTTGAATGGAACGCTAAAGGTGGATTTGCATCCTTCCGGTATAAAAAAATGTTATAGACTGAGAGTGGAGTCACGAGCTTTGTAGTGAATGCTGCTAGGGACAGGAGCTCTCGGATTCGCATTTTTAGAGTATCTGCGATTAAATGCTGTAGACGGATTTAGGATTCTTCTGAACTGGGCTTTGGAATTATTATCTTCAAGTGATACTTACTTTATTAATATAAACATGTGCATACTTTTTAGAACTCTTTAAAACCAAACTAGTGCACCTCAGTTCTGAACTCCTTCACAATATACTTTTTTAGATGTACGCGCGTAGAAATCTCCAAATACCAAATTGCTAAGCTTTAAAAAAGTTTAATAAACACTTGGTTAATACATAAAACTTTACAGAATTTTTTTTTTTTTGTTGTTGGGTTCATCAATATTTCACCACTATTTAAATGATTCAATGATAACACAAATCATGTTTTACTGTCATTACTATTTGTCTCTTCACCAAACTTGTAATAATTTCATAACAATAATAGTTTTTACATTTTATATGGAATGAATTTGACAAAATATTCTTTACTAGCGAATATTACCCGGCACTGCCCGGGATTTTCCAACTTGACAATAGTCTGGATGAAAAAAAAATCACACCAATAATTTTAGTGATGCCATCGCATGTGACTTTTCATATTATAATCACTTCCTTAAAAAGTTGACATTGGGTATTCATTGCCATTTTTCCGTTTTTTATACCTTACGGCTGAGTATTTGATTATCGTAAAAATAAAAAAATGACACGAATAATTTCAGTGATGTCATCGCATGTGACTTTTCATTTTAAAATCAGTTTCTTAAAAAGTTATCATTGGGTTTTCATTGCCATTTTTTCTATTTTGTATTCCTTAAGGCTGGGTATTTCAACATCGTAAAAATAAAAAATGACACGAATAATTTCAGTGATGTCAATGCATGTGACTTTTCATATTAAAATCAGTTCCTTCAACAGTGGTCATTGGGTCTTCCTTGCCATTTTTTCCGTTTTGTATTCCTTAAGGCTGGGAATTTAAGCATCGTAAAATGAAGAAATCACACGAATAATTTCAGTGATGTCATCGCTTTTCTTTTCATATTAAAATCAGTTCCTTCAACAGTTGTCATTGGGTCTTCCTTGCCATTTTTTCGTTTTGTATTCCTTACGGTTGGGTATTTAAATATCACACAAAGAAGGAATCACACGAATAATTTCAGTGAAATCATCGCATGTGACTTTTCATATTCAGACTAGTTCCTTAAAAAGTTGTCATAGCTCTTCATTGCCATTTTTTCCGTTTCATATTCCTTAAGGCTGGGTATTTAAACATCGTAAAAAGAAGATGAATAATTTTAGTGATGTCATCACATATGATTTTTATATTCAAATCAGTTCCTTAAAAAGTTGTCCTTGGGTCTTCATTGCCATTTTTTCCGTTTTTTGTTCCTTAAGGCTGGGAATTTAAACATTGTAAAAAGAAGTTATTTTTAAGTCGTTTCATAGAGTGCCTATGTTATTTTCTTATGAGAAGTAGTTCCTTAAAAAGTCGTCATTGCATCGTCAATACCATTTTTTCCGTTATGTATTCCTTAAGGCTGGGTATTGACATCCCTCTCCATCTCTAGGCATTATTGAAATTTGATTAGCACGATGTTGCAATATAAAAAGTGTTGCTATTTTCCACAAAACTTAAATTTGGGGGGACATACAGGGACAGAAAAAAAATATTTTTAAGAAAACATGTAGAAAACGAATTTTCCGGGAAACACTCAATAAAACAAAAACATGTCTTAGTACCTCAGTCTTATCCACAGAAAATTTGGGCAAAATCTAACTTGCAAATTTTAAAAAAAACCAAAAACTTTTTGGCGAATAAAATAAGCATGTCGATGACGAATTTTCCGGGAGTTGACAACCCCACTAAAACACTCCCTGAGCTCTCAAAACTATTCACTGAAAATTTCGTCAAGATCTAATGACCCGTTCGGGAGATACAGGGAAACGAACGAACGAACGAACGCACAAACGAACGAACGAACGGAATTCTTTTTTTATAAGTATAGATGATTATAATTATCAATTCTAATGGTCGTGATATCTACTAATACAGTTCTTATATAAATGTAACGGAATCAGTTCAGTAGATCGGTACAACACACAGCAGATTCATTCCACCGATTTCAATTTGATTTTATTTCATAACAGTTGGCAGCTTCCGAATACATGACAGTTACAGATATTTTTAATTTAATAAAAGTAGTGTCCAGAAGGAATGGACCAGGTAAATATGGCCTGGGAAGAAATGGCACAAGAAGAGATGACCAAAGGTAGGATAAAACGGAACAATGGTCCAAATAATGCCCCGTAAAATCTGATTTATTCAAAATCATTATTGAAAAAGACTAGAGATGTAATAATTTTACGTCGTGGGCAACTCATAAACACGATATTAGTAGGTAATGTCGGGGAGAAAATGCTTTGATAAGAAAATATTAATCCACTACTACTACTCTGTGTCTTTGTGTCTCGCACAAACAAAGTTTATATTTGAGCAAAAGTTAAAAGGTCAAGGGAGTGCGATAGCCGTGAGCGTTAAGGCGTGTTCAGCTCTCATTGTTGAGGGCGCAGGTTCGAATCCCGAGAGGGGATGGTCATTTTTGGTCTACCTCATTGATATGATCCTAGGTTCGATGGACTAATTTGAATGCTATAATGCTTATTTATATCCAATGGGACGCAATTCGGTCGAACAATATAGGCAAAAAATCAATTATGCAACTCATGACTAAGTTACCAAATTTATTAGCAGGCGGATAAGAAATATGTGAATGCTAAACACAATGGGCCCCAAGGAGGAGTAACCTTTAATAATTTTTCCTTATCCTACAGCCAACAAAAAAGGCAAATTAGTTTCGGATTTGACAGAAAAAGCTGTCTTTCGATACCAGACTTTTAAACGAGGTATACTCGATACCCAAAAGGAAGACACTCGGAGGATGTGGGGCATCCATCTTTCCATCCACCCACTCACCTTTCTCCATGTATGTATTTTTCATTAGTCATAAGTGAGTCATTCCTTGATCAGCATGAATACACATTATAGTCTTAAATTAAAGCTCCAGGAAAGAATATATTCATAACAAATACAAATAAAAACATCTATAAGTTAGGAAGAAACTATTGAATGATTATTTATAAAAAAGTTTGCAAAAATGTATTAAATTTGTGTTCAAATATTTTTCTGGTTGGAAGATGGCGGTGGGAGGTAGCGCACTATGTACATTTATCCTGCAAATCACGATTTCAAAAATTGCGCATATTGTGAGACCACCATTAAGATTTGAAGAATTGGAGAAATATCTATGATTGACGTCTTCAAAATATCCAGATATATATATGTTACGGTTAAATGTAATTTGTCGCGCGCAAATTGCTTCATAGACCTCTTTATAGTCACCTTTTTGTTGTGGGTATTTATGTCACTTGCTCTTTTATAGTCCGTCGATTTCCTATAACTCCTTTTTCTCGAGGACATTTTTGTCGTAAAGCTTTTTGCAATTTTAGTACATAATGATCTAAATATCGCCTATATCCAACAAACCCCCTTACTACAGATACGACAAACAACTCTCTTATTATGTAAAAAAAAAGAATATTTAGATTTAAGTTTTAGTTTATTAAGTATTCTATTTTGCCCGTATTTTATTCAAAGCCCGGGTTTTTAACAACCCTGATGCAAATCGTTCAAAAGCCTTTTGAGGGGAAACTGCATACGATATCTTACAGATTTTTTAGCGCTGAATCCCAACCAAGTCTTATCAATGGAACAATGTTTACTGTTCCCAAGGAGAATATAAATATAAATTTATATTCTCCTTGACTGTTCCTGAGGTATTTGCATTTTTTTTAAATAAGCAATAGCTAAGGTATAATCTCATCCTTTAACAAATAATAAATGCTTGTCTAGTCTATGGCTCAATTTTGCTTCATAAATGTAATTTTATGTAATAAATTACGTTTTAGTAATTACGATAGACATATTCTTAATCCAAAAAAGTGAAATTTAGTCAAAAAAATACAAAAAAACTCTAAATTATGAGTGAAATACTCTTATTAGGATGTTCATGCCTATTATTTAATCTTCTAGAAATTATAGAACAAATAATTTGATACATTTGGAATCCTCTTGATGAAATAAAATAATCTTTATTTAAGTTTTAAAGTTTTAATTTGAGCAAGGAAAAATGTCTATATTTTGGACCCTTTCCATTTTTGCAAATATCTCAGTAACAGCTTATATTGTGCCAAAGATAAGGTCGAATTCAGTGCTAAAGATCTAGTTATATAATTGCGGTTTTCTCTCAAATAGTTTTTCGAGTAATTTTTATACAACTAGATATGCCAGATCTGCGAGACCCGGTTGGTATTAAATGTTACTCTTTATTTTTCTTATAAACCATTGATTTGATACTTAAAATTAGTATAATTATTTAGTTGATTCCTAAAAAAATCAAAGTTAAAATTTTCAGCTTTTAAAATTCAACAGCCGTTATTAACAATAGAGTCTCGTCTTACACACTAAGTGGTATTTATAGGGTTAAATACTAATTTCCCCTGAATTTTATTAATTCTTTACTTTATAGTAACCATTAGCTAGTAATACATTCAGATTATTGAAACAGCCTTGTAATATAGAAATATAAGCAATTCAAATTTGAAATAGGAACAAATTTAAAATAATTGGTATTTCCCCTTTCTTTTTTTTACGAAGGTAGTTAAACTTTGACATAAAAAGGGGGAAGTTCCACTTCCATGTTGTTATAGTTTTCCTGGCTAAACAAGGAGAAAAAAAATATTAAATAGACTTACCTACGCCCATCATATGTATGTTTAAATAAAGATAATATATTCTTGAGTAAGAAGTTTTGCAGCGCAAAATAAAAGTAAAAGAATAAAATAAAGGATGCTTAGTATTTTAGTTTTTATAACTGAAATACTTATAGCGCGCTTTGGAAAGCTTTAAAAATAATCAAAATTATTCGTTACAGCTAGATTTTCATAATGGCAACTTTGGATCATTTTTTTTTATTGGTTTCGAATTTAGGGAGCTAATACGTGTATTATTTACATGTAATCATATAATATGATTGTAATACCTAAAACGTATTGTATTTAATGTTATTAGGTTTTATTCCAATTAGCATTTTTTTTTCTCAGTCCAATGCTTATATTATAAACAAACTTTACAGTTCATAGGGCCTCATACTAATGTTAAACATTTTGGGGTAAATAAGTGGTAATAGAAAATATTGATTGAAATAGATAACTAGAAAAATAAAAAGCAAATTATCTTAAAATGCATTTTGAATACACTCTATTAATTATAAAGATACTATTGTAAAATAAATATCATTTTCTTATAAATTGATTAGTTTTTAATAATCAAAATGTAATATTACTATTATACAAAATTCGTCAACAAAAGCCATCATTCTAATTTAAAACGTGTATTATTACAGGTTTTAAATTAAAACTAGAGGACTCAGAGAGTGCAAACCTCCGCCGATCCCCACCAAATGAATCACTTGGTCTTTTTGTCATTTCCAACCCTCTACGCACTGTCCCTTTAACTCTACATACTGCTCCTTTATTGTTTACACTCTAGAGGTACATGGAACGAAAAAGAAACTGACGTCATCAAAGAGGAGAGCACAGCACAGCGACATCTATTGGCAGAGTAGGCTAACTTGAAATATTTATTAGTATTTAGCTCATTTTGCATCTTAAAGAAGCACTCGGAGATGCCAAAATTTAATCACTTGTTCCTTTTGGCATTTCCAACAACTCCACAAAGTTTCATCCGAATTCGTTCCGCACTTTTTGAGTTATCCTGCTGACAAACAACTAACAAACAAACCAACGCCAGTGAAACAATACCTCCTTCGGCGGAGGTAATGATGGCTTATGTATCCAGGCTCTTAGAAGATCTTTGTCATATAGTATATTCTAAACTTGTTATATTATTGCATTGATTTTCATTTCATCCTTTCTTCATAGTAAGTCTGTAATTCCTCTTTGATGATCGTCTGTATCGTATTTACGATAAAGGATTGAAATTACTTCTTCATCCACATTATTACCTCTTCACTAACCTTAATCCCAGGAGAGGTTCATTTCCTTCCTCACAAAAATAGCATAGTCCTCTGTGTCGTACTATTGTGAAACGTATTTTATATTATTTCTTTAAAAAAAAGGTAGGGGCGTATCACAGATGATGACAAATTCTATATGAATAAAATATTTTTTACAATTACGTGATATCGTACATATTTCTCTGATTGATTAAAAAAATGTATTGATAACAATTGAATGGACTCAACAAAGGATACATACCACACAAGAAAATTGAATGGACATAATTGAATATAAACTCTTTGAGTCCCTTTTAACTTCCAACCATCATGGATCTCAGCAGAAAAATATACCTCGCTACATATAATTCTAAACCATGATTTTATCAGTCCCTCTAGGTGACGAGTGACCTTTTTTCATTTCTAGTCAGCAACGAAACAACAATAAACATCGACGTGCTTAATTGAATATTGACATATTTGTCAGTACACTATAATTTAAAAATAAGAAACCATTAGATAATATCTAATATTGATCGTATTATTTTTCTTTGACACAAGACTAAGAGTTATATATATATATATATATAATATATATATATATATACATTGAAAAGCATAGGTTTGAGAGAATGATTATGTAGTAGCAAATGATAAGAGGATAACTGATAGTAAATAAATTTTATATTGGAGGCTTTTAGAATTACATATGCAGTATTAGTAGTAGTGTCTAATACGATATTTGACAGACAACTATTACCTGCAGTCATTTGTATAATCATACGAATTTAAAAAAACTCAAAAATATTAGTTTAATGTTTTGTTTTGGATATTTTTTTGAGCCTCTTTCTACGTTTAGAACTATTTAAACAAGCTATGAGAAGTATTTTGTTATGGTTTTCAGCTTTACTGCCCTGATATATTAAGCAAAAAATAGCAGTCGATTCGAAATCTAGAGACTTCGGTACTCTTAGTGTTGCTCACTAACGCACGTGCGAGTAATATATTACTTAGCTATATTACTGCGACTAACTAGAGAAACAAACATATTAGATATTACTTTCAAGTAAAAAGTAATATCCTAGTTACATATTACTTTCGCGAAAAAAAATATTTGACAAGCATTTTTGATGAAAATTAATGAACTGTGAATGTATGTGACGTCGTCCAAATGGACATAATCCTGCTTATTAATCAAATTAAAAATGCACATTAATATTGATATTTAAGACAGGGGATTCCATTAGACCCAAACACATAGAACACCCTTTTCGTTATTTATGGAGGATTTTATCGTAAAGAAAATAAGTTCCTCAAAGCCATCGGGCCCCGCAGTCGATTGAGGCTTTAGGATTGAAACCCACACCCCAACCCTAATTAGGAATGAGAGGAACCCTATTAACATATTATACACCCCAAGCCCTCGGATCCCGCCTGCCGTATGGGATATTATTTAGGGTTGAAATCCACCACCAACTCTGGCTAGGTATAAAAGGAGTCGTTACTTTCAATCTCATACCCCCAAGCCTCGGCCTGTGAGGATTTTACAAATCCTGTTTGAATTGGCCTTTACTTATTGTTTCGGAATGCTCAAAGTATTATATTACTCAACGTAGTATAATACTTTTAATAAGTAATAACTAATATTTAAAAAAAATATTACTACGCAGTAAAAAGTAGTATACATACTACTTTAAAAGTAATATTCGACCAACACTTCTTAGGACAAAGAGTTGGGTTAAGTTTATATTCACAATGTCCATATTTCTCTATTTAAACAGTCAATCAACTATCTATCTCCGGTTGGTAAACCAATACGCCATCGAGAATATAAGTACCGAAAATCATGGTTGTACGCTGAATATCGGGGTGTTTGTTAGCTATCATTGTTGGGAGAAAGACAGTTACTTAAAGAACTTAAAAAAGTGAGACTTCAAATTTTTTAATCATGAAATGGAGAGTGATTCGACATTATCTCACTTTAATTTCATATATATATATTTATATATTATAATTTATTTATTTATTTATATATATATATATATTTATTTATAATCTAACTCCTTTTTTAGTTCTTACTGCAGGCATCTTTCCCCAACAATGAAGAGCTACCCGATATTCAGCACTACCATATAATTTTAATCTGCCCTCTATATTTTCTATAGGCAACCATATCATAAGCATGTTAAGATATTGCACGTAGATAAGGTAAGTCAAATTGGCTCTGCAAACATTAGAGCAATTAGCGATAATTAAAGGGGGGATTGTGTTCATCAAGCAATTGCAATATTCTAATCCTAACTCCCCACAATCAAGAGTTATAAGTGTCTTCTCACACTCACATGATGATTTTGTTTTAGTTTTTTCCTTTTTTCTATTTTATAGTCAGGGTGTGAGATCGAAGGTTATCTTAATAGATTGTTAAATATAGAGCAGGAATGCTCATACTATCATTTTTCAAAATAATTATCTCTGAGACCCATTTTAATTAATATTTTTGCATTACATTCATAATAAAAAAATTATGTTATTATAATTTCCAAAAATTAGATCGATTAACATCATTATAATACTACTGTATACTGTTAAGAGTAAATTATTGTCATTACCCTTCTATGGTAACTGCAGAGTTATCCCTTTAGTTACGCCATTAATGTATTTTTGTTGCTTTCCCGTATTGATCAGACCTTATATTTTAGCTAAGCAAAGCCCTTTCATTCCCGTAAGTTTAATAATATGTGACATTATAAAGTCACTCAACCTTTCTATATTGCAAGGCTTAAATATTATCTTTCAATAATGTCATTTCAGTATAAATCAAAGGTAATGTGAGTAAAAACGTTTTTTTAATCATTAACTTATTTATCGTATTTTTTTATGTGAAATTATTTTTATTTCTACTTATGACCATTGTGCACTTGTGGGAACTCCTTTTTAAAAGCATGACCGCTGTCTTATTGCTCTATGTCTCTATTTTGTATTCCTTTTTAGAGGGTAAACACATGCTATCACACAAATACAATTATATGTATTATAAAAAAATTACAGTCTACCTCATTATATTATGTGGACTGATTCGTCTCTCATAGTCAGCGTGCGCTCTTTCAACTGAGAGTTACATTGAAAGGTAGGTACATATAATGTCAGTTAGTATTTCAGTCCTCAATCATTCCCATCATCATCATGTAATAGAAAACAAATTGTGTAAGACTTCAGTTATGATGATCTAATCGAGAAAAATGTGGTTGTTTTATTGTTGTTCATGAGGACTTGACATTCAGTTTAACTGTAATAACATGTTGGAGAGTACTCTCAAACTCACGGAACTGTTTTTACTCCTTTTGTCATCCCTGCCTTCAATATTGTTTTGGTATGGGACCTGGTGGATATGGGATCACTCCGTCTCATGGAGTATATCAAATAGTACTTCACTACCTGCCAGGTGAAAGATGTACCCAGCTCCTCGTGAGCCGTGGATATTCCTCTCAGTTGCTCTTCTTTACGCTCTATATCCTGGACTTGGGAGCGTCTCTCTCCAAAATCAGTGACCAGGGACTCTTTCGAGTACTTGTTCCATCAATATTCTTGTCATTCAAAGCTTCCTGCCGTACTTTTGTGGAAATGTGTCTTCGATACTCTTCACTACATGGAGTGCTACTTGTCTTTTCTGGATACACTGTGGCGATTTTCCTCTTTCCTTGTCTAATTTCTACTCAAGGCCACTCGTAATCTTATTGGAAATCCGCCATTCTGCTTCATGACTCCATTCACATTGTATATAGAGTGTCCTACCGCACTTCGAACGGATGAAATAGAGGACAGCTCCTTAAAGTAAGGCTATAAGAGCTACATAATTAATTAAAGTATATATATTTTTTTAATATATTTCACAGATTTACTTTGGTGCGATTCCTGGATCACTTATTCTCAAATATCCTGAATTTAATCCCTGCTGTGATATGGTGGGCTGTCTGGGAAGTCACAGATACTTCTTTGAAGACTCAATACGAATGGATTACATGATAAGTGGATATCTATTGATAGTAATGGCCTACAGAGTTGAGCAAGTCTACTTCCAAACGCAAACATCGGATTGCAATGCCGATCGATATTGCCTGCGTTGACTTACATATGTGTAACGATAATTGCGTTTCTGGGATCCATACTTGTTTGGCGAGGGGTTGGGGCATTTTAGATCTCTTAGAATCTGAGCATTCTGGAGAAGTTCATATTCTTTTAAGTTTGATTGGTCTAACCACCATGCTGTCCTTCAATGTTGGGAATACTTTGACTAATCGAGGATTTGAAAGAGACTTGGGTCGAGATATTCGAAATTGGAAGGTCGTCGTTACACCAAATCGTAATTATACGCAATAACTTTTACTTTGTCTAAGAAACTAACCAAATCATTATGATTATTTCTTTTAGGCAATGGGCTTATCTGCGATTCTTCAGATAATGAAACGGATCCCCTCATTCCTTGAAGATTAAGTGAACAGTCTGTTCAGCTCATGGATGTGAAAATGTAATAACAGATCTCTTCATGTCCTTCAGTCCATCTTACCTGATCCATTGGTGCAATTCGAATCGTTCCTAAAGGAAATACTTTCATATATACAAATATATGAATATTTATTTATGTGTGGATGTCGTCATAACCAGCTAATATTCTGTTCAGGCGATAGCATTCATAAATTCTATGTGCTTAAAAAGCTATATATTTATATGGAAACTATTAATATATGCAAATTATTCTGCAATGTTTATTTAACTGAACCTTATTTATATAAATACACCTGTATTTTTGTGTAACCAGATTTAGCATCATAAGCTTGCTTGATTTATGTATAATCAAGGTATATAGAATACCAGGTATGTGATATTTAAAAAGTAGAGCGGACAATTAATAAAAGAATGTACCGATGATGTCATAGTATCTTTTATGATCGTATTTTTTTCATTTACTTTCAGTCACGAAACCTCCATCAATATTAAAAAGGGACATGGAAAAATTTGTATTATTTCACATAACATTGATTTTTATGACTCCGTGGCTGTTTAATGCTTTCAATGCAGAAAAATCCTTGAGAATCAACATTGTTTGACCGTTTTACATGGAGCTGAGGCACGCTGGACCCAGCTAACTAGTTAATAAGAACAAAAAATTATGTCTGTATTTAATCCTTAACATCAATTATTAAACTGTTACATGAGAAGTTTTCATGGAGTTTAATTTATTTTATCCATAAAAGGTAGATGTTCTTATTATAGTTGAAATAAATTTGCTGTATCATACAGGGGTATAGAAGCAAACGTGACTCTAGAGACAATTTTAGAAAAGTAATAATATAATTTATTTTATTAAATAATCTATTATTTTTAACAAAACTTATAAGCAGGGCCTTTGTGAGCACTCTCACTCAGGTGACTATAAATACTGGTGGTGATGCAATGAGGAATCGACGTAGGCATTGCAGGGCGACAGCTGACTATTTTGTTGTGATTCACAGCTGCTACGCTTGATTTCTATTTCAGTTTGTATTGTAAAGGCGGAAAATGTCATATTCTCGAGGAAGTTATCGTGTTTTGTGACATCCCTTCTTGCTCTAATCCTCCGAGATGTACAATATTTTGCACTCTGACGAAGGATCTTGATATCCAACGCCTGATGGATTGGACGATGCAGAAGATCCCACAGGATTGACCTAAAGAATGCGAAGATCTGCGATCGTCCTTTACTCCAGATGATACTTCCAAAGGAATATTCAGGCTGACTTTTTGGCATCTTTACTAGGAAGAGCTTAGTCCGCCGCTGTTCCTTCCAATCTTCATCCCAGGTCCCCCCCTCAAGTGTGTCCAAGTCCACAGGTCCGTCAAGAAGCCCGTGAACAAACAAAAATGTGAGTTGACTAGTGAGAGGAATGAAGAACTCTCACTCATGAAATGAAGCTATCGTGCTACAAAGCTATGTGCCTCAAACTTAGTCATAAAACTTTTAAGGAAACTTAATCAGAACCTCATTGTAAAATAATTACATAGCGATTCAACAAAAGATTTCTTCTTCGACAAAGTTCAATCGTGGCCCCTCAAAGAAGATGTAACTACCGCCTCAACCTACGGAGTATATGGGCCTTTGACTACTTGCGCTCACGGAAACTCACTTTTGGGGAAACAGACGAGTACCATTGAAGGATTTTCAAGAACTCAACGTCTATGGATTGAATTATTACCGCCCTTTCACACGCCATTTTTGAAGTTCTGCCACCTCTTTAGACAATCATGTCCATTTTTTCATAATGCCTTTCAAGACGCAATCGATAAAGACCCAGTTTTTCAAAGACTTTTAAGCCACTTATCAATTTAATCCAATTGGCCAAAAAAACTTATTATTGCTTTTGTAAAAAAAAAACACGGATTCGAGTCATTTTTCTAATAAGCTACTTCAACTGAAAAAATGATAGTGAAAACTTAAACACATAGACCAGGATACTAATTAGCGTAATTATATTTATATTCTTATGTCCCCCCCCTTTTGTATGTACATATGTATATCTCTATTGTGATTTATAAGTTCTTCCAATAAATTAAAATTTTGATTGTAAAAATTATTTTATTGTTTGAAATTATTATTTGCTAATTACTTAAAATAATGATACTATAATGATATCATTTACATAATAATTCTTCATGCACCAGAACAATATTTTAACGAAATATTTTCAATTGAGATGTAAAGTTGATAAATAATTTCTAAATCATAGCACTAATATATGTTTTTATTGTAGCATTCGTGACGTCACAACAATTTCTCTTTGAACAAGAGCATAAGTCATGATCGCCTCTTTGACTCACCTTATTTATTTCTCCTTGACTCTCATCGATGTGCCTCCTTCAGCTTTAATGACAGCTTCCACACGGCGCCGGAAAGACTTGCAGGAGTTGATGAGGAATTCCTCCGACATGTTGTCCCACTCCGTCCTGATGGTGGCCTTTAGAGCATCCACATTTGGATGAGGAGTCCTGTTGGTCTTCTTCTCCAATTCGCCCCACACGGCGAAGTCCAACGGGTTCAGATCCGGCGAGGAGGAGGGCCACATGTCCTTCGGCCAAAAATGAGCCATGTTGGTAGTGCAGAACTTCTGGCACAGGTCCGACGTGTGTGATGGAGCACCATCCTGCGTCCACACATAGTTTCCCTCGGGTAATTGGCCTTCAGCCATGGCAAACTGTGTACCTGAGGACCTTGTAGTAAGTCTCCTTGCCAATCTCTCCCCGGCCTTGAAAAAAGAAGGGAGGCATCTTCTTCCCGTCTGACGCCACGACTCCCAGGACCATTGTCTGCGCCGGATGTTTTGTACGGTACACCCCCTGTACCTCTTCTTTTGTTTCCCCAAGCCACCGGTCATTCCTCCTGTTGTAGACTTGGTCCACGTGAAAATCTTCTTGTCGGAGAAGATTTTCACAATGGAGCCATTACCCTCAACCAAGTGAGGATTTTCTTGCCTCTTGTGAGCCTTTTCCTCTTCATATCCTCCGTCAACAAGTGCCTCAGAGTCCTCGTGTATGAGGTTAATCCCAGATCCTCCCTCACTGCCCGGTTGATGGTCATGGGGTCCACAGAGAGTCATTGGAGAGGCGGTTCATGGATTTTGTGGGTCCTCCTTGATCTTCTTCTCCAGTCTCTCCAGGAACTCGGGAGTCCTCTTTAATTGTGGCCACCACTTCCTGCTTTCCTCTCGAGGCCTTCCCCGTCCTTTTCATTTTGGCAACCGTGAAAACAAGGCTCCTGGAGCACTTGACAATGTCCATGATCTTTGCCACCTCAATTTCCGCGTCAAGCAGATCTGAGATCCTTTTCTTTTTCGCGTCCTGCTCGCTCATTTTTGAGAATTGACGAGTGTTATTATTGATCATTTATGCTTAGAAAGGCTAATAAATCGGAATCTCAAAAAATATACACCACCCAATTTTGTAATTTTTGAGAAAATTAGCATTATTAAGAGTCCACGGTTT
>CP045891.1:25556357-25661674 GCA_013387185.1 Caligus rogercresseyi
GGTAACCCAAGCAACCAAATAACGTTCGGAGAACGTTCTCCGAACGTTAGTTTTTGGTTCGCAGAACGTTCCCTGAACGTTAGTTTCGTTCTCTGAAGTTATTTTTTACGTTAGCATGGATGGTTTTCTTAACGTTCTCCGAACGTTCCCTGTTGGTTATATTTACGTTCTCCTAACGTTCTATTTACGTTCCTAACGTTCTATTTACGTTCCCCTAACGTTCTATTTACGTTCCCTCACGTTCTATTTACGTTCCCCCAACGTTCTATTTACGTTCTTCTAACGTTCTATTTACGTTCCCTCAACGTTATATTTACGTTCCCTTTTAGTTTTAGTATAGTTCCCTTGTAGATATAATTAAACTCCTTGACAGTATTAAAATTCTATTAAGCGTTTATTTAACATTAAAACTGGACACGAATTATATAAAAGATTATAACATGTTATTATAACTCATAAAATTATACAAACATAATAAAATATATAAGGCTCAAAGCACATGCGTAAAAAATTAATAAACATTGTAATGTATTTTTTTTTTTGCTCTTGGGTAAACATATTATACCATATCATAAAAATATAAAATAAAAGACTTTCATGTTAATACATTATTTCTGATGAATGTAGGATGTTTGTGTTAGGTGATGGAGGGAAAGTCTTGGAGAATATTTATGATCCTTCCGACAGTTGTCCACGTTCCTCTTTCTTCCAGCAAGGGAATTTTCAAGGGTAATCCCTCGTTTACTCCATGTTGAAGGAATGATCACGCATTGTTCTGAAACATAGAGGTTCGGTATTAAATACAAATATAACAATGACATAGGATAATTAAAATAGTAGAAAAGCTTACCGCCAGTGTCCTGATAATTGGAGGCAAGTCGAGGTATCAATGGGCTTTTAATCCAACCAAATGTTTATATAATATTGAATAAGTAACCACCTTGAGGATCAGGTAGATGGAAACTATTTAATGTGTTACTGTAGGAAAATCAGATGAAAACTGATAGGTTCTTAAAAGCAATACAAAGGTGTATGTATTTTTGTGAGTCGTCTACATTCAAGTCAGTTTGATTGATGAGGACCAAGGTATATAGAAATACAGGTAGGTCACTCTCGAACATAAACAAAATGTGACATCACTGGAAGGATTGTTTACCAGGGTTTTCAAAGGGATTAATTTCTTTAACTCTCGAAACTTCAATCAATAATATTGATAATATTATTGATGTTATTTTTCTAAGAGAAAATAGAAATAATATAAAATCGTTCTTTGATTTATTAGTTTTAGTTATTTTATTACTTTGATTATGAATAGTTGTGGATGAGGTTGTTATCCTTTCTACTAAGTTTAAATATCACTCATCCCTCTTCTAAGGAAACTTAATTTTGGATCTTGGCTCACATTTCCATGATTTCAACATTTATTTGACATCTTTGTCAACCCACATCGGATCATCCGAATCGAGTTCACTCACAAAAATGCCTAGAACAAATTAATTTCTGAAAGCGAAAGTCCCTGCAAGTTTACTCCATAGACTGAAGTATTCGATTAAGCACTCATTAAGAAGACATCCATGTGCCTCTTGAGCAAAATTTATATCTCAATCATGAGGAAGGAAGCATGTGTTGCACCAAGTTAATGGAAGTATAGAATTTAGCCTCAAGGGATAGAGCTCTCGTTCTCCGGAACTTCAGATTTGTTACTTGAATGATCAGAACGTTCAATTGTCTATATGGGCGCCACTTTAAGGATCTTGCTGGAACTATATTTTTGATATAATTTGCCATTCGGATTACTCTCATCATCATGAAGTGGAATCTTGTAGGGCAAGCATCCTATAAGGTTTCAGTGTCTCCTTCTGCTTTTTCTATCGTCTTTGTTAATGAAATTGCTACTAAGCACACTTCAAAGCTCCCCTGACTGGGCATTGACATGTTACTGTGTCTTCTGCTGCACCTCTACCCATACCAAGAATAAATTATCTTATATGGTTTCAATTGGCCTCCGAAAGGCTAATACTCTCGTTAGCAATATGTTTCGATTAATTTAATTAAGTCAACCAAAGTGTGAATATTCTCATAAACTGTAGTGTATATTTATTTTTCATCAGTATTTTGTTGTTATCTCTATCAGAAATAATTATTTTTAACATCACAAATCCAATTTTATTAATACAGATTCCAATCCATTAATATTTTCCAATATTTCAGTAATACATATATATATATATATATAATATATATGTTATAAATTACATTTGAAACCAAATGAAGTTATCTTCTTAAATACAAAAAAATAATTAGATGTATGAATAAAATGAATATCAATAAGAAACGAAACTCGCATTTAACATCTATTGTCATTGAAGTGTCTTACACAATCTATTAGCAGTAGTACAAGCAGCGAAACATTCAATTACATGACTGAACTGATTCATCCGATGAATATAAATCAATTAAGTTTGAAGAATTAATGATGTATATATATTAGTAACAAAACCTCCCTTAAAGAAGGCATAAGTTCATGCATTTTTTATGGTTGAATTTATGGCATTCATTTACCCCTGCCGTTTTTAAAAAATATTGTATTAATTAATTAGTTTCCATGAATAAAATAGATTCCAATACTTGTCAAATAAGAATTGTAGACGAACTCAAACGAATAATTACACTTATAGTAAACAAACTTAAACAGCATTATTTTTTCATTGTATATATTTCAGAGTAAATTGTAGTTTCACGAAAATTTTCCGCAATTTCATAAAGAAAAAAAATTAAGAAGTGATTTTTCTTCCGTAAATCTTTGACGTCATGATGATACTCCTTCAGTCGTCGTCTATCCTATCCTAAATAATACATTTTTGTATATTATCAGTGAACTGAACGTTGATAGGTCCTTCGTATCGAGTTGCTCCATCGCGTCCTGGTGGTCAGACAACTTAGTTGCAATGTGTTATTTTTTGGAATATCATCTTAGTTTATCAACGAATGTGGGCATTCCTCCTCTTCGCCACTTGACTAGAATAAGTCTACTCGAATTCACTCTTTTTGGAGCATTCAAGGCATCACATCGTAGGTATCTATAAATAAACAAAAATGTAATTAATAATGCATTCATTTATTTCACAAAAAGTTAATTAGATTTTTTTTGCAAGATCCTCTGAGCAAACCTAGGCTGTTCTATAACTTTAAATAAAGTTTGATAAGCCTCAAATCATAATGTTTTAGGATTTAATGTTAGTTATTACTATTATTCAAAAATACGAATACTAATACATAACAAATAATTGAATTATACAAAAACTTCATGATGGTGTGCATGCTTTCATTAAGATTATTATAAACATATACTATATATTTATAATATTATAGGGCACATACCTTCGGGGGTAAATATAAGGGACCAGGAATCCTGACTTTAGGCACAGGACTCTCCAAGTTGAGCGGCGTAATTGGTGCCTAAGCATCTACTATACCATGACTTCCAGAAAAAATTGCTTCATGCTTCAGAGGAAACGCTCGGAGTCGTTTTTAGAAGTAGCTTTATAGGTTGAATTTCTAATTATCATTGGATGGGAGCTCCTCCTGATCTTCCACTATATAGCAGCAAGTCCATCTTACACCCGAATTGCTTGACTTTGAAATTTGTGTTAGAGGTTGTACAATTGCAGGTTATTGTGTTTGTGGATTGCAATTACGATTTCGTGAGGCAGATGGTGATTTTTTTTGTTCCACAAGTGTTTAAAAAGTTCATCTTCATTAACTATGGATCAGCCTCCTCCATAATTCGGTTCGGTAAAGCTCACAAATAACTTGGACCACTTTTGTATATTAATTAGGCACAGATTCTTCTTTACATGTGTTGGGGAAGGTTGAGTAGGCTAAGGTTGGCCTTCAATAGGAGTACAAATGTACAGTTTGGGAGCGTTTTGACGTAGGTAGAGAGGACTTCATGAGTGGCAGGGTGTCCTCATACAGCTTTAGTGAACACAAAGACAGTCAATAAGGGGTATAATGGTGGGACTGTTGGGTTTCATATCCATAACCCAAGGGTCCTTATGCGAATCAAACTTCTGAGGGCGAGATGCTCTAACTCAGTCTTAGTGAACGCAGAGCTAAGCACTAAGGATGCGTTTCTTGGACTGCACTACATCATATCCGTTATCTCGGGGGCTCCATACTAATAAAATATATACAAAACAATCATGAATACAAACATAATAATTTATCCTTATTCTATCAAAACGTACCTTTTTCTGAGAAACAGACTTGACTTAGATTACTATCTCATTGATAGGTGTTAAATAGGCATATTCTCAGAGTTAAATGAAACAACTAATCGCTTTTACAAAAAAAACGGATTAAGAGTCATGTATTCAAAGCCAGGGTCTCGGGAGTCTGTCGAGTCTCACTCCATCAAACGAGGGCGGGCTTAGTTGATGACTCCTTCATCGGAGAATCTGCCGCTTTGCCTAAGAAGGCGGCTTCTTCTATGATGGATGACATTCACGTCCTCATCAGACCTCAGTCCCATCCACATCAAGAAACCTGGAATCATTCCTTGGGACTCCACAATAAAAATATTCTTGGGCACTGCCTATAGCTGGTTGATGAAACAGAGCAATGTGACGTCACCAAATAATTAACTGGATGATCCTATGTCCATTCTTTATTTTCGACATATAATTTTCCTTGAAACACATTTGTTAAAGTTAAAAAAATCCCAACTTCAATTCTTGCTCAACCATTTTTAATGAAAATGGAATATAATTTGAAATAATATAGAGTAAATACATATTTTCTTTTTTAAGTAAATAACGTAATCAACACTATTTCAAATATCAGTGATCGAAGTTTCGTGTTATTAAATAATTGCATACCTTTGAAAACCCTGGTAAACAATCCTTCCAGTGATGTCACATTTTGTTTATGTTTGAGAGTGACCTACCTGTATTTCTATATACCTTGATGAGGACGAATTGTAGCATGTATTAGTTATGTGTCGTTTGTAAATGAGTTTGTTCTAATAAGAGGCTGTTTGAAGTCAGGAATATGATCCAGCTAGAGTGGCTTTTATTTTTGGTTGAACTAGCTCCTCTTCACTCACAAACATAATCTTCAACCACTTAAATTTGTGGAAAAACCATAAAGTCTGGCTTTTTAGAAACCCCAAATTATCATCACTAACGGAATATTTTTTTTATACAACAGATTGAACAGGAATAAATAAATCGGGATCAACGACAAAGACAATTCATCCACAAAACCTTTCATTATTCAAAGGAATTTTCAGATAAAATAGTCTCTTATGTTCAATTTTTATTTATTTTGCACATGATTTACTATAGAAATAGCAAAAATAAAACAAAAAGAGATTTACTCGACTCAATCATATATTTATTGAAGCAATGCAGTCCTCACATTATAATATTTGTTATATTTTATTGTAAATCAGGTAGAAAAAATTACCATTCCGTGGAAGTATGTGGGGGATCTGGTACGGTTTTATCCGTTTTACTCCGCTGGACATCTCTAATTTCTACAACGGCAGTACAGGAAATTTGCCTAAAGACCAAAAAATTATATTCAATCTTTGTTATTTTTATTTTTTGCGACATTATTTTTTATGTCTGTATTTTTGATAACAATTTTGTTTCCTTAATTTTTTTATAATTAATTTTTCTAGATAGTGCTGCTAGATTTTAGATTTAATTTTAAACTATAATGTTTATTTAATATATTCTTTCATATTTAATATTTATATATCAATAAAGTCTTTTTAAAAATTATAAGAAAGTTTAAAATATTATACATAACGCAAACTATTTTTTTAACCCAAAAGATACCTCATACATATGAAAATTTTGTAGATGCATCTTTTGTCACTGATACCGACTTTTTTAAACCCAGGATGGAGCTATCTTATATTCTCTTTCGTAAAATTTTGAGAAAGTTCCCTGAACGTTAGTAGGTAACCAAAAGCGAACGTTAGTTTCGTTAGTTTTGGGAACGTTCCCCGAACGTTAGTTTCTTTAGTTATGGGAACGTTCCCCGAACGTTTTTTTCGTTAGTTTTTATGTAACCATGAGGAAACGTTATTAGAACGTTCGTTTTTGGTTAGGTTCGAACCTAACCTTTAGGGAACCAAAAACTAACGTTAGAATAACGTTATGTGTTGCTTGGGAAGGGGTTCTTGAACAATTAAATTTATTGGAGAATTACTTTGAATCTTTTTAACTATTATATGATTTGTTCATACTTAGGCCAATAAAAAATAACATAATTATATTTACAGAGGTGGAGTGCCATGGAGTCCGGAACTTTTTTCCGTGGGCTTCTGCCTCAGAATATAAAAGCCGTTGCCGCCTCCCAATGGCATATTGGAGCCGTATAGGCCGGCGAGGGCATAATTGTCCCGGTGATAATTCCTTCCCACTCGTTCCTGTATATATTTGTTTCTCATGCCGTGTTTTTATGGTTAACCAAAATCAACGAATAGTTTCCTCTAGCCGCAGCTCCAAACAAAGTTAACAATAATCTATCTGACAGCTGTGAAGTTACTTGATACAAACAAAGCTATGCAATAAGCTAACAATACTCACTCCCTTTCTTGCTTGTTTTTTACGCAAACTTTGTTTTATTACAAAACACAAGCATACGTCTGTATAGTAAAAAATTAGATTTCCTTTAAATTAATAATTATTATTAAAGTCTGTAACGTCCACCATTTTGAAGAAATTTGCGGAAAACTATATTTTTACTAAATTTTTAAAACTTTGACCTCGGTTGCGCGCTCGAATGTTGACTGATTTTGTTCCCACTTTATATGTCCGTCTTTTTTCACCAAGAAATAGAAATCAAAAATATTGCTAAAATTTCAAACAATTTGAAAATAATAACAAACCCTAATATATATATAATGTGGATTCCACGAACAGGGTTCCCCTCGTACTTGGCATATAAAATTAGTTATTTGCTTGTCACATTCAGACCAAAATGAACAAATTTTGTCTTTATTCTTTTAAACTATCCTTAAGAAGTTCCTCCACGTCTTACAAGAAAAAAAAAGCTAGAAAAACTGGATTTTTTACTCTATAGACTCGGTTTTGGACTACATATAAACGGTATTTTTATGTAACAAATATGTAACAAGTCACTATTTCACATGCTTGGAGAAAAATTTATGAAATATAAGAACCTTTATGACTGAATACTACAGGACATTGGGTAAAGAGTAGAAAAAATAACCACTAGTAGAAATGATTCAGACAAAAAATGAAAAAATTAAGTGCAAGTATTGAGCCGCCTGTTTTACGAGCAAATTTGGCAGTTTTAAAGGGGCAAGTTAAAATTGAGATTTTTTACACGAAAAGATCTGTGGCACGGCTAGTTTTCATCTTGTTTGTTAGTATACAATACTAGGTAAACTCGCGCCCAAAAAAGACCCAAAGATTCAATGTTTCCCTTTTCAATTTTTGAATCCCAAGTTGTAGACAGTTATAGACTTTTTCCCTTTTTAGACCCAAATTAATTGTCTTCAGTCTGTCTACCATGTGAAAAAATTTTTGCCAAGCATTACATGACGGAATCTTATTATATTTAAAGTATAATGAAATAGTCTTTCAGAAAATTATTCCTTAAAAACAATTGATATTGCTACCAAAAATGCTTATCATGAGTTATAGACATTTTCCCTTTTTATACCTTTTTGAAAATCGCCTACCCTCGCAAAATGTAAGTTTTAGTGATTCTTTTTAGAAATATGATGAAATTTATCATCTAATATGACCAAAAAGCCTCACTACGTCTTTTCAAGTCTTTTTCGTCGCACTAGTGCGCGACTTGTCGCACCAGCACGCGACTTTACAGGTCACTCAGCCTCTTGCCTTTCACATTTTTTTTTTTCAATTTCTTAGATTGTAACATCCTAACATCGAAACCACACTCAAAACCAAAATTTGTAAACAAAAACCTCACACACTATGAAAACAAGGAAAATTTTAGCATTGGTTTACAAAAATGTAACTTCCATCCAAGAATTTTAGGACTTTAGGTTGCATGGAACACACCGATAGACAGACAGACAGACAGTGATACGGAAGGACAGGTCCGAGCAAGCCTTAGATGACGGACAGAGATGGAGGATGTACCTCAACTTTTACGGACGCAATAAGATCATCAAACACAATGTATGACAATTTAAGTAATTTGTATAAAATCTCAATTAACTCGTCAATTAATGCCCATTAGGTTAGCCGAACATTTTTAGATGTCCCAGACATAATATCACCTGCAGGAAAACAAAAAAGATGATTAGTAAAGTTTCAAAAATAGTTTTATGGACCACTTAGGGGAACCCTAATTGTGGAATTCACCATATATATTATATATATATATATATATATATATATTATATATATACTATATATATAATAATATATATATATATAAATATATATATGATATATATATCTATATATCTATATATATTATATATATATATGATATATATGATCTCTATATAATTAAGAAAACATATGATTTGAATCATAGGCTTTTTTCTGAAAATAAATATCGTTTATATATCAGGCCTTAAAATA
This sequence comes from Caligus rogercresseyi, assembly GCA_013387185.1. NCBI lineage: Eukaryota > Metazoa > Arthropoda > Copepoda > Siphonostomatoida > Caligidae > Caligus > Caligus rogercresseyi. The sequence goes on from CP045891.1 coordinate 25,564,958, forward strand.
AACTATCGGATGTTAAAAATTGCATTCTAGCTTTTTTAACATCGCCGCCTATAAATCGGTGGTCAACATCAGAAATGCATTACAAATATATATTGCTTCCTCCTATATATAATCTAAAGGAATCAATTTAGAAAATGCATACAGTTCGTAAAGGAATTTTTATAAATCGGGGATTGGAATATTTCTTTCACTCCATATATGTAGTAGAGCTTTTGGCAGAACGTCGAATAAAACGATAATATTTTAGGTGTAAAAAGATTATTGATACCAAGGTTAATAGATTCAACTTTATTTCAAAAACGTCTTCTGATCCAATAAAATACAAGTTTATATTATCATTCAAAGGAATAGTATCAACTTCTGTACCAACAATAAATATTTTTACAGCTAACGAAAAAAATCTCAACTTATGATAAACGAATATATCAAAAATAACAGTGATAACATTTTTTATTTTCAATACCGACATTTTTTTCCTTATCACGCTATAGAAGTCTTGAGTTTTGGAGCTCGCAGGCTAGAGGAAATATCATGATTTTTGTTAACATAAAAACCACGGCCATGAGAACAAATCTTGCAAATGTTGTTGTAATAATAACTGATAATAACATGAGTTTGTATTGTTACAGGGTTTTCATATTCTAAGTTTTTCATGGTAGCAGGGAACACTGGAAATGGACGATTTTTGAGTCTATTACTGCCTAATCTATACAAAAACGAAGTAGTTGAACTTGTTTTTTCATTCGTACGGTTCTTCTGATTTAAATCACTACAAATCAACTTAAGTCTTTTAAGGCCATGGGATTATTAAAATATTTTATTTTATTATTGTTTATAATGGTAGCATGATTAAATCATCCAATGAGAGGGTCAAAACAAGTAATCATTTTTTTGAATTATTTATATCAATATTCAAGGTATAAACTGAATATAAAAATACTTCTTTCGTTCAAATAGTTATGTAATATCAAATATTCAAAACAAAGAGAGTTCCAAAAATTTGAAGCTTTAAAGAACGCTCTTTTAACCTTGAATAGAACTTCATAATAGAATGGAATATTTTATTTCTGGTTTATAAAGAAAATACAATAATTTTATTGCTTATTACGTACTAATACTATAATAAAAGACATGCCAGAGAGATGCACGAAATATGTCTCTATGTTTTCCAATTTAGACATTACTTTTTGTACTTTAAACAAATCATATATTTACAGTTACGAGCTCAGTTTAAGCAAGGAATACTAGATACAGTATCTACATAGTATTCCTTGGTTTAAGTCACATCCAAGGAATACTAGAAAGGAAAAGTTTGACTAGAAACTAGTATTCCTTGGTCACACCCCTAGTGACTATGACGTCACGTCAGCTGTTGTCCAACGTCAATATTATTGTTACTTTTTAGCATATATTTCGTAGTCTCCTAGGAGTTTCAAGAAATTCAGAGAGGATTCGTTAAAATGAGTTCATTTGTTCATGGAACAAGGTTTGTTAGGAGTTAGATCCAAGGAGGAGTATGGATTGGCTGAATGCGGTGTCGGATTTGCTAAAGACCCAAGAGGAAGCCTTGAAGTTGTGCGAGAAATTGAGGAGCTGGATCAATTCACGGTTCTGAAGGAGATTTCTTTATTGGAGACCTTAAGTGAGGGATTAAAAGGATTGTTTGAGCCTTGGATCCTGAAGGATCTACAGACTGTGCCTCTGGAGTCTGAGGAGGGAGACCGAAACGAACTTCCTGTAGCTCACAAAGATATACAACGCTTTCTTCAGGATTTCAATCGACTGGTATGAAGAATGTTTTTTACGAAAACTTTTATATGATATGTAAAATATTTTTCTGTCAAAGCTTAAATCCATATTTTTGCCGAAAAAAGAATCAGATAGAAGATTATATCCAAGTATTGAATTATTATAATGGCAGAAAGGACCACACCCAACTAAACGGATATTATGCTTATTAATGTACACATGAAACCAACTAAAAAAATAAACAGAAGAGGAGAATGTCTAATATTGGCCAATTTCAGCTATAAAATCATAGATTATATGGAATAATTTTAAAGCTAGATTACTTATTCATATCCCCACGGATGAAATTGCAAAGCCATCTCACCAAATAGACAAAAAACTTATATTTATGTTATGTTTTAAAAAATGCATATGAAGGCAATTGCAGTGCCTTGAAAGAACTATGAAAAAGCAATTAACAAGTAGAGCATTTTCATATGGGAAAGGAAAAGTTTAATTTGCTGTCTTAAATAATAGATAATTTTCTTCGAAAAGTATTTTATATCTATAAACAATATATCATTCTTATAAGTGACGTATAATATTACTTTTAACTCAGCTTTTGGACTCGGTGATCAATTAAAATCAACGAATGCACGTAGACATATTGACTATACTTACAGTTATATATTACAACATTGCATTTTTATATATTTACGATCGTTTTTAGCTTTATTCTCAATAATGGTGTACTATCCATTTATAAAATATTTGATTGAGTCAATGCAGTCAATAATAGGCATAAACATTAACAAGACATTTTCATTGTTCATTCCTTAAAAATAATATAATTCCGACTGTATGTAAACTACGGTCTTATCTCATCAAGTTTGTGAGTATTTATTTGAGGGTATACTTAAAACAATCCAATATTTTTATGTTTAAAGGCATGCGAATAGGAAGAATCATTTGATTTATTAACTAATATTAACTACCTTTCAGTTGGAGCTCAAGGAAAACATTGGAGCAAACTCAGAGAACAAGCTTTGGCTGAGCAACCAGAACTGGCCACAAGTCATAAAGGATCTCCGTTCCTTAGAAGTTCGTCTACTACGAATAAGCGCTCAGGTCGATCGAACCTCTGATGAACTCAAAGACGAAACCCTTCAGCTAGAATCATGAGTACTCCTGAGCTCCTGTTTATAAGAAGGGTCTCGTTGGAAAAACTTGTCTCGCAGAGGAACGCCCATTTCTTCCAGAGGACTTTAGTGAGCATATTTTACGTTCCGAGCAAGTTCTACGGGAAATCGTAGAGGACGACAACTTTGAAAAAGTGACTGATTTAGCAACTTCTCCGTTACTACTATCCTTATGTGGAGAGAATCAGAATATAGATGATCCCTGGGTGACAAAAGAGCATGTTCGTCTCTCGGTACTTATAATTGATCGGTTAAAGGAGGATTCTCAGCCATTTGGGGACTATCTAATACGACATGAAGAGATTCTTCTTAAGCCATGTCTTCGTAGCCTTCAAGCATGTCTTGAGGAGAACTGGAAGGACTATCCAGGGTCTTTAGCCGCATTTCAATGGATATTGGGCACATTCAATATCCTCATATGGGACGCTACCTTCACGAGTTCCGTCCTTTTATGCTCCGTCTCACGGATGACTGGCAGCCCTTGAATAAACTTAAGGGTGTCAGCATGATGAGCCACCTCATTCGAGAATGCGCATGGAATACGGAATTAACCCTCAGCTTCGGCCAGAGCTTATTCCAAAGACCCTTTTCCCTATTCTACACGTCAAAGATGCTTCCCTTATCCATGCCTCGCATGAAGCTCTCATTCTCTATTATCAAAAGTCTCGAAAGCCGTGCCTCATTGCGCATGAACTCCTTCCCGACCTCATCCACTCCATCGCTATCAATTCCGAAGCATACCTCAGACGAGCTTACTCCAGTCATTTTCCTAAGATCATTTTCTTATCAGGCGCCCATGTAACTCCTTGGTTCTCTAAAATAATACAGCTTCTATCCCACTGCATCCCTTACCCAGACCCCTTCAACGAGGCCACTCGCTTATACCTCCTAAAGGGTCTAAACACCCTCATGGACATCGTGGAGGAACATAAACTGGAGACCCTATTTGGAAAATATGTGAGGGATGTTCTCGAAGTACTCCTGAGACTTGCCTTTGAGCTCTCTAAACATAGTGGGGATGATGGTTCCTTACTGGGAATGACGGGAAACAGTCTGAAAAGGGTCTTGCACATATATCCAAAAGAGACTTCTCTTCTCTGTCATGGCCTACAGGAGTTAAATGTAAATAGTGCTTTTAATGAATTAATGTCAACGTCTCTCTCGTAGAATGATAATATGTAAATATATTATTGTTATATTATTTTTTGGCTAAATACAAATAACTTTATGTCGACAAATACATATTACATAATACCTTAATTTATTTGTGAAATCATTAAATTATCATAAAAAGAAATCGTTTCAGATCTGTTCTGTTAAAGATCCGCATCTTTAAGATTATGTAGTTTTTGTATGAGAGAAAAGCAAAAAAAGAGCTTTGTGTGTAAAATGAAACTCATAGACATATATATAAATCTAAAAGTAATTTTGTTCATTTTCTCAACATAAGCTTCTTAGAGTTATCAGACGATTCAATTATAAAGTGATTGCGTGCATTTAAAAGTTACAGAATAAACCATAAGGCCACTGGGTAAAAAAAAAGTAAAAGTCACTTCTAATTTTATTGCATCAGAGTGCGTTCATCCAGCTTCTTATTATGTCTACCAGTTCCAATCTTCCTTTTTAGACCCTCTCCGCTTACTCAAAAGACATTGACCTTGTTAATAAGGCGTCTTGAGCAGCCTTCCTTGTCCACGATAACTGACACCAGGAAATTTGCCTCCAAAAGAGCCGCAATACTGATCCGTTGTGCCTCCATATTTCCGGAGCAAGAGAAGATAGAGAGCAGCTGCTGAATACAAAGTTTGGTTACTTTTTTCTCTCTATTTGATCCAATAAAAAACAACGGAACTTTTTAAGAAAAAATATTCCAAAATATTGGAACTTCTCTGATACAGTAAAAATTCAAGTGGCTCTTACCTTTTTTAATCCAGTGGCATTATCATTCATGCTGAAACTTTCAAATGCACAGAATCACTTTATAATTGAATTGTTTTTTTTTTGTTCTTTTAAGAGACTTAATTCGTTTATGATAGTTTCATATACTATTATAAATAAATAAACATATAGTTTAAAATTAAGACCCTAAACTAAAGCCAAATCTACTAACAATATATCTAAAATAATACAAACATCTCACAACGATTGTAGGCACCTACTAAAAAAGTTTATCAAGATTTAAAATATCTATAATTAAAAAAAAGCATTTGGCTCCTTCCAACCCAGATCCTTGGAAACTTTCATATCTTCCTCATGGTGTCGGTGATGTCAAAGGTGATGATTGCCATCCAGTTTCGGTTTCCCTCGAACCCAAAGATCGAAGAGATCTCCACTAGGTAACTGCAGGATATCCACGGCGGCAAGATTGAAGATTGGGAAAACATGAGAAGGCATTATTATTATTACACAAGGAATCTCAAGAAAAATCCACAGTGAAGGGGATATGGCCTACTAATTTTGTAATTTTTAAACCTCTCGTTAACCTTAATTAAATGTTTTAAAACCCGTAAATGGTTCTGAAAACAAGAAAGATACAACTGCACTAAATCTCCTGCAAGCTTCCATGACGACGAGCCCACTTTTGGTATCTTTATAGATAAACTCGAGTATCGAGCTGCTGTTGCAATAAAAATGGCCCTCAAGTCTTCGGAGCAAACATGTTCATAGAGTGTTAACCTCTGTGCAATATAGCTTCTGCAACTTGATAGAGAAATTTCCAAAGCACGGGTTTTTGAGTCACTTCTGGGATTTGAGTTTAGCCAAAATAGAAGTAGAGCAGGCACGATTTTATTTGTGACCCTTTTGACGTTTAGAGTGACAAACTCCCTCAAGATGTCAAGAACTGGGCACTTGGTAATTGCATGGACAGTACTATTATACAATAGTCCACAGTTTTTGCATGGTGTATAATAGAATATGCAACCAGAAGAAACTTGGAACTGCGCTGTAAATTTATTTCCATCCCAAACCTTTGACACAAAGCACATTATGCGTGATTCCAAGTTCTTAGAAGGTCTAATTCTTCCAAGTACTTGTTGCATATTTGGTCAGCTTCTTCTCCTGTGTCATATCCAAAGGACATCCTTAGATGCCAGGGTACCGGCACTTGATGCCTTATAGCAGCTTTCTTCAAGGGAAAGGAGAATTTACCGTTGTTAAATAATGTTTCGTGGACTAAATCAGGGAATGTAAATATTCTTTTGGACAGTGCAATGAGCTCTAGTTTCTTTGGATCAAGAAATTTTTTTAAATAATATTTTTATTGCAATTCTGCCGTACAATATCTACTGTAAAACTTGACGTAAAAATAGGGGAGCCTTTCCAAATAATTCTTTGTATGGAGGCTAAAAAGGTGGACATTTCTGCTAGTTTTTCATTTATAAAATCAATACCTAACATTAGCCAAGTGAAAGCGTCGCTTGTCGTAAAAAATGAGCGCCACTCAGAGTGGGGATGAGCTGACATATCTATTAAAAGCTTTTGATAAATTTTTGGTAAAATTCTGGAGAGTGAATTTAATCCTCCCCCTAACTGTTGTCTTGGTCTCTTTAAGGCGCTCAGATAACTTTGATGAAATAGTTGGTTTAGCCATGTTTCTTCTTCGGCAATGGCTCTCTCAGCCAACCAAGGCAGAGATTAAGCTTTATATATAACAGATGGGACAATCAAGAAGTTGTAAAAGTCAATCCTCTTTTGGAGATTGAATTTTCTCCTCAGTGGAATCGAATGGCTAATATGTTTTTTCATATTAAACCAATTTGATTCAGAGGCGCCCATCGCATCCCAAGAAATTCCTAAGATCTCCAAGCTTCCCCTTATTGAGCAACCTGAAACTTTAAGGGTATTACCAGGGTTCCATTTTCCAATAGGAAGAATTGAAGTTTTTTTATGTTTATCATCTTTTTTCAAATACTCTGAAGTGATTCAAAACTATTTCAATCCGTCTCAATAGTTGCTCTTGGGAATTGGCTTCGAGAATTGTTTGATAATTCTAAGAAGCTTTACATAAGTGTTCGACTAGTTTAAGATATAATCAACCTTACTTTTTGCCATACTAAAAATCAAGGTGGAATCCGAGCTTACCTGTTTGGCATACAAAAGGTCGGCAAAAAAATGGCACTAATATATTAAAAGACAAGACAGAATTAATCTATGCATAACATTACTGTGGTCCCATTCCTTTAGGCTACATTTGCAACTATCGAACTTTAGATCATATGTACACGAATTGCGCGTACACCCTGTACATAAATGTTGGCTTATGCCAGTGGTTCCATAACTTTTTCTGCTGCGCCCCCCTCTGGTACATAAGAAATTTTTGCGCCCCCCCCCCAAAAAAAAAAAAAAAAACATACACACATTTTGTTCTCAGAGTTCATTGCAGTTTATTTCACACATTGTTATTAATACAAGCCTCAACCATTTTTTTGTTTTTTGTCTATTTTCTAGCAGTGTTACTTAGTCTACTGCAAGGTATATAGAAATACAGGTAGGTCACTCTCGAACATAAACACAATGTGACATCACTGGAAGGATTGTTTACCAGGGTTTTCAAAGGGATTAATTTCTTTAACTCTCGAAACTTCAATCAATATTATTGATAATATTCTTGATGGTTATTTTTCTAAGAGAAAATAGAAATAATAAAATCGTTCTTTGATTTATTTATTTAGTTATTTTATTACTTGATTATGAAATAGTTGTGATGAGGTCGTTATCCTTCTACTAAGTTTAAATATCACTCATCCCTCTCTAAGGAAACTTAATTTTGGATCTTGGGTCACATTTCCATGATTTCAACATTTATTTGACATCTTTGTCAGCCCACATCGGATCATCCGAATCGAGTTCACTCACAAAAATGCCTAGAACAAATTAATTTCTGAAAGCGAAAGTGCCTGCAAGTTTACTCCAAGACTGAAGTATTCGATTTAAGCACTCATTAAGAAGACATCCATGTGCCTCTTGAGCCAAATTTATATCTCAATCAGAGAAGGAAGCATGTGTTGCACCAAGTTTGATGGAAGTATAGAAATTTAGCCTCAAGGGATAGAGCTCTCGTTCTCCGGAACTTCAGATTTGTTACTTGATGATCAGAACGTTCAATTGTCTATATGGGCGCCACTTTTAAGGATCTTGCTGGAACTATATTTTTGATATATTTGCCATTCGGATTACTCCGCCGCATCATGAGTGTCTTTTCAGGTCAAAGCCCCTATAAGGTGCAGTGTCTCCTTCTGTTTTTTCTAGCGCGTTGTTAATGAAATTGCTACTAAGCACACTTCAAAGCTCCCTGACGTGGGCATTGACATGTTACTGTGTCTACTGCGCACCCTAACCATACAGAATAAATATCTTATATTTTTTCATTGCTCCGAAAGGCTAATACTCCTCGGTAGCAATATGTTTCGATTAATTGAATAAAGTCCACAAAGTGTGATATCTCATAAACTTGTATGTAGATTTTTTTTCAATCAGTATTTTTTTGGTTATCTCTATCTGAATAATTATTTGAACATCACAATCTAATTTTATTAATACAGTCCAGATCCCTTCATATTTTCCAATATTCAGTACAATATATATAATAGTAAAATATAGGTTATAAATTACATTTGCAACCAAATGAGTTTCTTCTTAAATACAAAAAATAATAAGATGTATGAAGAAAATGAATAGCAATAAGAAACGAAACTCTCATTTAACATCTATTGTCATTGACGTGTCTTACACAACATATTAGCATATACAAGCACGAACATTCAATTACATGACTGAACTATTCATCCGAGTGAATATAATTCATTAGTTTGAAGTATTAAGGATGTATAATATTAGTAACAAAACCTCCCCTTAAAGAGGCATAAGTTCATGCATTGTATGGTTGAATTTCATGGGCATTCATTTAACCCCTGCCGTTTTTTAAAAAATATTGTATTCATTAATTAGTTCCATGAATAAAATAGATTCCAACTTTCAAATAGAATTGTAGACGACTCAAACTAATAATTACACTTAAGTAAACAACTTAAGCAGCAGTTTTGTTCATTGGGGGGGTATATATTCCGAGTAAATTGTAGGTCATCCAAAATTTTCCATCCGCGCAATTCATAAAGAAAAAAAAATAAGAAAGTGATTCTTCTTCCGTAATCGTTGACGTCATGTGATACTCCTTCCGGTCGGTCGTCTTCCTACCTAAATAATATAACATTTTGTATATATCATGAACTGAACGTTGCTAGTTCCTTCGTAGCGAGTTGCTCCAGCGCGTCCTGGTGGTCAGACAACTTAATTTGCAATGTGTTATATTTTGGGAATATCATCTTAGTTTATCACGAAGTGGCCTTCCCACTCTGTCGCCACTTGACTAAATCAGTCTACTCGAATTCACTCTTTTTGGAGTATTCAGGCATCACATCGTGGTATCTATACATAAACAAAAATGTATTAATCATGCATTCATTTATTTCAAAAGTTAATAAGATTTTTTTTTGCAATATCCCTCTGCGCAAACCTAGATGTTCTCTCAACTTTAAATAAATTTGATAAGCCTCAAATCATAATGTGTTTTGAGATTTAATGTTAGTTATTACTATTATTCAAAATATTCGAATGCCTAATACATAACAAATAATGAATTATACAAAACTTCATGTGGTGTGCATGCTTCTTTAAGATTATTATAACATATTACTATATATTTATAATACTATTATAGGGCCATACCTTCGGGGGTAATATAAGGGACCAGGAATCCGTGCTTTTAGGCACAGGACTCCCAAGTTGAGCGGCGTAATTGGTGCCTAAGCATATACTATACCATGACTTCCAGAAAAAATTGCTTCATGCTTCAGAGGCACGCTCGAGGTCGTTTTTAGAAGTAGCTTTATAGGTTGAATTCTAATTCATTGGAGGGCAGCTCCTCCTGATCTTCCACATATTTAGCAAGTCCACTTACCCCCCAATTGCTTGATTTGAAATTTGTTGTTAGAGGTTTACATTGCAGGTTATTGTGTTTGTGGATTGCAATTACATTTCGTGATGCAGATGGTGATTTTTTTTTGTTCCACAAAAGTGTTTAAAAAGTCATCTTCATTAACTATGGCTCAGCCTCCTCCATAATTCGGTTCGGTAAAGCTCACAAATAACTGGACCACTTTTGTATATTAATTAGGCACAGATTCTTCTTTACATGTGTTGGGGAAGGTTGAGTAGGCTAAAGGTTGGCCTTCAATAGGAGTACAAATGCACAGTTTGGGAGCGTTTTGACGTAGGTAGAGAGGACTTAATGAGTGGCAGGGTGTCCTCATACAGCTTTAGTGAAACACAAGGAACAGTCAATAAGGGTATAATGGTGGGACTGTTTGTGTTCATATCCATAACCCAAGGGTCCTTATGCGAATCAAACTTCTGAGGGCGAGATGCTCTAACTCAGTCTTAGTGAACGCAGAGCTAAGCACTAAGGATGCGTTTCTTGGAACTGCACTACATCATATCCGTTAACTCGGGGGCTCCCATACTAATACAAATATATACAAAACAATCATGAATACAAACATAATAATTTATCCTTATTCTATCAAAACGTACCTTTTTCTGAGAAACAGACTTGACTTAGATTACTATCTCATTGATAGGTGTTAAATTGGCATATTCTCAGAGTTAAATGAAACAACTAATCGCTTTTACAAAAAAAAACGAGACGTCGGTCCTCGGGGAGTCTGTCGAGTCTCTCCTCAAACGAGGGCGGGCTTAGTTGATGACTCCTTCATCGGAGAATCTGCCGCTTTGCTAAGAAGGCGGCTTCTTCTATGATGGATTGACATTCACGTCCTCATCAGACCTCAGTCCCATCCACATCAAGAAACCTGGAATAATTCCTGGGACTCCACAATAAAAATATTCTTGGGCACTGCCTATAGCTGGTTGATGAAACAGAGCAATGTGACGTCACCAATAATTAACTGGATGATCCTATGTCCATTCTTTATTTTCGACATATAATTTTTCCTTGAAACACATTTGTTAAAGTTAAAAAATCCCATCTTCAATTCTTGCTCAACATTTTATTGAAATGGAATATAATTAAAATAATATGAGTAAATACATATTTTCTTTTTTAAGTAATAACGTAATCAACACTATTTCAAATATCAGTGATCGAAGTTTCGTGTTTATTAAATAATGCATACCTTTGAAAACCCTGGTAAACATCCTTCCAGTGATGTCACATTTTGTTTATTTTGAGAGTGACCTACCTGTATTTCTATATACCTTGGTCTACTGTATTTATATTTTCATTCATTCGTTTTTCCCCACCACCCCTCCTGCAATTGCTCTGCGCCCCCCTAGGGGCGCGCCCCCCACTTTTGGGAATCACTGGCTTATGCTATGATGTTTTTTCATTTATCATGGCGTCACAGATGAAGTAGACTATTGTTGTTTCTTATCAAGGGTCAAAGTTTATTTGAATAAATGACAACATATAATTTAATAATGAACGGATGAACACACTCCTTTTAATATGCGGATGACTATGTCGAGACCTACTTCATCTCTGACGTCATGATAAATAAATATATACACTATGACAGTTGGTTCATGATTTATCTTAATGATAACAGCTTTGGAGAATGAAACAAAAATAAAATACTTACTCTATTGATTTATCAAAATCTAAAGTATATTATATTAAAAATGTATTTTTCATAAAAGGAAGACAGATCAATTGACTATATTAGAAGCCTTTTTGCATAACTTTGAGTCTCAATTGTTGCAATTAATTACACCAAAGCCATTCCTTTAGATAAAATGTACCTTAGGTCAAATGATATTCCTGCACAATATGTAAATAATTGACAATATGCCGTTGATCAAAGGTGGAAACACATCTTCATTGGACCGAGCCAGGCAGTTAATTCAGCTTTTTTATCCGATCCAATGCTTTTTGGAGGTTCTTGCCTATGAGCCGCTTTTGATGTAGAAAGTAATAAAACACTACTACTTAAAAAGTATTTAATTATGTATCCGTTCAGTGGATCGATTTATAGTGTTTCTTAGCTCTGGTGGTCATGATATCAATCAATCTAAAGAAGCAGTTATAAAAAAGAACATGAGTTTATTCTAACTTATGAGGATTTATTATAAATGCTTGGTTCAATGATCAATTAAATACACTATTTAAAAGAGGCAAACACTCAAATCATCCATATGAAAATGGTAAAACCACCTCTTTAATAGGTAAATAAATTCTAGTACATTCAAGTCTGGTAGGCTTCTCGGGCGGTTGAAATAAAGCTCACAATTCATGGCATCGATGGCTGTTTTGAGGGAACATTTTCCGGAGCGCCTCATTTCAATAAGGGCGATTTGGAGTGGCCAGCCCGTTCCCCCGATTTTTTCCCCTTGTGATTTTTATTTGTGGGGATATTTGAAATCCGTGTTTATGTCAACCGCCCAAGAAGCCTACCAGACTTGAAGCCAACATCAGAGAATAAATGCCAATATACCCGCTGATACGCTGGTGAGGTCATGGCAAATAGCCGAAATCGGTATATACAGTGTATGGACAATGGGGACGTCACCTATCTGATATGATTTTCAAAACTATGCGAAACAAAACTTTAAATACGTACTAAAATCATGAAACAAAATTAAAACCTTTCTGATTTATACATCTTGTTTTATTGCCTTCTGAAAAAAGGAAGTTATGTTGCCGCACCCTGTATATGTATATATATATCAGGCTTGTGAGCGTTCAGCTTTTTTTGCGTTCAGCGTTCAAAAAAATTAGCGTTCCGTTCAGCGTTCCGTTCAATGTTTTTGCGTTCAGCGTTCCGTTAGCGTTCAGCGTTCAATATTTAAAAAATAATTTCCAAAAAAGTACTGCGTAGTGATGACGTTTTTTTAATTTCCAAAAAGTACTGCGTAGTGATGACTTTTTTTTTTAGAAAAGAATTTCCAAAAAAGTACTGCGTAGTGATGACGTTTTTTTTTAGAAAAGAATTTCCGAAAAAAGTACTGCGTAGTGATGACGTTTTTTTCCGAAAAAAGTCCAAGAAATGTTTGGAAAAATTGAACGCTGAACGCAAAACTCTTTTTTTTTGCGTTCAGCGTTAAAAAAAGTTGCGTTCTGTTCATTGAACGTGCGTTCAGCTGAACGCCGTTCAATTTTGCGTTCCGTTCACAAGCCTGATATATATATATATATATACATAGAGAGAGAGAGATCAAATAAAACTATTGGCTCAGGCTTGTTTGTACTCTTATTCATATTTTTTTCACATTATCATTTCATATAGATAACTGTTCTATACATGTCTTCCAATAGGATACAATAACTGTCGCACAATTACATATTGTATAGTTAGATGAAATAATTGATCAAATTATATTATTTTGTTCAAATATGTTATATATGTATTTCAATAATTCTTTTTTATATAAGTCTTATGGTGAGGGAACATATAATTCAATTCGGTGATGGTGACCATGGTACATAATATTTTATTCTTCATATCTAAAAATTATATTTTAATGCGTACTTAGCCGCATAGGAAGAGTCACAAGTAAATATTATTTTCGAGTTAGGAGTTAGTTTGTTACATCATGTTTATGGAAAAGAAAAATGTTTTGAAATATTAACGTTCTCTTTTTTGTTGGAAAATCCTTTTGTATTTTGATATGGATATCATTTTCAGGGTCTGTTAATTCTTATATTAGTGATTTGACTTCCTATTGACTTTTCCTAACCAATGAGTACAATTATATGGCTCATAGAGCATCGAAGTCACGTATGGTAGCGCTGAATATTGGAATATTTGTTCGTTCTTTGTTCTTGGGAGAAACACTGTTTATATTTAATCATGAAATTTGAAGTCTCACTCTCATTTAAGTTATTACACTTTCTTCACACAACGGAGAGCAAAGAGAGCATTTCCCCGATATTCAACTCTACCATTGTTCAATTTGAAAATGCCTTACAAAAATAATGTTTGCAGCAAGTAGATATTTTTCTTTTCTTCGGCTTCAAACGATGTTACACCACTTTTCTCCTTCATGGAGCAATAAAAATGTTTGAAGGGGAGAGCGGGGAAATATTAGCCAATATAATGCAAAATAATGGATCTATTTATCAAGACCCTGGGATTAGAGCAACCAAACACAAAGTCCAGTGACGTCATAATTAATTAGTTTCAGCAAAATTTTATTCCTCCATATCGAGTTTCTTAAGAGCTTTTACATAGTTTGAAATGAAATTTATGGTCTCTAGTATTTATTCATAAACCCTAAAGTCCCAATACAGATGGTAATGAGCTTTAACAATCATTAATAAAACATCACATAAATGATACTGAAGGATATAGCAATAAAATATGAACCTGAATGCCTACAAAAGAAATACATACATCATTTTTAATTAATTCCAACTTCGTATAAGTTCCTAAGGTACAAAAATATGAGGAAAAGATCGCTTATGAGATAAAACAAAATAATGATGACGTCACTGATCTTTTATTAGCGTTTTTCTACTCCTAACATTTTGTATAAAGAGGCCTTATTTTATTTTTTCATCTCCCGGGTAAACATAAAAATAATAATAATACAAAAAGGGAAAAAGGAAACTAACTTACAAGCAGGCAAAGGACAATGGTGCAACAATTGACTCATGGGAGTTTGACATATTTTTAGTACAATTATTTATCATGATACATTGAGTTGTTAAAATATATATATTGAAGAAAAATAAGATTAGGGTGGATCCTGTGGAGTGAGTTGTTCAAATATATATATGCATATTTTAAACATAAGATTAGAGGAAACATAGAGAGGGAGAGATGGGGTCCAGATTGAGAAGGGGTGGAAAGTCATCGTTATTTATTTATGTCGTGTTGGATAGGGCGCAATTTGCATGCGAATACATCTTGATCGTTCCTTGAAACCTAAAGGGGGGAAAATAGTTATATAATGTTGACGCCATAAATAATATATAGTGCCGAATCGACGAATGGTTGCACTGGATATCGAAGTATCTTAGGGATAATAAAACGGTTGTTCTAGCAAACTATCCAATAAACATATCTTTTTATTTGATATATATATATATATATATATATATATATCAGAGAGGGGATTCGGTAGAAAAATCTACCGCCGGTTCGGTATTCGGTATATATCTTCTACCGATCGGTATTCGGTAGATTTTATTATATATCTACAGCATCGATCGATATTTGGTACGGTAGATAAGAAAGAGAGATAAATTTATTTTTGTATCTGCTCTGTGACTTCTTCCTATTCATTTAATATCGGACAATTTATAACAAAGGACAATTAAGTACATAATTTGTTATAATTTATTAGAGATTATTTGAAATTTAATACATACTAATCTTATATAACTTATATATGTACTTGTATTTGTAGGAAATGGAAGGTTATATATATTTTTTTCATTTACTGTCTCTTATTGTCCGATATTAAACGAACGATGTTTCTCTGATATTGAAGGGAATAAGCTCTCTATATTTTTATGTCTCTATGTGAATGTCACAAAAGTCATACTTTCATATATACCGTACCGATTGTCAATCGGTACGGTATTTGGTAGTTTCTACCGAATATCGTATAATCGGTTCGGTATTTGAAATCTACCGTCGGTTTTTATCGAATACCGATTGAAATTCGGTAGTCGCAGCTCTGATATATATATATATATATATATATATATATATGCATGTATTGTATTTTCCAAGTTGTAATGATGCATCTAACAAGCGTTTAAAATACATGAAAAAGCCATAGTAAGACCCAGCACAGGTTACAAGACTCGTTAAGGTATGTGTGTACTCCCAAGAAAACTATCTTGGTCAGGTTACAACTATTATAGATATTCACATAAGTCCCAATTTCCATGTTTTTTACTACCCACAGCTGAAAAGAACAATAAAATAAGAAGAAAAACGGACTGGGAGTGCACTTTTGAGTGACCTCTCAAGTGGCTTGCAATATCGTACCTCCTTTACTCTCTCTCTTATACAAAGAAATGTAGCATTAAAAAAACCGTATTCTCGCAGCAAATATTCCAAAAAAGTTTATATTTATTCGTAAATCCATCAGAGGAATTAATAAGGAGGCCTTAGAAATCCTTAAGTACCAAAGCCTTACCGATCATTAGACTAAGATTTAATATTTAGTGTGGGATCGATTGAAAGAAAGCGAGAGAGAAAAAAACGTAAAAAAGCTGTTTTTATTATTCTACAACAGCGTTTCCCAAACTATGGTTCGCGTACGTACGCGACGTCATGACAGGGGTATGCAGAAAGATTTTAGAAAAAAGCAGTTTTGGCTATAATGTTATCTTGTTTGCTGTTATGTGTTGTTTGTTTGTTTGCCCGTTTATCATGCGTATGCCAAGCTATCTCATTGTGAATTTAAGAAATGCTTTGATGAAATTGGGAAGCACTTCCAAGTATCTTCATATCGATTCATTAGAATGTTATCCAAAAATATCTGATCATAATTTAAGAAACTTATGATAAAATATATATTTATGTAGTCAGCTCGGTGTCCAGAAGAAATGGACCAGGAAAATATGGACTGGGAAGAAATGGACCAGGAAATATGGACCAAGAAGAAATGGACAAAGGTAGAAAAGGAAAATGATGACTCATGGAAGAAATGGACCAAATACATAGGTAGGCAAGTTTATATATATTGGGCAAGAACATATCTAATTATTGTAGAAATACTATTTCTCATATAAACTGAGTAAGTAATGACATAATTTACCAAGTTGTTCTTTCATAGTATAGAAAAAGTAGTGCCTTCATTCGGCCAGATTGCAAAGATTGAATACACAGATATTCGACTCGGATCATTGGAGGCTCTCTCATTTTATTATTGTTGACTGTGACGTCACACCTTTCTTTATCTCTTCGAATATTCATTTTATAATAATTCTGTCCGAAATTAGGCATATATTTCTTCTTCTTATTTATGTATTTAATTTTTTTTGAGTGCTTCTAACATCGCTATGTTCGTTGTTTAAGACAATACGTATTATTTACAATAATTTGGGTGATTTTGAACTACTGTTGACATCAAGAAGAGAGCATTTATCTAAAATTGCAAAAATAAAATTATTTAATGTCAAAATTTACTCAGTTTATATAAGCAATAGTATTTGTACAATAATTAGATATATTCCACTCAAAAACTTGCCTACCTATGTTTTTGGTCCATTTCTTCCATGAGTCATCAATTTCCTTTTCTACCTTGGTCCATTTCTTCTTGGTCCATATTTTCCTGGTCCATTTCTTCCTAGTCCATATTTTCCTGGTCCATTTCTTCCTAATATCAGTTGGCTCATATTTGTCGATAAATAAATCATCATTATGACTATTGGGCATAGAAAAACAACGAAAACAGTGTTATCAAATGGAAAAATCATGTTACTTGGTGAGTTTGCGAGAACAGCCTTTTACTACCCCTACACATAATACAAGATATCCAGATTTCTTAAATGAAATTTACATTTTTATTTATTTTTATAATAGCAAAGTTTTAACTGCAGGAAATTGGAAACATCTGATCACTCTAACATATTATATCTATATCACAATGAATCCATTTGTTAGTCCCTCATATCAACAATTATATGATGAAGTCAATTTACCTTTGGTAACGGTTGTTAGGTCACTGGAGAGCCCAACGTTTTCTAGATCTTCGTAGGTGAATCTAAAAGATTTAAAATAGAAATTTGAGGATGATATTAAACTAGATATTAATGTAGATTAGTATTTATGAATCATATTTTATAAGTAACGTAGCTATAGATTATACATTAAGCGAGTTTCCCTTCACTTTCCAAATATTCCAGATCGTAGAGATGAAAATATAGTCTTGAAAAATAATATTTTTCTTCTTTGTGCGAGGGGAAATGGAGGGAAACCATGTGACTTTTTCCTCATTTTTATATACGAGTTAGATAGTGGAATTAACAAATAAGTTTTTTTAAATTAAATTGGGAAAGAAACATCCTTATAAGAAAAAATATCCCAGCCATGAAACTGTATGAAAAGTGGTTTCATGTAATGACTGATAACCTTTCGAACTAGTCATCACGTATGGGACAAAAAGTCTTTTGTTTTTATGAAATGTTTTTTTACCTGCATTGAGACCTTTAAATCGAATGACAAATGTATAGCTACGTCATTATGATATATTTTATGGAAAGTCAAGGGAACGCATACCCATTTTTATCCAGAAGGTTGATGGTTTCTACGTATGCAGGCGCTGGCGAGGCATCTCCGGTGACGAGTGAGTTTGCTCGTATTTTATCTAGGATGCTGTAGACTCGAACTTTGCTCGTTGTGACATCTGGGGTTCCGTTCAATGCGAGGATGGCTCCATGAGGGAGAATACCTTTTCGACCCCCGGATTTACTGTTACTGCCAGCTGCTCCCACTGTTGCGCTGTGGCTGCTCGGACTACTGCCGCTACTGCTACCACTGTTGATGCTGCTGTTAGCCCCTCCGATCCCGTTGTTAAAGAGTCCTCTCATTGCGATAAGGGATGAGGACGGGGATGATGAGCGGATTGTATCTTCGGAGGAAATATCCTCAGAGTCGCATTTAGTTCGATTCATGATTTCGATTTCGCGCATTTGCTTTTGTCGTATTTCGTCATTGGAGTCGGGTATTAGATATTTGCGGACTTCTGTGAGGGCATAAGCGATACGAGCATGGGCCTCGGAGGGGGATGCAAAGGCCGTTATTTCGACATGAAGGTCCTCGTTCAAGTGATGGTACTTTGGATCCTTGGTTTTGCGAAGTTCTTCCTCCTTAAATAGACGATAAACCAAGTTGTATATATATAATATTATGGTTGTGCATGCAAAGACGGTTCTATTAGGAAAATGAACAGTTAAACCAGCTATACATTTTAACAATGAATAGAATGTATCATTATCATAATGGAACATGTATATTGGAAAATGATAAGGAATATTAAGTAAATTAAGTAACGGTTCAAAACCATTTTATTCCAAGTCTTCATCCATTTTTTTCATTTTTTAAGCTGTAAAAATACTGATATGGAATTGTCTTTGATGGATGGTTTGGAATATCAGGTAAAGAGGATGATTTAAAACCGTTACATATTTATTCAGAGTCACTAACTGTTTTGTATACTTTTTATTAGTAAAAATTATCCCACGGAACTTTCTTCAAAATAAATAGTTTGGAATATTGGGCCAAAATATCGGTTCAGAACCATTAGATATTTATTCCGAGTTAGCAACTGTTTTTTCATAATTTTCCATATGAAATATTGGAAATAGCATATCAGACCTGCTATTTATTTTGCCCGAATCGTATAAATTTGCACAAAGATCTTTATTAATCGGGCAAATATGTATTTATTTTTACTGTATCTATTAGGTTCAGCTCTTTGTATTTGCGTACATCGTTCAAAAAATACGATGAATTGATAAAAATAGTACCAAACAATCTTTTAAAAAACAAAATATTATAAGCTCTCCTTTTTCTATCAAAACATAACATCAAAGACCCATTTGTGTAGAGAGAAAAAAATTATATTTTTTCAAAAAAATACATTTTAGACATCAGCAGTTTGAACTAGAGGACTCAGAGAGTGCAAACCTCCGCCGATCCCCACCAAATGAATCACTTGGTCTTTTTGTCATTTGCCAATAGATGTCGCTGTGCTGTGCTCTCAAAGAGGAGAACACAGCACAGCGACATCTATTGGCAGAGTAGGCTAACTTGAAATATTTAGTATTTAGCTCATTTTGCATCTTAAAGAAGCACTCAGAGATGCCAAAATTTAATCACTTGTTCCTTTTGGCATTTCCAACAACTCCACAAAGTTTCATCCGAATCCGTTCCGCCCTTTTTGAGTTATCTTGCTGACAAACAAACAAACCAACCAACAAACCAACGCCAGTGAAAACAATACCTCCTCCCGCGGAGGTAATAAGGAAAATAATTTTGATACACAACAATAAAGTTAAATAAATAGTATTCTTTGTTTATATGCACATTATACATGTGGCGATATGCTGTTATGACAATGCCGATCAAATAAAATCTAAATTCATTTGTACTCCTCTCATTCAGCAATAAACGCTTTAATGATTATGTTTACGACATGCCGGATGAATGAATAAGTAATTGTTTTTATTGTTCTGCACTCTTGTATACAATATGAAAGAGAACTTCCAAACATGGCCTGAAGGTTGTTATTTGCATAAAAGTAAAAGCTTTAAAGTAAACATTTTTTAAACTTCGACTGTCTCCTAAAAACATTATATGGATATAAAATGAACAAAAGTAATAAGCTCACTTAAAACCCTCCTTAGAAACTCATTGGAATCAAAGAAACTTGAATAGGTTTCTACATTTCAGTCATAAAAAATCAAATCACGCAAAAAAGTGTCGTTTTTGCATAATTGACTCAATGGACTTGCAATTTCCATATGGATATGAATTAGCATATTATTATTAAATTAGTCCATCAAACCTACGATAGTCTTTTGAAAGAAGCTTATCAATACCTTCGAGTCTCCAAATGCAAAATTGCAGAGGTTTTTTTCCTTCTGCTTAAAAGACTTTGGCGGAACTGCATTTTCTTTCGCTATAGATATTTTCACGCAATTGCGTGATTTTTCCATAAAGACAAATAATAGAGAGAACTTATTCAGAGAAAATATTTGAGCTCGTCTGATGTCGAGAAGGGAGGCCCGAAACAAACAGATATATCTGTATTTGCTGGGATAAATAAATAAACATAGAAACGTAAATCACAGAACCTTTTTTTATTCATTTATATTTATTTCTTTATGTCTGGGCCTCCATCCACAGCTGATCTTGATTATCAAAAAAAAAAATGTTATTGAAGGAAATAAGCTCTCAATTTTTATAATATATATTTAGTGATTTTCATTTATTCTGTTCTATTGACCAATTTTACATTTAGTGGTTATTGCAATATGTGGTAGTAACTTTTCTGTTTTGGAAAACAAAATTGCAAACATAAGGCTTGGATAGCTCCCAATCCTGATCCACAGAGTCATTTTGAAATTATGATTTTCCACAGCTATTGATGCATTGTTCGTTCCAGATTCAATAAAAACTAAGAAACCTCAAGAGATTCATTTTGAAAAAAAGTATATATAAAGCTTCCCAGAAAATGTCATATTCATGGTTTTCAATACAACGAATAAATCTGACAATTCTAGTTACATTCTTGGAACTTGTACTCCCAAACCATTCTTGTAATTTCATAAACTTTTAAAAATTCGGCTTATCGCTTTTTTCTCACGCAATTTTTCCGACTCACCTGCTGTTTGTTTCTCATCGATCCTCGACCCAAACCGCCATTTTTGTAAGGGTTTCTTCCTGAAGTCGCTTCATGGAATTACCTTTTGGACCCAGGAGCTACCTACGAAATTAACTGAACTCAAAGTTATAACTACTTGTATATCATTATAATATATGTAATATAAAGGTATTTAGAATACAACGTAATTTTGTTTCATGTTGCCATGGAGTGTGAAACGCATTGAATCTTATGTTTTTGACTTCATCGAAAACATAGCGTGATGTTAATCTTTGTATTTGCCAGTAGTTTTTAAGGACGTCACACTGGCAAGCGAAAAATTGACAATATTAACATTAATTTTTAATTTTTCCAAACATTTCAATGTAGTTTCATTAAGTATTTTCTCTGGGATATGAAAAAGGGGATGAAATATTATGAGAACGACCTTTTTTGAATTTTTGTTTTATTCGAAAGGAATTTTTGGAAATGCTCTTTTCTAAAAAAAGACGACGTCTTTTTTTTCGGAAATTCTTTAAAAAAACGTCGTTTGAACGCAAAAAAAGCTGAACGCTCACAAGCCTGATATATATATATATATATGTATATATATATATGTATTTAAACATTTCTTCTGGACACCATACATATTATAAAAGCCTTGGCTTAACAGGGGTACTTACTTAGGATGCTCACGAACGGCACAATGACGCGAACTGTGAGTCGAATGGGTTTCTCATGATAAATATCCACAAACTTGGACTCTCGCCCGGCGCTTTCCACCACCTTGAATCCGGTAATTTCTACAAAAAAAAGGATAAATTATACAAATTGTCGTTAATGTATTACTTTTCAGTAGGGCTGTACCGGTTTGGATTTTTTCTTCCGCGGGTCGGTAATCACAATTCCCGCGGTTTTGCGATATACGCTATATTTATAACCCCCCCCCCCCCCCCTCCCCCGTGAAGTAATGTGTTTTAAGCACGTGCAGTAAAAAAAAAGAAGTGAGTCCTGCGTTTCTCAGCTTCCCACACGCCTGTATGTTTGCTTTCATGTGTGCATATTACATTCAAAAGTAACGAAACATTACACAGATCGTAGGCAACGTGGATAAGGCTAGAACGCAAATGGAATTTTATTATGATTATGGAAAATTGCGCTCCCCAACATCCTAAGGTCGGGTTTGCTCCATCTTTTGATCAAAGGTATTTTAAAGTTTCGTTTTGAAAACGGTGAATACCTACTGGTTATGACCGCGCTCCGCCAAACATAACGCCCACATATACAGCCAAATGTTTCATTTTTTTTTTTGGCCGGTCATGACGGTGACTTGCTAAGACCGTGTAATGCTCACGTACCGCGGTATAGGGTAATGTAAATTACCGTCGTTAATGCCCTACTTTTCAGTCATGGAATACTAGTGTATATAGAATCCGCTGTTACTTTATACATAGGGCTGGAACTCACGATTGGTAATCGGTAGACTGTAGTACAACAGGTATATTTTTCTATCGCTACCGATCATTTGGAAATTTAAAAACTCTACCGAATATATAATTTTTTGTCAATTGGCATTAGTAGATTTATTCTCGTGTTGGATTGCAAAAGATGAATATTTTTCTAGAATTTATCCAATACCGATACTGTCTACCAACGTTATTTAAAAAAATCTATGGATAACAATTTAACACAGCTTGCTACCCACATCCAATACCGAAGGTGGGATTTTTCTACCGAGTCCCAACTCTGTTTATATAGAATCTGCTCTAGAGAGTTATTAAGGATAAGTCAAGGGGATTGAGTCTGGGTCTGTTTTTACATATATAAATATCAATAAACTAGAGGATGTTACCCAGCGCTGCTCAGGATTTTCCAACCTGAAAATAGTCTTGGGAATAGGAAAAAATCATAATAAAATCAGTTCCTTAAAAACACATTATTGGGTCTTTATTGTAATTTCTTCCTTTTTCTATTATTTAAGGCTAGATATTTAAACATCGTATTTATTTCGTAGTTATTTTTAAGTCATTTCATAGAGTGCCGAAGTCACGTATAATAGCACGTATGAATCGGGATCGGGATATTTGTTGGTCGCCATTGAATGGAGAAAGACAGCGTTAAATAAATCTTAAGTGAAAGTGAGACTTCATATGTTGTCATAGAGAATTTAGAGTGCTGAATTCACGTATGGTAGGGCTGAATATAAGAGTATTTTTTTGGTCTCAGTTGATAGGAAAATAGCGTCAGAAAAATCTTAAGAGATAGTGAGATTTTTATCGTTATCGTGGACAATGGAGAGAGATGTCACATTAATCTCCATGTTTGGAAAAATATATAATCGGAAAGAAATTAAGAAACAGTGATACTTCAATTTTATATTATGAAATAGAAATACTGATGTGACATAAATTAGAGAACACGACTCTCCATTTTTCATTTTTTTAATTTGGTTGCGTTCTCAAAGGTTGTTATTACGGTGGGGAATAAGCATAGAGATATAAATTTATACTTTTATGGGAATAACGCAATAAAAACTTTAACAACTCAATGTCATTCACAGATAATTTGATCCTACATAAAAGTAGTTCCATTCCATCTTCATTGACATTTCTTCCATTTTCTATTCCTTAGGGCTGGGTATTTAAGCATCATAAACATAAGTATTTTTAAGTATTTTCATAAAGCACTTTAGAGTGCCAAAGATATGTATAGTATCACTGAATATCAGAGTATTTGTTTGGTCTCCGTTGATTGATGGGGGGGGGGGGGGGCAACAAAGAAAAAACTTAAAAGAGACTTCATATCTATATGAAGAAAAAGTTGAGAGTGATGTGATATCACTCTCCATCCTTTGGCATTTAGGCATTATTAAAATTTTATTAGCGCGAGGCTGCGTTATAAAAAGGTGTTATTTCTGTAAACTTTATTGGGGGAGGGGGAAGACCGGGACAGAAAGAACTTATTTTTATGTAATTATTGGAAAAACAATTTTTCCGATAAACACCCAATAAAATAAAAACACGTCTTACCACTTCAAAATCATTTACAGAAAATTTGGTTAAAATCTAACTAGACAATTTTTAAAATCGACAAAAACTTTTTGGCGAAATAAAATAAGCATGGCGATGACGAATTTTCCAGGAGTTTAAAACCCCACTAAAACACTTCCTTAGCTCTCAAAACTATTCACTGAAAATTTTGTCAAGATCTAATGAATCGTTCGAGAGATACAGTGGAACGAACAAACGAACGGAATTTTTATTATTAGTATAGATAATAAAATATTATATGCACATAATTACTCTTCATATAAAAGAAAATTGGATAATAACTAAAATGCAGTCTCTAGACTCCTCTTCACATTCTGAGATCACGGAAACCTTTTCAGATATGACGTTGATTATTATTTTACTTTTTTTAAAGCTATTTTTTAACTAAATGACTTTTATCCCACTCACCAGATGACTAGACCGATCCTTCTTCCTCTTCAGATGGGACTCCTTCTCGATCTTTAGATATCTTCTTTTGTGAGGAGTCACTGACCCATCTCAGAAGAGGGTCAAGCATCGATCTAGTCATCGGAGTGTGAACAAAGGATCCCTCAGTTAATTAATCTAATATTTGATTACAATACTGGTCTTAGTCTAAAGCAAGGAATACTAGAAACGAGATGGAAGGATGACTCTTTACCTAAGTAGGTAAACGTGGTGTATTTCAACACCCATTATTTTTATCGAAATTGATCTCCATTAAGTGTAAATTGGCTCAGAGTAGTTGAAGTGCTCTATTGCATTTTTTAATTTAATAAAGATATAAAACATTAAAACCGAAAAATATAATATATACATTAACATATAAAATA
The DNA here is from genome assembly GCA_013387185.1 of Caligus rogercresseyi. NCBI lineage: Eukaryota > Metazoa > Arthropoda > Copepoda > Siphonostomatoida > Caligidae > Caligus > Caligus rogercresseyi. The sequence continues at coordinate 25,590,089 of CP045891.1, forward strand.
AATAAGTAGGATTTATGTGTCCTGCTTCCGTATTGATTTCCCGGTGCGCGAAAAAGTCACCCTTCCATGTATTCTAGTATTCCTCGTCTAAAGTTAACATTCATCTAAGAGTAACATGAACAATAAGTTACATCACATCTGACGATCCATTAAATAGATTAATATAATTGGATTTGAGTCCCAATATATTTAATTGGTTCTGTAGTTATTTAATATAAATACATATAAATAAGACAAGTAGGAAAATTAGTGGGGATTCCACAACTTCTAGCAATCCCTGCTTTAGTACATCAAATATCATTTGCCTCAAGCCTGCCTCAAGGAACTGTATTTCCCTGAACTAATTACTACGAAAAACAGGATTATTGCATTTTAAAAGTATTTCATTATTAACTTGAGGCCTTGACGATGTGTCATCTTTATTCTTTGAAGCATGTCTCTTTAACTCATATATGGATTTTAACATACAAAACACGTATTTGCTCTGGAGGAATGTACATTGAATACATTTATAGACTTTATCTCTAAATCTAAATCGTATGATAAAATGAGTATAAAGAGATGTGCAAATTAAATCCGACGGTGATTGGAGCATTATTTTTATCACTCCAAGATAATTAACTATAGAGCATTATTAATAAAGCAAGAAAGTTTGATAGTTATCTATAAGAAATCAACTATGAACTTAAAAAAATAAAATGTTTTTGTGTAATGATGGGCATGTAAGATATTTCCCGACTATACATAATCAAAGAGAACGAAAAATGAAACAGCATATAATATAATGAGCGATCAATTAATAATCATTTTTTGAGCGATGAAACTCCAAAATAAAAAAGGAAAACACAGCTTTTCAATATTCCATTTAAAACTTTCCAACTTTCTATTCATGAGCAATAAGCCTTTGATTTCTTTACTATGATTATTTTCATTCGGACCACTGAACGGAAAGATACAGAGACGATTATGTAATATGAAGGAAGTATGTTTATTAAAGGATTTAAAAAGTATTGAAATAGATTTAAAAGTATTGAAATATATTTAAAAAGTATTGAAATAGATTTAAAAAGTAATGAAATAGATTTAAAAAGTAATGAAATAGGTTGAAAAAGTATTGAAATAGATTGAAAAAGTATTGAAATAGATTGAAAAAGTATTCGAAGGGTTTATCATTGAATAAATTTCTTTGTTTGTTTGAGGATTGAAAATATCAAACTCAACGTATGCAGAGATAAAAACAATTTTGGTAGAACATTATTTGAAAAAAGGGAGCATCATTTTTCATGTCATGGCTATAAGTCTCACGCTTTTGGCCTGAAACACAAGCATCCCCACGTTCTCACGCCACTGGCTCTTCCACCAAATCCCCAAAACTTTAAAACCCTGTATACTACTGTATGAAACTTTTAACATTTTATAAAGTGCCAATCAAATCAATATGATTCCAAAGCATTTTCACAAAAACCAAATTAATATTTCACCACATGTAATAAATGTACTAACGGCTTCAATGAATGGATTTAAAAATGTTTTATAACGCAGTCTTCTCAGGAGGAAGCGGTTTGCCTCCTTGGTTTTAAGGATTCGACTGATTCAATCAGATAAACTATCTCATACCTTATTACTACACTGCCCCCATACTACAAAACCATGATCATAACAAAACAACCATTCTTCCAATTCTAACTAGCATACATATTAATTCATTTGTGACGCTGAGAGAGTATCTATGGGATTTTATTTGTTGCTATAGTGTAGCATAGGGGGGGGGGGCATATGGCTTTATTCAAGGCAGCTTGTATGTTCAAAAGGTTCTACAAAGCTCATAGAAAATGAACTAAGTGCAAGGTAAATGTTGTTGTTTTTCGCTCAATTCTACCTGAGAGTATGATGAGTAGTTAAGTAACCTCGTAACAGTATATTTTATATATACTTCTAGTTTCAATGTAGGTAAAAAAAAATATAGAAAATATGTTTATTTCGGCAAATAATGGGACTTTAGCAGCACAGTGATTTTGGAATGAGATGTTAAGGATGCATCATACTGCATCAATATCCACTGAATGGACTTGCAGAAGTAAAAATAATAAAAATAAAAAGGCGGTTTTTCAAGTTTGAAAAAGAAGGATAAGAAGGAAGGGAAATTTGCCGGGTGACCAAAATATATGATTGGCTCTACTCTTAATAGAAGTTGATCCTTAAGCTTGAGCATGGAATGGATTCATTCTTATGCCGAAGAGAAGATCCGTCTTATGTACATAATATGTTGTATATAAATATAGTGAAAGAAGAGCTAAAAATATGTAATACGCCTTCGTAGTCGTTGAAGCTAGGGCTAGACAGCATCAAATAATCAATAATAGTTGTGTTTTTTTGTGAGTGAGATATTGAGGCTGGATGTGGCTGCTCTGCTATCTGCTAACAAAAGAAAGAGGGAGGGGAGACTGGGCTGTGTGGCTGGTGCGTGCTGTTTGGACTCTGCCCGCATCCCCGCCTTTTTCCTTTTCCTCCTTTTCTTTCTTCTTCTCTCTTCTTTTTTTTCTTTTTCATTCTCCCTTTTTTCCCTTTTCTTTTTCTTTTGAATCATTTGAAAAAGTGTCTCTCGGCTCTCCTTCCTTTGGTCCACAGCCTCAAGACATGGAGTGATCATGCCCTCCAAGAAGAAAGGCGGGGATGACCGCGGGATCTCCGGGAGCGGACGGATCTCCTGCAAGGAGTGCGGGAAGAGCCTGGCCAGCCCTGGGGCCTAGACGCCCACGTTAAGACCGTTCACGGACAGAAGATCTTTTCCTGCGAATACTGCGAAAAGGCATTTGCCCGCAAGGATCACCTCGTAAACCATGTCCGGAGCATTCACACGGGACTCAAGCGATGCACGCAGTGCAATCTCAGCTTCAACGGACGCGAGGGTCTGGCGGAACATGTGGCACAGCATCACCCCTACCTGGCCTCACTCCCAAGACAGCCAGGGACATTCTTCTGTCCGCATTGCTCAAAGAGCTTTGCCTCCAAGTACAAACTCAAGCAGCACTCCTTCCTCGTCCACCAAAAGGTTCTGGGAGACATCAAGAGCCATGATGCCAGCGGGGGACTCCAGGGCACAGCCGCCGCCACGCCACAACTCAAGAGCAGCCCATCCCAAATACAGATCCACCACCACGCCACCACACAGCACCATATCGCCACTGTGCAGCAGTTGGCGACCCAGCAGCAGCAGCAACAACAAGCACGCATCACTGCAGCTCCGATCGCGGTGTCCTCGCTCTCTGGTCTGCCCGCCTCGGCGCTCCTCCCTCAGCACCCGGTGGGCAGCCTACTCAGCGGCAATGGGGCGCCACTCTCACTCAACACCTCGCCAGCTCCTCTCCCCAAGCAAGTCAAGCTTCTCAACACCTTAGCGGACCCGAGTCCCGTAAGAAGGAGTCCTGCGCCTGCCCTGTCTGCAAGACACTCTGCGAGACCCCGGACAAGCTCATGAAGCACGTGGCTGCCAAACACCCTGGGGACGCTCAAAACCTGGAGATCCTCTACAAGTGCGCCTTTTGCTCCGGGACCTTCCTTCAGAGTGGCTCCCTGGAGACGCACATACTCAGCTTCCACACGGAGACCTGCTGCCTCATCTGCGGCTCCAGCTTCTTCGGGTCCCAGAGCATTGCACGCCATGTGCGAGAGGCACATGGGCCCAAGAAAAATGGTGCTCCAGCAGTCATCTCTGGGCTACCACTGCGACGTCTGCAAGGACAACTTCTCCCAGATCTCGGCCTACGAAGACCACGTTCTTCAAAGGCACACCTGGAGCCGTGGGGGCGACCCGGGACTCAGTCGGAAGCGCTCCGTGGAGGAAGAGCTCAACGCCCACCTGGGCAAGAAGCACCGACCCGCCTCCTCAGCCTTCCCCAACGCTGCGCCAGGGGACAGCAACAACGTGGTACTCCTCATCTGCGAGTTCTGTGATCAGCTCTTCACGAACGAGGAGCACAAGGAAGAGCATCTACGGGAGTTCCACCCTTTCAAAGAGCAGGGGCGCCTCCACTACCAGTGCGAAATCTGCGAGTCCCTCTTCGACACGGAGGGGCACCTCGACGAGCACATTGGGGAGTGCCATCAGGCACCCCCAGACATATGGAATGAACACTTCTCCAAACCTGTAGTTGTCGTGGAGGAAGACCAGAGTGAAAAGTTCCGGCGACTCTTCCTCCAAAGCGATCAGCTCTTTGCGCATGCAGTGCACGACGATGACAAATTCAAGTGCCGGGATTGCAACGACGTCTTCTTCGACGATGCCGTAGCCCTGGAACGGCACGTCGCCGCCGTGCACCCTGTTCCGGACGACCCCGAAAATGGAAGGGTCAAGGTCTTTTACCAGTGCACGCTCTGTGAAGACCTATTCCAAGACGGGGAAGCCCTCGACCTCCACTGCAGGACCTTCCATCAAAACGGGGCAGCCACCGTCAAACACTAGCAGTAATAACACCGCAACCAACAACAACAACACATCCTCGTCTACATCTTCAACAACAGCACACCCACCACCAACAACTAATAACAGTGCAGCAGCAGCCTCTGTGCCACAGGAAGACGTCAAAGTCAACATACAAGCACTCAATGACGACAAAGAAAATGAACAAGAATCTCACAATAAAATCTTAGGCACTGATTTTGTATACCAACCGTGCTGCAGTGTTAATATATATACAGATGTGTCGTAAACGTACCATACCTACTACTACTACCACTACTTCACTAGACTTATCTTTTAAAGAAGAACAGCTGAAGTGGTGGCTCCATCAAAAACTAATAAGAGGGGATATCAATGATTACAATGATAGTATGGACCCCACATATTTCTCTCTCTCTCTCTCTAAATATATATTAACTATATACCTATTATATAAATCATATATTTCCTTCATATTCTATTTTCGTTTAATTTTAAATGAATGTAACAAAAAATAATGATTATACTCAATCTCAATGCGTAATTATATTCATTAGTAATTTACCTCTGTCTCTCTATATACACTCATATTTTAAAACAAAAGTTAACTTCTCTCTGTCAGGATTTATTTTAGCTAATTACCGTTTTTTCTGTCTCGTCTCCATGTACATAAAGTGCTTCATTGTCAGTTTTTACAGTCCCTCGTCACACCTTCTAAATAACTAACAACGACACAGACATTTATTTACCTCTTTATCTCATCCAAAATGTGTGGTGTCATTCCTCGCTAGCATAGATAATAACACATCATTAATAAAAAGTGTGTGAAAATATCCGTGTGTGTGTATGTGTGTGTTTATGTGATTCCTGTGGGATTATTTCGGTTCTTAGATCATTGGTCAAAAAGGTGAAGCAGCTATGAAGTGCAAATATAGCTTTATTTAAAATCTACTGAGCTCAAGAACATTTAAAAAAAGTATTTACAGTTTAATAAATATCTAATCCATCTAAATGTCTCATATATTTTAATCTGCTTCATTGCTAAAAAAGAGTTAGGAGCTTGCAGAATAGATGTGAAAGTATCATCACCTAGAGAGCCAAAGGTTTAAACTAAACTAATAACTAAATCCTTTAAACTAAAAAAAAGCGGTTGAATATTTTATATAGCTTTATTTCATAAAAATATACAGTTTAATTGATCCATTTAAACATCATCTTTATCTATTTAGTCTGGTTGATTGCTCATAAAGAAGTTCCGAAGTGGATGTGTGAGTCATCATCGACTAGAGAACCAAAGATTGATCTGCTGTCAAACTAAACTCTACATATTTATTTACATAAATATCTATACGAAGTATAATATTTTAAAGCTATATATTAATATTTTTTAAGAGGACCTCACTTGCTAGCTTTGTCCTTCACTGCAAAAAAAAATACAGCCTCTTTTTGCGATTCATTTTTTAATATGGATCAGTGTATTAAGGGAGCGGTCCTAGGATCCGCTCTTTGATGATAGCGTTTTAGAGAGTGAGTCTCATCACAGGTAATTCTCCAGGTTGTCGACCCTTACAGCGTACTTTCTACTTACTGGGCAACAAAATCTTCAACCATCATCACCTTAACTTTTTTGATTTCCTGAGGAGGCCCTATCAAACACATACATGCCTCATACTCACTCTGTTTCACTTCAGCAGTGCTGCCTGCATTTGTATCGTACTCAAGATTCGGGACAGGTAGTTGCAATGAATATGCCTAAGCGTTTTAACCACTTGGTTCATCTTCTTCCAAGGTAAATATTTACAGGTACTACGATTAAGGAAACATGAATAAGATCAGTCTTTTTCCAGTGACGTCAGAGGGAAAATCCTTAGTTACCCTTATAACTATGATTTATGAGAAATCCTAGCTGGAAGAGTTGGAGATCAAGAATTTAGTATGTTTTGACGAATTCAACGCGTCAAATTCATATTTAATGAATTTAAAAATATGTTATAACTTTATAATTAATTCCTTCGTGACGTCACTGAACTATAAATCTGTAGATTAGTCTCTTGCATTTTTTCCATTATAGTAATACCTATATAGTGTCTTCTTAACTTAGTTGCACTACAATCAATCATTACTGTGCACGTAACTAATAATTATTCACATCTGGAAAATATCTATTAAAGATAAACAAAAGTGGTTTGATCCATAATAGGCAGTAAGATAAAAATAGCTGATAGAATTTGATCTATAGACATATTAAGAGGTGTGGATCAATAAAGTATATAGTGGTTAATTCATTTAAATAATTTGCTTATCTATGACTCAATTGATCTAATATATGATCCCCACAGTGCCAGGGTATGTAAAAACCCAAATTTCGAAAAAACCCACGGTAAAACCCGGGTTTTTAAATGGTTTTTTAGGGTTTTTTCAAAATTTTGGTTTTTTTACATACCCTGCACAGTGCTCGAGGACTTTATTTGCATATCAATAACTTTATAATTAGTAAAATCGAAATTACTCCCTATTGAGTTCATTTTCTCCTAGTTAGCCTGTTAAATATTGGGGCGTTTTCTAATAACAAAACTTTTGATTCATAGTTTGATAAATGATATCCATGATGTTTTATCATTAAGTTCTTTTTCATCTTTCATGCCAGTCAAAATGACTCAATCCCTTCACAAGATTGGGCCTTAGTCTATTACTACTATATAACATGTATCTAGGACTGAATCATACTTTGATAAGGTTCAAACGTTCGGCATTAGATGACTCTTCATTAAAAGCCTTATTATGCAATCAAGATTTAATCATCTGTGTCTCTCTCATATTCTTAGCTTACTTCAGTGTTACACTATGGTATTGTTCATAAGTATATTTCAGAACGATTTTATGCGCTCAACTACAAAGAGAGTTGATAATTAAGAATTATATGAATCACATTGTTGTATATTACTGAGAAAAACAACGGCTTAAGAAAAATATTGAGATTTTTAGTATCTGATTTATGCTATCACTTATGATAAAAAAGATCAATAATTCAGTGTGGGTTCAACACTTTTGTTACTTTTAATTTGTATTAAAAGTCTACCTGTAAGATTCCTTCCTAAAATGAGCATAACTCAGTGATTTACTCTTTACGTTTTTAGGAGTTTTTTCCTCAATAGCAGAACTTCATATAGGACTACTTTCACAGAATTGAAATTTTTATTAATTTATTGAATAAGGAATAAGAACCACAAATCTTTGGTTCAGATCTAAAAAAATCTTAGAAAATGATGATATATAAAACAAACTTTGAGTTTTTGAGAAAAAAAGATATATGTTTTATCCATCAAACAATGAACTTCTTTTACAACATTATTTGGGAGTAATAATATAATTAATAATTTGGGATTTAAAAAAATAACATTTGATAGATAGATATAACTCAAAATAGGTAGGTGCTATAAATGATTGCGCAAATCAAATATGTATGATGGGTATTGAGTACCTACACAAGAATAGGTCGGACATGCTTTGCTTATTCGAGCAGATTGCAATGAATATATATATATATATATATATACAAAATACATCCGATCCGAAGAACTCAGAGCTATAATGCTCTCAGCAGCGGCAAGATTTGGAGCGTTTTCGCTATGGACACCGTCGCTTCTGAAAAACTCTTAAGGCGTCACCGGAAAGGATAAAATACTTCCCATCAAAGTCCAACATCTTTTAAAATAATAAAACAATATTGAAATTTTACTGATGTTTAAAAAAATATATTTCTTTATAGTTGGGCATTCTATATGAAGTACCAGTTAGTTATGTGATTTTATATTTGTATAACTTTGTTAATCTTTTTTTTTTTGAAGTTTTAATTTATGACTACAATGTCTATTTATGTATTTTAATACAGAATCTCTTCATTGAAATAAAGATTTATAAAAAATCATACTTTAGCGGATTAACTAATAAGCAATCGCTTTAGAAGCATCTGATCGGTTTTTGCTTTTTTGGAAGACCAAACATAGAACACCCTAAGAAATGTTATTGGGACAATTGTTCAATCCCTTAACATTAAGAACTAGAAAGGTAATTAAAATTGACACTGCAGGACAATCAGCATAGGCATGTAATGTGTTGACATATAATTTGCCACAGTCCTTGCAATGATTTTCAAATATCATGCAATTATAGGAAATCTGTAATTAGGCCGTAATTTTTTTCCCATCATGAATCCCCAACGTGGAATACCTAATTATTTCCTCCAATCATCGGGAAGCTCCAGTAATTTCATGTAAAAGTCTACTTAGTTGTTGACATCTTCTTTGGTATTAGGAGGCATCATCTTGATATGCCAGGGACATGACATCCTATGCATTTTAGCATATCTTTGAAGAGGGTATTTTAATCTTCCATCTTTACAAAATTCGAAGTTCATTGTGAAATTCAATTCAAAAGAGCCATGAGTCAATGCTATATCCTCGAGTAAAGGAGTAAATTTCTAATGAAGAATGGCTTGCTTTCATTTTGATGAATTTTATCCACTATACGCTGGACTAAACTTCAAAAACATACGTTGGGCCTCTGCCCATATTTTGATGAAGACTCTGTTGTCTTATTGCTTAAAATAGAACTGAATAAAAGCTTTAAATAAAGATACTGTTGGTGATAGATCTTCTCCATTCCGTTTCTGAATTTGGTTTAAATCGACAAAAAAAATTTTTTTTTTTTGGAATACTAATGAATAAAAGGTTAATCTTCCACCTATCAAAGACTTTGGTCTCTTTAATGTAGGGATATGTTTCTTATGAAAAGGAGTTGAGAGCCATAATTGTTCCTTTTCCATGACCTTTTCTGCTATCAAGAGAGAAGCTGTTGCTTTATACAACACACTAGGGACAACTTGAGTATTGTATAAATCAATCCTCTTTTGTAAATTAATTTATTTCCATGAAGCAATTCGATTTGGAATTGAAGAAAACATTACTCTCCAGTTATCAGCATGATCCCTTTCGATCTCCACTCAACTCCTAAAATAGAGACTTTTCTTCTTACCGGGCAACCCTATGTATTTTGTCCTTCCTTTGTGTCCCATGCGCCAATAGGAAGAACAAATGTCTTTGATCGTTTAACTCCAACCCTGACCTCTTCTGGAATGTTCAAAAATGCTCACGAGTATTTCAACTCTTTTGATGAGTTGAGTCTCCGTATTGGCTTCAACCGAGAGAGTTACGTCGTCAGCATATAAATAGATGAGATGTGTGTATTATGCCATCTTAACCCCAAATCCATTATATATCTATTTTAGAAGAATAACTACTCTTTATTGCCAAAAACAAATAGTATAGGGGCAGATGGTCATCCCTACCTGCAGCTTTTCTTCATTCAATTGATTTTCTCTGTCGTCCTCCATAGAGATCAAAAATGACCCATTAAGTAGGGTTGCTCGGACAGGACTGAAAATTGTTTGCTTAAAAAACGTTTTACTACTCGAAGAATGTGGAGATGTGAATCGAGTCAAATGCTTTTTTGAAATCGATGCCTATGATTGCTCTTAATGTATTCAGCCGGTCGAAAGACTCGATAACTGCCTGTACGTTTCACGAAACATCCGAATTTTTCGGAATAAAAAAACCTTTGAGAGATATTAATCCTTTTATTCAACTCCGGCTCCATCTCTTGGTCCAAAATACCAGAAAGTATCCTGTAAGAGTTGTTAAGTACAGTAATCGGTCCCCAGTGATTGAAGTCCGTGCCATTTCCTTTTTTTAGAATCAAGGCAATTAACATGACTCATCAGGATGTCATCAAGATAAGTGCCAGGTCGATTCTAGAAGACTGGTTCCCATTTCTCCATGACACTAGTTGATTTGTACTGAACTTTTTGATTCAATCTACCAAATTCCATCCATCTGTTATTCAAAAAGGTCTAGTTATGATACTCAGACAAAAAATCTAAATCGACATTAAGATCGTCTATTAGAATGGAAGGAAGATAACTAAACACTTTGGAACCAGAGCTTTGAAGTATTCGGAAGATCGTGCATTAGGTCCATATGCGTTAATCAACAGAAACTAATTCCATTCGAGGTACATAAATTTTTATGCCAATCGCTTTCGTTTGAATATCCTCAACACTTTCGGCCACGTTTATCTATTTAGAAACGAACGCCTCTTCTGGACCGAGATCCTCTGAAAAAGGTGCAGAAAAATTCCGGTTGGCACATTTACAATCAGACTAAAGTATTGATTTCAGAAATAATGTTTTACTTATTTACTTTACAATATTACATTATTGAGCTCTGAAAATGTACGTATTGTATTTAACATATATGTATGAGTAGTTTTATCTTCCCTATTTAAAAAAAACTGCAAATAAGGCCAACCTTCTATACCTTTATACTACCAACAGAACTGAGGACGATTCCCATCGATGTACGATGCATTGCGTTGAATATGAAAATTCCCTGTCTACATGACAAATTGTGAACTCTGACAGCAAAAGAAGTTAAGTACTTTCCATTTTATTCTGTATTGTAAGCAATCTTATTAAAATACTTGTTAAGTTTTTAAGAACAGTATATATTTTTAAATTTTTTTATTTTTTTATGTATCGTATTTCTTATTTGATGTTCATATTTTCAGTTACAATTCTTATTTATGCATTTTGTAAATAAGTATGATCTTTTTATATAATTTTATTATATATCTATAACGAATAAAAAGTGTAATATATGATATATATATATATATATATATATAATAATAATAATAACGAAACCTATGAATAATTGCCTAGTAATGTAGTATTGTGAGATGCTTATTACTTCTTTACACAGTGTTTTTGGCTACTACATTGGTGGACCTGCATAAAAGTGATTGCATTGCGCATTAAACTCTGAATTCATATTATGAATTCTATATAGATTGAGAAAAGATGACTAAGAAGATTTTGAATGTTCCTGGACCTGGTTTGATTTCAACCTAATAATATATTACATTTATGGAGGGGGAAAATACTTTCAATATTGACTGAATGTGACATTTCAAGGGTATCATATAGAGTTAACTAAGTTTTGTCTATAAACTAGTTAGATCATTCACAAAGGAAATTAATGGAGTGATTCAACAATACTTTGAGCGACGTTTGAAAGCTTTAGATTTAATTTAATTAGTTTTAATTTATTCTAAACACGTTTTTAAATATATTTTATTTTGTGTTTAATTTTTTAGTCTTGTTTTATATGTGTTTTTAAATTGTTTGACATATTTTTCTTAAATTTGTTTTTTTGTTTAAAATATGTTTTTTAATTGTTTTATATGTATTAAAAACATTATTTCAAATGATATAAAATGTATCATTAATATAATTTTTGATATTCTCAATCTATTCAGATAAATCAGAATGCTCTTAAGGAAATTTAATATTCAAATATATCTCATATTCCAATTTGCATAAATGATAATGAAATCCTCTTTTTTCCAAGTAAATACAAATATCTCTTCATTAAAAAGACATCAATTAAGTAGAATCTTAGCCATAGTTAATATATTGCTTATTAGATATTAATATTTTTTATTTTTTATTTTAACCTTTTAAAATCTTATACTAGTTCAAGCTTTTAACTACCTTGAGTTCAAGTACAACCGTAAGCTTGTAAATACACGGAACGTTTGCTTATCTAAATTTCACCCAACCTATTGTATACATACTATTTTAAGTGGTACACATTAAATAATTTTATGTATTTATACCATATTTTTTCCTTGCCAGACTATACAATTGTAATTTCTATTTTAAGTTTAGTAGTAGTAGTAGTAATGATATATTTCAGGGAACCTAAAACTCAAGTCTATACAAATTCCTAGCTCCATTGTCGAGCTACTAATAAACATTTAAAAAAGAAACACAGCAATAAAATTTTAAATAAATAATAAATACTTTAAATGAATAAACATCCCGGACGAGATTTAAAATTCGACTAGGAATCAGCTCCACGAGCCCACCTTCCTAATATTTTCGCATGTTGCCGTGCTTCCACTAAAGTTTGTGCGTCGCGAAGGTCCGGTGATGAATTCCAGGCATCTGCCATGTTCTTGGCGGCCACACTCCGCGACGTTGAGGCTTTCTTTAGATTGAGAGCTGCCCCTCTCGTTCTTTCGTCGTGACCGACGAGCAGTTCGGCGAGTGGGAGGTGGGGTCATTGGACCTTCCAGACTGCCATTGCCGATTGGGAGTGACAACTTCGTTCACCGTTGGGAGGCCGCAACGGTCCAAGAGGTCCGACGCCCTGATCCGGTCGCTTCGCCGCATTCCATTCAACGTTCGAGCCAGGTCGTTGAGGATGACCTGAACCGCAGCGTTGTCTCCCGCACCGGGTTTCGCGCCTGCTCTGGTCTTGATAACCCTGGGAACGCCGGGTGACCCACGCGCAGACATTGAGCTTTCCAATAACGAGTGCTCTTGTAATCTCGTTAAGGAGCTTGCCTCTTGGGAGGACGGACGCAAGCCTGCGGATTGCACCGTTTCTCCTCCTAATATATATATATATATACTTTGTAGCAATATCATAATAATTCCTGGCATCATTTATCGCATGTTCGCCAGTTTTCAATTTGAGATCATATTAATTTTTCATTTAATGGAATGCTTTTTGGAGCATCTAGGGAAAATGAAAGGATAATAAAACCAAAGGGTTAGAAAAATATAGTTATCGGAAACTCACCATATATATTTTTCGATTCGTAGTACCGATTTCTTTCTTCTTCTAGGTTTGATAATCAGAGTGACGATCCGTTTATCGACAAATATGTGTAAGCGCAATGATCATTTGTTTATTCTTGAGTAATAGTAGCTGCTTTATCTTTTAACATTAACATGTGATATTAATCCTTACAAAGAATTCAATCATGACATGGATTGTAGCAAATGATAATATATAATTAGTATTTGTAAAGTTGATATTCTTATCTCTGAATTACTGATGGTTACACCTCAAAAGCCATAAGTAAAGTCACATTTTAGTGTATAATGTTAACTGATTAAAAAAAATATTATTTCTCCTCTTCTTCCAACGTTTCAAAAATGCTAACTTTTCCCAATCTCCAAGTACGTCTAAGAATGACGAATTACGTCATACTTCGATATAAATGTAGAATATACAGATGTCACATAGTAATAATTCAAGTTTTGTAAGAAATCCCTTGTGCCCATGCATACATTTAATTAAGACTTGCTCCTCTTTCCCAAAAGAAAGTACGTATTTCTATGTCAACCTTTACTTTCCCTCTTCTAATTATATATATCTAGTCATAATGTAACTGTACAAATTATTTTGACATAATTTATGATAGTAATTGAAAAGTGAAATAAAAGGGCGTTGGTGGACATGAATATCCAAGAATAAAGAATTATGGACCTTTATATATATATATATATATATATATATATATATATATATATATATATATATATATATATATATAATATATATATATATATATATATATATATAAGCAGTGGTTTCTGCGATAACTTTTTTTTTCAACTTGCGATAACGATAAAACGATAACTTTTTTCTTAACTTGCGATTAACGATAAAAAAATTCAAAACCCAGCTTGCGATAACGATAAAAATTTCCTCCAAAAAAAGTGACGACGTTTTTTTTTAGAAAAGAATTTCCAAAAAAAGTTAACGACGTTTTTTTTTTAAAGAAAAGAATCTCCAAAAAAGTGATGACGTTTTTTAAGAAAAGAATCTCCCAAAGAATGATGACGTTTTTTTTTTGTTGAAAAGAATCTCCAAAATTAATATTTTTTGGTATTTTTACAAAAGTCGTCTTTGAATTTATCGTTTATCGTTCCTCATTTTTGGGACCAACGAAAAGTGAATGAGCGTAATTTTAGAAAACTTGGTGACGATAACGATAAAAGGTTTGACCTCAGATAATTAGCGTTTATCGTTTATCGCTCATTTCATCGCACGCGGCGGCAACCACTGTACATATATAAGAGACAAATAACATAGTTTCTCTCATTAAGATCTCTATGCATTTATATCTCTATGGCTTATATATGTTATTTGAAAGAAGATTTTTTCTAATAGGAAGCGAAAAGGCTATTTCATTTTATAAATAAATGACTTTCCCCGGCTCGAGTCTCGGTTCCTCTACTTTTTTGAATCTTCCTGAAGGAGATAAAAATGCCCATACTTTGCTGAGGAGAGAGTCTTAAGATCTCCTTTATGTAAATGACTTACTAAATTTATGACTTCCTTTATTTAACAAAAAATATTTATACCACAAACAAATATATACATATATGAACTAAAGATAACCTTATCCAATTCTTTCTTTTTTCCCTCATCATAAAATATAAATGCAATTTCCTCCTTTAATTAAATGAGAATGCTAGAAGTTAAGCTAGTGTATTTTCCTTGTATTATTTCATAGATTATATATATATATATATATGTTTATATTAATAATGCAGCAGGTTAACCAAAATATTTACATACATAGAGAAGAGGAGGCTTAGTTTAAAGCCCTTTCTTTTCTGTACTCCACATAAAGGATATAATCCTAACTCCTTGAATATTAATAACTAACGGCAGTTATTGTCTTTTATACATATACAATATACAATAATATATGTCGTAAATATATATTTCCGTAAATTTTATGGGTTTTGTATATTTTTGTAATCCTTTTTTCTATTTCTGTTAGTGTCCTTATCTCTAATTACATCATTAGTTTTTGTTTGATTTTTATTCCCATATTATTATCGTCCAATTCCTTGAAACGTTCATCATACTTGTCTTCATCTTTTTCTTCAAAGAAAGCATTCCGGCACACTTTCCCTACTGATGCAATTCAAAGAGTACAATCCAATGTTTGTATTTTCCCAATGCTAGTGGACCCACCGATTGATACTTTTTTTGTATAATAAAATGGGTTTAATTGCTTGTTAGAGATATGTATTCAAGGCTTGTTTTTACATGTAACTTAAAAATTCTTTTAAAGCATCAATTCATTGTGCATTTCTAATGACCTTCAAATGCATTTTAACATTAAATGCATGAAAATAAGTAGTCGATATGCTTGATGGGCAATTCATATCTCACTCACATTACAGACAAGGCCGTTAGATTTTCTGTGGGTGGTGCAATGATAATAAAGGCTGGACGCTTTGGGATTTAGTTTTTTTCTTCAACTCTTTATAGTCCAAATTGAACTTTCAAGTCGCTCTTAAAATTTACTAATGAGGGAGAACAATAAGTTAAGAGATCATGTTTGGTAGCGCCGAATTTGGAGTATTTGTTAACCTTCCATTGTTGGGAAAAAAGACAACGAAAGAAAAAAAAAAGTAAAGAAAGTGATTTTTATGATAAAACCAGAAGAGTGAATTGACGTCATCTTACTTCTTACCAAAAATATATTAGATATGAAGTTTCTCTATCCTCTTAGTTTTTTCTTCTGTCGTTCTCTTTCCCACAACAATGGAGAGTTAGAAAATAGCCCGATATTCAGCGCTACCATACGTGACTTCTGCACTCTATGATCTCTATGGTTATGATATTTGGAATATTTTTTTTTTAAATTCGTTAAACCATCTCTTGAATATAACAGGAAATACTATAACACCTGGAATAGGAACTCCCTCCTTTTATGTCAAGGTTTAACTACCTTCGTAAAAAAAAGGGAAAAGAAGGGATTAAATCCTGATAGGAACTCCCTTTTTTACGAAGGTAGTTAAACTTTGACATAAAAAGAAGGGAGTTCCTATTCCAGGCTATAGTATTCCATGAATATACCAACGAATTTATTATGTTTTATCTTCGTATTCGTTGATTATTTTTTTTATTGATAGGTAAAAAAAACACCAAATAAACTGCAAATACATCAGATGACAATATATATAAATTTGCTTAATATTGACTAAAAAGTAATTGCTTAGCTTTTTTGTTATTCGTCCGAGGCATTAGCTATATACTCGCTATTTTCCAATATTTAGAGTATTTTTCATGGCAGCTGGATCCTATGCATCATATCAATATTATCTTTCATTATATTTGAATATGACAAATTGCTGAAACATATAAATGTCAATTCATCCCGTCTTATAAAATATATGTGGGTTCACCCTATTGGCTTAAACAAAAAGACGTTCTGTTGAAGTCTCTTGAGGCATTGCTTTTTTAATTTTGAGATCCCCCATCCGAGTCTCATCCATAAAAACATAAAAAACAATGGCTTAATACTAGTGCTCTTAAATGAAAACTTTATACGACTTTAGATAGTCAAACAAGGTAACAAAACACATAAAAACAATGTTTAGTTTTGTGTGTGAGTCATATAAATAAAATAAATCAATACTTACTCATTTTGAGGGATTTTATTTTCACATGCGACAAGATATGGCAGCATTGAATCTGAAAATACCTCTCCACCTTTTTTAAATTGTCGATTAGTCAGCTAAAATGATCAATTCACTCTTTATTTCTGCTTCAAACAACAAGCATTTTACGTTATAATACTGTGGAAAACATTTTAATACTGAAATATAAATAGTAATCTTATATATCCTTATTTAGGTATATTTAAGTACATAGTATTTGGCCACAGATAATGTAATCATGGTTTTTACATTATCCCAGAATCCCACACTTACCTATAATAAATAAAATTGTAATATATTATACAATAAATTAAAAATAAATGATTTAAATAATGATCTATGAGAATAAGAATAAACAAAACGCCTTGAAGGAAAGAGGGACACAAACATGTTTATTTCTTATGTCGAAAATGAATTGAGTGAGCAAGAAAGCAATTTCAAATCAAAATTATCAAATATGAGAAGAATACTTATTTTTAAGTTTTTTTATTTTATAAAAATGCCGTGTAAATACTTCAAAAGCATTTTAAGACCAGTTGTACAAACATGTTTTTACCCTTTATTAAAAACCCATCATATTCTTATTTCTATTGAGGTCAATGTTTATACGGTTCAGTTCCACATGGACTCGATACTTTTTTTTTTTTCAAGGAACCTAATGGATTAATTCAACTCGAGTTGTTATATCAATGGACATATTTACACTTAATAATGAACTTAATTCATGCATTCTATCAAAAAAGTTGTTCTCGCAAAGTCATCAATATAGATGATCTTTTCAATTAATGACACTATATTATTTATTTTCTAAGTCCGTTAGTTAGAGGGAAGACCAATTATGTACAGACATGAGCAAACAAAATAAACATATCTTCTTCTTGAATATGAGTTGTTATTTTAGGTTACTGTAATTTCATCGCGCGTAAATTTGTCGCGGAACTTTTTATAGCCGTTTTTTGTCGTGAGTATTTACCTCGCTTGTTCTTTTATATTCAGTTAATTTTGTCGTTCTTCTGTTTGTAGTGGGTATTTTTGTCGCAAAGTTTTTTTGTAGTGTAGTATTTTCCTCGTTCGTCTTTTTCTCGTGGGTATTTTTGTCGCGTAGCTTTTTAGTAGTGAACCGTTTTCCGCACGATTTATTTTCTTACTTTGTAGACCTAATCACGTGGGCTCAGTTGGGAGTACCATGGGGTTTTAATCTACCGCTGACACTTTTTTGGGAGAATAGACACAGAGTTTTGCACACCTGAGCCTTAGTTGTTCCGCCAGGAGTACTATGGATTGAAATTGACTGCCGACTCTTATTAAGGTGGAAACACCCGGCTTAATACTTTCGTAGACCCTAATCTAATGGCATGTGCCTACTTTAACCGGGTGTCCCATGGTTTGAAATCCACCACCGACTCTTCTAAAGGTGAAAACACCCGGCCTAAAAAAACATACCTTAACGTAAAGGATTTCATCGGCCTCAGCTAGGTGCCCCATTGGTTCGAAATCTACTACAGACTGGGTCGTAAGAAAAACCAGTTAAAGAGTTTTTCAGACACTAGGCCGATTGTTTTTCACCTTAGTAAGAGTCGGCGGTCAATTTCAATCCCATAGTACTCCTGGCGGAACAACCTAAAAAGTGTCAGCGGTAGATTAAACCCTATGAGACCCCCCACCTGAGCCCGCGAAATTAGGTCTACAAAGTAAGAAAATAAATCGCACGGAAAACGCTTCACTACAAAAAAGCTACGTGACAAAAATATCCACGAGAAAAAGACGAACGAGGAAAATACTACACTACAAAAATGTTTCGCGACAAAAATACCCACAACAAAAAGAAGAACGACAAAATTGACTGACTATAAAAGAGCAAGCGAGGTAAATACCCACGACAAAAAAACGGCTTTAAAAAGATCTGCGACGAATTTACGAACGATGAAATTACTGGACAATGTTTTTTTTTTTTTTTAATATGTATTTCGTGACACTCTTCTAAAAATATTCATTGACAATGATGTAATATTCGAGTTAGAAAGGAGTTAACAATAAAATAATGGTGGGGTATTAATAGATTCTTTAAAAAAACCAGGTAAGTGCACTGTTATTTTATTCAATTAATATAAATAGGTGGAAAAATATTAGTGCCTCCAAAGGAATCTTAAATGACAGGTTCATGCTATATGACCTAAATGACAAGTTAGGCTTCGTAGCATAATACCAACTGCTCTTTTTTTTAATCAATCACGTTTCAAAACGTTCATATCTTATTTTATCCTTAGTTATTGAATAAGTATATCATATTATATATATATATAATATATATATATATATATATTCTATATATATTAATGTATATATATATTTATATATATATATACATATATATATATATATATATATATATTATATATATATATATATATATATATATATATATATATATATATATATATATATATATGTTGCGGGCAATATGGACAATCGGGCATTATTCATAATGCCCGGGCATTATGAATATGCCTTACTAAGCGGGCATTATTCATAATGCCCGACTCTGCGGGCAATATGAAAATAATTATAATTCATGTTTTACGAGCTCATGCTTCATTTTTTGAAATTTGTGTGTATGACTTGAATAATATCAACGTAATTCTGGGTTCAAATATAATTATGAGTCCTTCAAAAGGTAATAATAGGTATATTTTTTTGGAATTTTTTTTTTTGAAGGACTCATAATTATATTTGAACCCAGAATTACGTTGATATATTCATAATTATACACACAATTTCAAAAAATGAAGCATGAGCTCGTAAAAATGAATTATAATTATTTTTCATATTGCCCGCAGAGTCGGGCATTATCATAATGCCCGATTTTCCATATTGCCCGCAACTATATATATATATATATATATATATATATATATATATATATATAGATATATATATATATATATATATATATATATATATATATATATATATATATATATATATATATATATATATATTTGGGTGATTTTATTTCGTATTTTTTGGATATGAATCAGGCAACTCTTAGGATTTTACCTTAGTGCATAGAAATCATCTTGTGAAAGTTATAATGGAGGATAACATTAACGGATCCAAGTGTTATGTAATAAATGTGGTATTTTTTCGCCATTGAATCGTCTGTTATATCCACAATATCAATACCAGCTTAAAATAGTTGCGTGTAAATGGTTGATGAGATATCAATATTTCAAACTAGTTTTGATTTTTTATATACATACAATAATACGCGGGTTATTAACGTTTTAATTTGGCATTTTGGGTCAATAAAAAATTAATTAAAAACATAAGAAACTTTTATATAAATGGAACCTAAAGTGGATTAGAAACGAATAATCTCCATACTGTGAACATAAAATAGGTAATTCAAATGAAAAATAAACTTTTTAAAGAAAATAGTAATTTCCAAATACTTTACACCCTTTTCATCTGATGGAATTTCCAAAGTACCAACTTGTACCTCATAGCAATCTATTTGTTTATTTATTTTTTAATTAAAGGAAAGGAAATTGAATAAACAAGAGCTCACAAGGTATTTACCTAGATGAGTGCCTTGAATGTAAAATTCTTTTAAAGTTGTATTGAACTAATTTTCAAGGAATTCAAGTCTCTTTACATTTGAAAAGAAGGTAATTTATTTTATCCATGTATGTAATACATTTGAGGATGAACAAACTATGTATTACATATCCATCAAGAGCTAATTCATTCCAATTCTCCTTAAACTATTTTTCTTTATTAATATTTAAGTTTAAAAATATTACAATTATGGCCTACACTTAATTTTGCGTTTATATTTAATTAGTGAATCCAACTCCATGGTTTTTTCAGGTGATTTCGTCATAATTACAGCCGAGACTTCTATAAACTGATATAGCAAAATCTACATTTTGTGATAATATTTCAGTGGGACTTCGATTAGTCAAAATAAGGAGCGCATGAATTCTGTGGGAGTGCTCAGAATTTTAAGTATAATGCCTATTTTTACACATTAGAATCATAGAGATATAAAGACATAGAGGGCTTATTGGATTCTTCAGAGGAATACGTCAATGTGCCCAATATAAGCAAATCTTTCTATCTCTATGATCAACTTACAATGACGTAGCACATTGTTTATAATGGGCACAGGCGACAGCTGAGCGACGATGTTTATCTGCTATTGAAAGGAAATAGCCAAGGAGAATATAAAGGAGGTGAGTGAACAATAACGTTGCGTCTTTTCTTCTTTTTATTGGACTTATAACGTCAATGTTGAAAACCTATGTTTATTTATTATTATATTTACGAAATCAATTTCTCAAAGGAATTGCTTTGTTGTAGAGTGATGTGTGAGAGTGCCAGGAACAGCCTCAAGTCAATTGTACTGTTCAAAAAGTCCATGAAACCGACTGTGACTCGTAAGCCTGGATAACGGTGAATGGAGCCCATGGAGTGCACATCCTCCGTCGAAGTAGAGGTCATGGAAATATATAGCTACTCTTCCCATGTCAAAGAAGGGATCTACGTCTGTAACATGCAGACAGAGTCCATCTTCTCCGTTACTTGGAAGATATATATTTTAATAGTGGACGAGGAGTTGAGAGAAAAGAACCTCCAAACCATGATTCAGGCTTTCCCTAACTAGAACTGGAATGAAAGGACGAATTATTGGTGTTTATCAACCATGAAAAATATAAATACAAAGAAGGAATGCTTGGAAAACAACATTTATGGGCCTTAAGAGTTCATACACAATGAACGTGAACAACAACCATTCAATGTCTTCTATTGAAGGATGATAACCCACAAACATAAATTATAGATGACAAAATGTGGTGGAAATTTAAGAAAATCTGTGATAGAGGTAGTAATATTCTTTAAATCTTTATCTATGAACTAAATAAAATAACTTTTTACTTTTGCAGGCACTTAAATGATAATAACGCATTTCCATCGATATGGACTTCATCAGTGGCGTTCCTGATAACCCTGGGCCCCACCTTAAAGGAGAAAACTCGGGACCTTTTCACCACAGTGATGGAGCTCCCTCTATGCTCGCCCTCCCCACGTATTGCATCGCTCCAAAAGGCCCCTGAACTTCACTTACCTCTACATTGATACACGCCTGTGTGAACAGACACATCTAACAGCTTCATTTATTCTAAAAATGTCTTGCTGACTTTCTGCATATTTATTTTCTTAAGATATGTCGTTTTATTCGTTATGAAGGGTTTACTAACTTCCTGCTTCCATATTTGTAATATTAAAAATATATTATCACTTTTGTTTAAAGTGCCCTCACTTAGAAAATGTCCTTCCTTCACAATCCAGCTCCATCCCCTGGAAACAATTTGTTGATTCTTCGTGCCCCACCTATTTTGTCCCCCCCCCCCCCTTGATATTGTAGTCTGGCTATGGGTCTGCACATAAATATTTATTGGCATATTACCACGAACTAGACCAGAACTGTAACAGAGTTGTTATGTATCCAAATATCTAAACTACAGGATAATATTAAATTAGTTACATAAGCAGATGAGTTATGTCTTAGCAATCCGCAATATTTTATTATGGAAACTGCACAAACACGCACTGTACCTTTAGGCATTTTTCAATATTGATAGCAATGAATGGTTCCTTTTAAATAATTCCTTTTTAAATGAATTAATAATAATATGCATATTTCAACAATGACGTCATACAACAGCTGAGTCAACTAACGCCAACCTGCCTGCGTTAGAGAGTTCGTTGTTCACACACTTTATACATATTCTCCTTGGAAAGAGCTCTTTATATCTTTGTATCTCTTTGATTAGAATCAGCTTTAGTTTTGTTTGTTTGTTTAGCTCCTGTATCAGCACCGCCACCACAACACTGGAACTCAATCTGCAAGGAGAATATATAAAGGTGTGTCAACAACGAACTCTCTAAGGCAGGCAGGTTGGCGTTAGCTGACTCAGCTGTTGTTTTCAACAATGACGTCATCGTCATTGTTGAAATTTGCATATTATTATTCATTCATTTAAAAAGGAATTATTTAAAAGGAACCATTCATTGCTATCAATTATTGAAAAATGCCTCCTCGACGGAGGATGTGCACTCCATGGGCTCCATTCACCGTTATCCAGGCTTACGAGTCACAGTCGGTTTCATGGACTTTTCTTGAACAGACCAATTGACTTGAGGCTGTTCCTGGCACTCACACATCACTAGAGATAGAAAATAGAGGGATATTTTGAGCGTGTGAAAGGGAGAATGTTTGAATGGTACAATTGAGTTCAGGCTCTTGTTATCACTATTCTCTTTCCTCTTTTGAGGAGTATTTATTTCATTTATGAAGTAGGCCAAGTCGGCCGGAACGGAAGGTATTTTTTATATTTGAATCTCTGTTTTTGCTTCTGTTCTGAGGAAAGAAAATAGTGATAACAAGAGCCTGAACTCAATTGTACCATTCAAACATTCTCCCTTTCACACGCCCAAAATATATCCCTCGCTTTTCTATCTCTACACATCACTCCAAAACAAAGCAATTCCTTTGAGAAATTGATTTTGTAAATATAAAAATAAATAAACATATGACGTCAATGTTGAAAACCTAAGTCCAATAATAATAAAAAACACAACGTAAAGTTTCCTTGTTCACTCACCTTCTTTATATTCTCCTTGTCAATCTGTCAGCTGGTAATACACTGTGTAGGAGTTAACCTATATTACTAAATAAATAATTATACAAAAATAAAAGTCTTTTTGAATTTTTTCCTCCCCCTCATTTCCTCGGTCAGCTCGTCCATTTCCATCCTAATTCGGGGACACTTGCGAAGATGATGGAGGTAGTGTTGTGTCGGTCCCAATTTATTCGGCCCAGTCCAGTCTTAGGACCGGTCCTATCGGTCCTTAGGACCGCCGGTCTTTAAGATTGTCTTTTTTCAGTCCTTTATTTTTTCATAAAATGTTGAAATAGTTTGTATTTAAAACGTTCTTACTGCTATATTATATGTTTATATCTATTATAAGGGCGTTAATTCAATAGCAACAAAAGGGGTTAATAATATTTATATTAGACAATTTGGAATTTTTTTAAATCATAATATAGGCTTTTCAGTGTACTCATCGTCGGTCATTACTCATTAAATGTTTCTGTTAAATTAATTAATTCACACCCTTCCGTTTAAACCACTATAGCCTAATTGTTAAGTATTGTCATAAACATCGAATATTTATTGTTGTACTAATAACAATATTTAATACATATTAATAACATAAGTAAAAAATGTTAAATTGGATATCAGGTCATTGAAGATGTTACTTTCTTCATATAAAGGATTTTTTCTTTTTCATAGCATTAAGATTTGTTGACAATATGACGTAGGCTACGACGTAAAAAACAAAATTTTTCCCTTTCATAGCATTCAGAGATGTTGACAACATGACAGGCTACGACGTAAAAAACACATTTTCATTTCTAAGGATTGACTAAGAGGACTGGACTGGACCGAATGGGACCGGACCGGACTGCAGTCCTCGGTCCTTGATAAGGACCGACACAACACTAGATGGAGGGCTGTTTCGTCTTTTATTCAATGAGTCGGACTACCCGGGTAAACGACTTACCCAATCTTAGCTTCATGTTTTTATCAATTGCAGTAAATAATTTTGTCCAAAAAATTGCGATGGTGCTGGTTCGACTCCCAGAAGTCTTATTGATCAATCACATTGAAAGAAGTTTCTTAGGTTTGATTGTGTGATTATTATAATGCTTATTTTTTATCAGAATTGGTGTATTTAATCGAACCAAAAAAAGTTACGGTAATAATAACTTATGATCCCTCATATCAGGGGATATTGAACTGAACTTCAATGAGGTTCAGTTAGAGAAAAAAATATCCTAAAGCAAAGGCCTGAAATATCATAATGCTTTTGATATGAAATCCCAGTAATTGATTCTGTATCGGCTCTATTCAAATTTCAAACCAAATAAAGGTCACTTCAAAATCACTACAAAATATGCATCGGTCAAAATAGACGCCCCGCCACTTATGATAATAAATTCCCTATTTATTTAATGGTAATGGTCGGAGTTTACATATATAGACGTCTTGCAGTACGCCAAGTAGAGACCCCTGCATAAAACTTTTTGATTATTTTCCTTCTATCCAGATACCGACTGTTATACAAACAAAACATATTGTGTTATTTCGCGTTTTGTTTGCTGTTGTAAATTTACAAAAATCCCACTCTTGTTTAGTTCTATAATGAACTTTATTATAATTATGCCTTGTATGATGTATTGTTGATGTCGTCAATAAAGACATGCCTTTTGACCGAGGACAGGAAGACGTCTCAAAGAAGAGGTCCTACAGCACGATGAAAACTCCGGAACACTCAACACGTGGTCATCTCCAGCTCTACCTCACACTCAAAAAAGTGTTCTGACGTTACTCTCTCCTATTGCTATATCTCTCAGGAGATCATCATCCACAAGCAGGTCCCCTGCACCGCCCACCAATCCGACGTGGTCTGCAGCGGTAGTTTCGACGCCTCGCCCTGCAAAGCTAAACGTTCATTATAATAATATTCACATTAAAAAAACTGCTATATCGTTTGCTTATAATTTGTCTTTGTCTCAAATGTTCTTTTAAATGTGTTTCTTCGTCCCCATGACTCACCAATTGTAGAAATGAAAGAGTATGAATAAAGCTTGCCTTTTGGCAAATTAAAATAAACTATAAACAAAACATGTCGAACTACTCAAGCAAATTTTAAAGTTTTTTAAAAATCCCCTTTCCAATAATCAAATATGTCAATGCCAAAAACATAACTCATCATTATTAATGATGGATGCAAAATAATTAAAACTATAAATGGGTCTTCACATATATGCAACATAATCGTTTTCCAACTCAATAATTGTTTTTTAGCATAGTAGGAAGATTTCTATGGATTCAATTGAAGTATGGTCTTCCAATGCATGCATGCTGAGATTGTTATCGTGACGTTTAACCTTTAACTAGAGTGGAAACATTTGATTTCCTCCTAGTGCAGACAATGATCAATCCTGTTCTTACGTGAGTGAACGAGTAGCGAATTAAGCCCTATATTAATAATCTAAATTAAAGGCGGTGAGGTAAAATGTGATTGACATAATATTTAAAAAAAATTAAGATATTTCCTACTTTTTTACATAAGTTTTTATATTTCAGAACACACCATGTAAAAGTATCTTTTTTTCATTCATAATGATCAATGACATTAAAAAATCTTTGAAATAAACTATTTCAATATAACCTTACCAGAACTGAGACCACCTATTTATAATTGATAGATCGGTATTATCGGAAGTATATTTTTATACCGACACAGATGATCATTTTGAAAAACTATACCGAATATCGCTACTAATTACCTGATTTTTGACAATGGGTAGACTTTTGTCATATTTTTTATGATTCTCGAAGGTAGATTTTTTATATACAAGCCTACCGATCTACCAATAGCGATTGAATACAACTTTCTATCGACTACTGATACTGCAATGACATTGGCTTGCGCTATGGGAGTATGAAATCAACAACGATACGACGATAAGGACGTGTGCTAGGATAATACATACGGTAATATGTATCTAAGCACTCCAAATTCAAGTTGAATGCGATCATTTCTATGTTAAAAGAAAATATCTTGTAGTTTATGTGTCTACATATGTAATGACTATTGCAATATCGTTTATTGTCCTTTTACTCTCTCTTTCCATATATTTACTCTATTATTTAGAAAATTAAGGAGACCATTAGTGTCATCGTTATGCACTTGCGTGTAAGCTCAGGATTATATGAGCTTTTTAAAGGCTCTATGAAGGCTTTAGCTCTGATTTCGGAGGCAAAAACTCTTGCCATATTAAATATCTAACAGTGCAAGGCCTTGTGACTTTTTCAGGGATCTATTTGTGTTTGCTTATGAAATGTTTAAATGCATAGGGTGAAAACAACAATAATGTCTTTGCATTTTCCTCTAGCTTAAAGGCTAGTATTATTTAACATTTTAAAGCTTTCTATAATACAAAATGGTAAAAATACTCATTCTATTTGTTAAAAATTAATCATGAATCTCTGCTATTGATTTTTTCATGATACCCAAATCAAGGTTATACCTTTGGTTGGATTATAATGAAAGTGTTCTTTTGAATTTTAAGAGGCAAGGCTGTGGATTGGCATGGGTATTTGACCTATTATTTTCAGCAGAGAATAAACATTTCCTCGACTTGATCAAGGTTTGTTTGATGACGTAAAATATTTGAAATTGACTCTCTGAATGAAATAAACAATGTAGTTGTCTGGGAACTGAAAAAGGGAAATCGGACAATAAACTTATCCTGAAGCAGTCTATTTTTATGCTTTTATAAAATATTATTATGGTTAAATTTTAATAATGACGTAACTGGTTATTCTTTTTTTGACACTTCTCTTTTTTCCAATTCCTATGACCTTGGCAATTAGGCTTCGACTGCTCAAATGGTGATAATATTTTGATTCTTTGCTATATTGTTAACCCGAAGATTATATATTATTGCTTATTTTCGTAGTAAGTGATCAAGGTTTAGGAATTTTATACATAGTAAATGGCTCCCATCGATTTTTGTTTATAGAATAATTTAATCTCTTACTTTTATTAATGTGTTGTAAATTAAATTATTTTACATATTTATGTGGTGTGGATTTATGGCTTGGACGTGTTTTATTTATAAACAGCAGCAAATTACTTGCCAACCAAACCTTTTCTTCGTCAATATCAGAAAAGTGCTGAAATCTATTTATTAATTCAACAATCTCTGTCCGTCTGTATGTCCGCACGCTATCTCCTCCCACATTTATGGTCAAATTTGACCTTTGAAGGTACCTATGGAATCTTTGGGTCAAGACGGACCTAATAAAACTATTGCAAAATGATGGAACCAGAAATGAAGAAGAAAAAATTCAGACCTTGTCTGATTTGAACCACCTACTTTTCAAGGTAAAGAGAGGAAAAAAGGAAAAGAAAAGGAGGAGGAGGAGTTAGAGAAATAGAAAAAGAAAAAAGCATCTGATGTAACTTAAACATATTCTTTGTACAAAGTCAAACTTTTTATGAGGAATGTTTTTACAAAACAGAAAATTATTTTCTCTCTCCTCTCTTATATTCTTTAAGGTCTGTTTCACTCCACAAACTAGCTCCAAAACCTACCCATACCCGAAGGGCGAACATATAAGCGCAGTAGGCGCCCAAATATGCGAGTATAGTTAATTAGAGAAAATATGATGGACGTTCTCGCAAGCTCACTAATAACTAACTTGGTTCAGTTGAAATAAGCATAAATTATCTCCATGAGCGTGAGGAATTGCTTTATCTAATTAATAAGTGAGTATATTGGATGAGTTACTTCAAAGGATTCGAAAATGACGTCATGGATTGTGGCCTTATGAGAAGAGACAATGTGTGTTCTTAAGGATGATATTTTATCTTCGATGTTCACACATTAGGAGTTGTGATTGAAGTTATCATAATACCAAATTCATTTTTTTCAACCATCAGGTTCGATAAAAATTCCTCGTCTGTTTCTCGTAGATATAAAGACATAGAGAGCTTATTGGATTCTTCACATGAATACATCGTTGTGTCCAGATTACAGCTGAACGATGTTTCTCTGCTATTGGAGGAAATGAAATACGTCGTTGTATCCAGAATACAGCTGAACGATGTTTCTCTGCTAATTGGAGGGAATAAGCTCTCTATATATCTTTATACTCTATGGTTATTCTTAAACATAGAACGGTTGCTTCTTGAGGCCATAGAAAAAGATATCTTATTCAGCAAAAACCGTGAGTTTGTTTGCTGTCGAGAAAGGAGGCTCAAAACAAACCATGGGGCAAATAAATCGGAATCCAACTCAGAAAAAACAATTACAAAACCTTTCGTTCTGCAGTAGTATTGATTTGTTCGCAATGTGCCTTCATAAAGAGTTGATGGATTATTAAAATATTACTCTGTCATTGAAAGAGCTGTCTGTGTTTTTATATCTTTATGACTTATCCATACATTTGAGGGCTGTCAACGTTTTTGCTTATAAAAATCAATGGAACATTTGAAAACAAAATCCTATCATATATCAATACTATCTATATAATATATATATATATATATATATATCTATATATATATATATATATATATCTACATCTAATCTCTCTTATCTATCTACTATTCTCTTCAATATTCTATATATCTTTCAACTATCTATCTCTCTATCTCTATATTATCTATCTATCTCTCTCTATCTATTATCTTCTATCTAACTATCTATCTATCTATCTATCTATCTTCTTCTATCTATCTATCTATTATCTATCTATCCTCTATCTATCTATCTATCTATCTATCTATCTATCTATCTATCTATCTATCTATCTATCTATCTATCTATCTATCTATCTATCTATCTATCTATCTATCTATCTATCTATCTATCTATCTATCTATCTATCTATCTATCTATCTATCTATCTATCTATCTATCTATCTATCTATCTATCTATCTATCTATCTATCTATCTATCTATCTATCTATCTATCTATCTATCTATCTATCTATCTATCTATCTATCTATCTATCTATCTATCTATCTATCTATCTATCTATCTATCTATCTATCTATCTATATACATATATATAATAAGAGCATTTGTTTATTGATTTATGTAAAAATATTTTATATTATTTGTCTCTAAGATAATGCTATGATTTATGACATTTTTGTTTAGTTTTTCTTCTATTGTACTAATCTTATGTTTTAATATTTATTTATTAATTTTACATAATTACTTTGGCATTCGTTGAGAACTGATAATAGAAATAAAATAACTCCCTTAGAGTAATAAATTATGTGAGTTAATAAATATGTATATATATATCTATATTGAAATAAATTATGTCATATACATTATAAAATTTATGACTATATTAAATATTGAATATTATAGGGAATAGTAGAAAGGGAAATAGAAGTCTACTTAAGGGACTCATAACATTCATAGACACATATTTTTTCGGCACTGTTTTGTTCAATTTCTTGGCTGCTTTAAGACTCTTTTTATATTATTTATTATATATAAATCCTATTATATGGAGAGATCTTGAAGTTTTGAAAAATCACAATGGCTCCAAATATGTATGAAAATATACTTATTCATACCTTTTTCTTATGAAAGGAAGTGGACTTTGGTTAGTTGAAAGTCTACGACTTCAAATAAAGGGATTATTATTTAAGTTTTTATTATAACAAAGGCCATAGAGTATTATATAAATATGCAAAAAAGTAAGGAAATGATATTTTAAGGTTTTTAAGAAGTCATTTGAAAATATAATATTTATTTATGTTTCTTTAACATGACCGTCTTTACTTATTTTCAACTTATTAGCTTTGTTCTATTTTAATACAATTTATTCTTTACTCTGGATCTTTTATCATTTAAAAATAAACCCTTTAACCATGAAATATATACATATCTACAGAAACCGAGTTTAAAAAAGACAAAATGCGAATCTATTTGGCGGCAAATATCATATAAAAGAATAACAATCTGTTTTCAAAGATGGATGGAATATCATTAACTTGAGTTAAATATACATAAATTCCAAAAATTACTCCATTAAACTAAATATCTAGAGTCGTTTGAGCTATATATATATATATATATATATATGGTTAATAAACTATATGTAAAGTTTTAACTAGTTTTATTGTATTATGAAATAAAAGTTTTCTTTGATTGAGGTTTCATATCTAACAAACTAAAAAAACTTTTTGTGACAAAGTTATTTTCACTCCTAAGCTTAGTTTCTGAAATTATTACTTGTTTGAGTTGCTGACTTGATGATTTAGTTAGTTTGCCCTTCACCTAAATAGTTTTCATGAATATTTTAAAGTAAGCCTAAACGTTGAGTGAAAAGGAGGGAACAAAATGTTAGTTGTTATGTACTATGAGAAAAAGTTTTTTTAATATATAGCTCTGGATTAAAAAACATAAGTTGCCATATTGGGTTCTCAACATAGGTTATATATATATAAATACTTTATGTAAGTAATGTTTATATGCGCAGTTACATTGCTTTTCGAATCCGGAGAAAAACAGGATCTTGTTATCGTTGAAAAGCAAAACATTTGAAGAATATCCTCGATTTTAAAAGCGGGGAGTAGACTATCGATGCTCCTTCATACCAAATTTGCAGGGGTACTTCTGGTCTGAAAGGACCCGAGAGAAATCTGTTTAATTTGGTGAATGGTGGCTGTCTCATTCGGATTGATTATTTAGGAACCGATTTTTTATGCATAACCTGAATTTTCCAGAAGCCTTAGGGACGATTTAAATTGCTGAGGAGTCGCTAGAGTCTGGAGGTGTAGTGATACCTTGTTTTTGCAGAATACGAAGCTCGTTGTTCAAGAATTTTAGTTCGACATCATTTAATATTCTCACTTTTGCATGACATGTAAAATCAGATGACTTTGATGATGTGTTTAACTTAATGCTTCGAACTATCAAATGGTAAGGACTCTTGAACAAAAACGAATGGGAACCTACAAACTAAATGATCAAACGTCCTGGAATTATGACTACTCATCTCATTTAAAGTTTCTACTGAGGGAATGCAGCAGTAAAACTTTGAATATCTATAATGAGATCGTAACTCCGAAAAAAATCTGCACCAAAAATAGGAACTCCACTTGGGGCCACCAAAAGATCCCAAAACACCATGTGATACGAGGCAAATATAGTTTTCGTAATGATATTTCTCCAATTAAACCACTTGGGACATTTCAAGAAAGATAAAACTGATTTTGAATCGATGAAACTCTTCCCTCAGCCCTGAAAAGCTGAGGAACAGCTTGTTTTTTTTGTTGTTGTTGAAAATGAATAAAAATAAGCAACCAGGTTTACAAGTCATGGACTTTATTGAGACACCAGAAGGCCCATCGCTCTGACCCGCTGATACTTCGTGAGAGTGTATATGGATAAGAGTCTGGCTTTGTCTTCTTCATATTTTGTTAAATCCTCAATGTCAGGATCACAAATTTCCTCCATGAAGACCTTATGTTCTGAATAGAAAAATCTGCTTCCAAGACCTTGTTGTATAGATCTTATTATACACCAAAACTGATTATTTTTATAATATTTATGACAAATTCATTGTGTACGTGGGCTCCTTTTTGTTGTCCTCTAAAAAATCTAAAAAAAATATATAAATATATATGTATATATAATATCATTTACTTAGAGTATATATATATATAATTCATAAACAAAATCTAAATAATAGTGAAATAAAATCCAAAGAATAAAAAAAACTGTTACAAGAAAAACAGAACAAAACAGACAAATAAAAAAAAGAATGTAAGATATAAAAATGATTGAAAGAGTTAATAGAATAAAAAGAGATTAAGTTATATTTTGGATAATTTTTGATAACTTTTAAGTTCACAGATTAGTTTTTAATAAAATTTCCATTTTTCGTCATCAGGGAATAAATTTATATGGTTGACGTTGTAGGTCCATTATGTATTCGTAACACCAGTAATCTTTTTTGCTTGAGGGGAAAAGTTTTTTTATTAATAGTTAGAAGAGGTTTAAAAGTATTTTAATTATCATTGTTTCTTATTCTTCAGTGTATATAATTTATATATACAGTATTTATTAAATATCAGAACTGGGATTCGGTACCATAAATCTACCTCTGATATCAGAAGTCATTAACCATTTTTTTCTGATCGGTATAGAAGGAGATTTTAAAAAAATCTACTGATTAAAGGCTTTATTGATATTCGATAGATTTTCATAAAATAAAGGTTAAAAATATAGTAATTGAAATATGTAGTACAATCCGCATTTGCACTAGACAGTTATTGATATGTCAAAGTGAACGATATCCGTAGAATAAATCTACCGCCTATGTGGAATGAGTTTTTGATGCAGGAAAAAAATGTAACATCATGTTTGTACAAGAAATCCTTTTTGGTTTAATAAAAAAACGATTTGTGTAAATAAAGAAATGATTTGTTTAATTTAAAAAACCCGTTTTTGGACACACCTATAGCACAGAGTAGTAACTAGTACATAAAAAATTGCACTCAAAATGTTAATATTTCTTTCGTTATCAATCACTACGTTATTCGAAGGACAAAGAACGTAAATACGCATTCAGAAGTTATGAAAATGTTTTTGTCTCATAAAACTAAACTATTATACTTATTAGAGACTACTTATTAGTTATAATTATATAACAAATATTTAACTCCTAACTCTAAAGCAATAAATAACGAAATAAATACTAATATTGCCCACGTCCCTCTATTTATTAATTAAAGCAATTGCTCATACTTTGGCACAAATATATTCTAAGTGAGTTTTTCTCATGTCGGTCGATAGATGGATCACCACACTGACCATCGGACGTAGAAAAATAAAGAAAACAGTGTTATCAAATGTAAAAACATATATGTTTATTTGGGAGTTAGCGAAAACCATCCTTTTTGTTTTATCTCTAACGATAGATATAAAAGAAAAACAAAATGGTACAGAAAATAACGATCGTATTTCACAATAGACTTATAAAGAAAAAAATCTTGGCATGTGGTAATCATGTACCATATTCCTTTCCCAAGGTACGATTATTACCATGGCTCGAGTCTTCCTTGATGTATTATGTTCGTGTATTATTTCTTCCTGAGTAATGATGGGCTCTCATGGGACAAAGATGATTGATCTAGTCCAGCTATTCATCACTATTGCTACTCCTTTTGTGATGTAGATGAGTAAATAATCACTGTTCGGGGATTATATATTGTATTGACGTGAATATAATACTTCCTCAATCCTCTCACTGAAGAACCATAAATAATTAATAGACTTAATGAAGAATCTAGAATAGGAATGTTTGGAATTGAGATCTTCTTTTATACTCATATAAGCACATCAAACCAATTGCGCAGTAGTTTTGTTCAATGGGCCTAGGCCGTGCCATTTAATACAAATAGATGAAAAAAGGAAATAAAAAACACCAGTGACGTAATAGTTAAAATTCTTGATAACTAAAGTGTGAGTTTTTTCCTATCATTTTTATCTAGAATTCTTTATGATCAATTTGAAACTGGCGTGTATTGAAGAGTAAATTTATTCCCCCCCCCCCTCATTGATCTAGAGGAAGCTTCATTTACATATAATATATTTTACCCCAAAAGCTGGTTAAAGTTCCCATATAAAATCCCTTTCCTATTCTATATTTTTTTTTCATCGAACCTAGTCATGAGGGATCTGTTTAAGGAACTGGCCTTCCGCGCCATAACCTGTGATAACTCCTAGAGAAACCCAAACTTTCAAAGTCAGACTAAAGCCTCCATGAAATTGACGATCCTTAGACTTGAATAGCTATATTCAAATACAGAATGGATTTGGTGCAATTTCTTTTATTAAAAAAATATTTAATCAACATTCTAAAGGTTTTGGATCGCAGAAGCTAAGTGGATATACAATCTAAAAAAATATGTGAGGTCTCTGATCTTTAAAGTAATTTTTTTTATAATAATTGTTGAATTAAAATAATAAAAAGTTGTCTATATCGTTTTATTTGATGTTGAAGTTTAAAAGCATAATATCTATTATATTAATCTATGGATGAAAGCTCATTTATATATCCAGTAAAATAAAAATAACATATGAAAGTCCGCTCGAATAGAGCGTCCATGTTTTGTTTATGAGGGATTCCTATAGCTATGACTTCAAGGATTTTTGAAACATAAGTCCAAGAGTAGAGACCATCATCAAATCATCTCCGACATTAGTGGAAAGGCAGGTTGATCATTCATATTTTTTAATTTCACTAAATACATAAGTGAACTTAATCAAATATATTTTTATGTACTTATATATTAGCATCGGCTAATAAAATTTGATTATATTTATGATGCATTATGTAAAATATATATTTTATGAGATAAGGAGCTTAAAAATCGAATTTATAATATATTAAAATATAACTTGAAAAATTAAATAATACCTTAAATATAAAATGTTTCGACAAAGTTAATTTATGAATTTATTCTTATAATTACAAGCATTTATTAATTTTGATTATATGTCAATTCTATATCCTTATTTCATTCACTTATAATGAGTTTAAATATAAAAATAGTTGATAAGGAAAACTCCTCATCTAATAAATATCTCATTTTCATTTCTTTTATATCAATTTTTTAATAGTATTTGGCACATAAGACTTCTGCAAATATTGATAGGGACAAACAAATATATAATTATCCTTAAGAATTTTTGCGAGTTTAAATGACACATAATTTTTCAGTTTGTAATCCTTAGTCTCCATCTTTGTCTCATTGCCAGAATGAAGATATATTGATTGTCAAGGGTTATAAAACAAAGTAAACATTCATATTTTCTAGCAGAGCCCTTTAAGAAGAGTTAATAAAATGGATTGGAGCGTCACCTGCTGAAAAAACATTTCGGCTCAAAACATTCAAGAGATATAAATCTCTATGAAAATAATGCGTGAAATGAAAATATTGATTCTTGTTCCTATGTTATTGTTAGGATAAATTAATCGGAATCTATGACAAAACATGTATCTATAAAACCTTTCATTTATATGGGGATTGTTCCATGCAATCTACCTTTAACTACCTTGGTTCCATGGGAAACAAAAAGAGAGATTCCTCGGGCTCCTGAGCAATTTGTACAATCCACAGCTCTACAAGCAGGCGTAGTTGTGTTTTAATATATCTTTAAAGTTTATATTGTTTTTATACTTCGAATAAATTATCTCATAAGACTGTTTATTTACGACTCCCTCCATAAATTATGAATGTTTTGAGCCTGACTTTTTTTTGAGTCAGCTGCTACACAGACAGTTCTTACGACGTAACTCTACTTATAAGGCTCTATTTTCTGGGAGCTTCAGGAGTTATTTGTTTATATTATTAATAATAAGTAATATTCGAACATCCATTCACTACTCTTGAAGTTGAGTGAATTAATGTATCAAATTCATATATCATAGCTGACCATGCATATGAAAAGAATAAAGTAAATCACATAGTAATAGCAAAAAAAAAGATGAAAAAATCAGGATTAATTTTGATTTTCTAAACAATTGACACTCAGTCGTACTTTCCTATTTCTTTATTTTATCTTAAAAAATAATATATTTCATTTCATAGAATTATGTTATTTGTTAATTTATTTTAGTGATGAAAAGTTTGTTTGGGGACTGCTCCTTATACTTTGGAAGAATAACTTTCTTAGCGCAATCTTTGTGTTATTGTCAAGTTACTATTGACAAAAATAAACATTTATTATTCTCTTGAACATGAGGACTTGCTTTAGTTCATTAGTTCTAAATGGTGACATTGGAAGACTTCCTTCAAATGATTCGTCATTGATCGAGGCTCATGAGAAGGAGACACACAATAATTTATTAAGGATGATATTCTTATCGCTTAGTTGATAATGACTGGGAATGGAAATCTGGAGCTTAGCCTTGGTGCTTACATATTCTATGACTGTTTTTGGCCGTGAAAAAGAGAGAGGGAAAGAGAGAGAAAGAGGAGGAAAGAAAGAGGGAGAGAGAAACTTTTCTCTCTCACTTTTTTTTCTCCCTTTCTTTCCCTCTCCTTCCCTCTATCTTTTTCGCGGCCAAAAACAGTCATAGAATCTGTAAGCACCAAGGCTAAGCTCCAGATTTCCATTCCTAATAATGACAAAGCCCCGGGTGATGTGTTTTTTTACAACTGCATTTACTTTATTCATGCTCGGGGAGAAATTCCATTTGTGGTATTCTTGATTAAAATATATATCTTAAAAGCATATATCATTTCC
Source organism: Caligus rogercresseyi (assembly GCA_013387185.1). Taxonomy (NCBI): domain Eukaryota; kingdom Metazoa; phylum Arthropoda; class Copepoda; order Siphonostomatoida; family Caligidae; genus Caligus; species Caligus rogercresseyi. The sequence continues at coordinate 25,626,835 of CP045891.1, forward strand.
CCCCATAATATTTTAATCCAAATAAAACCACCTTAAGCAAGGGGCTTATTAATAATAGTAATGCGTAGACAATGTATTCTGATAATTCATTAATTTTCATGGATATAGAATATATAAATCCATCCCCACACACAAAGAAAGATATATCAATACATAGACTTTTAGGATGGATTATATAGTATAGTAATATAGTAAGTCATATGTTAATGGGATTATATACTAATCTTTAAATCCCTACTATGAAAATCAGAGTTTTAAAAATATATATAAAGTATATTTTTTTGACACGAAATCCAAAGATAACCAATAATGTTCCTTCAAAGCCTCTGATTTGAGATCCATCATGATCTCTGCTGCAGCAAGGTATTGCTCTGGACTTAAAGATTCCCTCACTTTTGGATTCCACATGGACGTTAGCGGCGAGGGAGGTGAAATTTTATCCTTCATCCTCACTCTGCCATAGGAAGACAATCAAGAGAATACTGAAATTTTACAAGAACTCTTATTGATTAATTTTCGTGTAATTTACTGTTTTATGATTTGTAATTATCTGTATGTTTTAGATTTGATTGTTGAGTGTATCTCATGACTTTTTATCTGCTTGTTTGTTTGTTCCATTACGTTGCTAAAAATCTAAGCTAGAATGCTTATTTATGTAAAAATTTACGCATTAGCATCGTTTTTCTTTTATACATTGTATATTTTTTGGAGCCGTGAAAAAAAAAATCCAAAGATACTTGTTTATATCCTCAAATATGCAATCGATCCATATAGCCAAAAGAAGTATTTTAACTCTTGGGTGATTTTTTTGTTTACTCCATTTTGAAATTGGATCTTTCTAAAGAGTATGCAAGTATGACTCCTTTTGATGAATCACAGTATATTTACTGTTTCAGGAAAGGAATTTAAAATTTAATGATTCAAACGATGATACCTTTGGACTTCTTAATACATACTAAAAAAATGTTAAATGATGTTTTTTACTCACCTGTCTTCAATAATTTTATTTTATGTAGTTTTTATTTTACATATTATTATTTTTAGATTACAAATAAAGCTTTTTTGTAACAAAAAAAGAATAAAAACTATAAATATTATAATACCTGATGATTACTTATATCCAAATATATGCAACTCAATTGTACACTAAAGACAAAAAAAATGATTTTTTTTAAAAAAAACTTTTTAAATAAAACCTTTATATTAAAAAAAATAAACTCTCCAAAAATTAAAGCCAATATACAAAAGCCTTGCTCTCAAGGTGTCAAAGTCTTGGTTTTGATTGAGTCGTTCTTAAATCCAGTTCTGATATATGCATACGAGGAATTTATTCCTCGAGAAGGCTAAACCACTGGTAATTCAACTCCGTAAAGCTTACCTAAAAAATAATAATACATCATGATATTTAACAATTGAATGCATTGATTCCTCTTTAATTTAATGCATTACTGAAAAATGCAGTAGGATGTTTTACAAACCGATTATTTGACATGATTGAGAGGATATCCAATAGAAATCTCACTTAAAAAACAACAACAATAGCTTAAGTGATGCACACAAATGCATCTTTTTCAACAAAAATTACTAATCATCATCTGTTGTCAGCCAACGCATCAACGTCAACTGCCAATATGATTGCATCACGGTAAAAGCCTTTTTGGTACTTTAAATTAAAACACATGGTCTCCACAATATTTGGCTACAACATAATGGTGCCACTTGCCACACATGTGAATCAGTTATTCAGGGACTTATATGTGGTATTCTGTTCGTCATTTTGTCATGATAAAGTTTCGACCATAATATTATATTTTACGTGTTTATAGACAAAATACAAAGATTGATCGTTTTTTAATCGTTCTTTCTTTCTTTATATATATATGTATGTATATATATATATATATTGACGTCATTGCTTAATATTCAGGGTACTTTAAACTGTATATTCTACTTATAGTAGTTTGAAATATGTTTAAAATTAACATATTATATGACAGTTTGTGTCAGTCAATTTGATTTTGACAGACGCCTGCTTTGTCAGTATTACTTTATATATACAAATCTTATCTAAAAAACATGGAAATTGTATTTTTGATTATGAAGAAAGTAAAATAAAATCATAATCTTTTGAGCATATTTCAATTCATTGGTTGAATTTGGTATCGAAATATCACTGTATTTCTTAAAATGAAAATGATATTGTTATGATCAAGATATAAATCGGTTGGTAACAGTTGCAATAAGTTAAATAAATATTTTATAATGATTATGACTGAATATTCAATAAAGTCTTTATGTTTGCACAAAAGTATTTTGATGTGATGCAATGCCTTTTAGTAAGCTGCTTATTTCTAATGGTTATACTATTGCAAACAAACAATATTTTATACACCTTTAACGTCCGTTTTCATGTTTCAAATATATCATGATGATGGTCACATACAACTCTTTTTAGAGTCTGCTTTTAGCCAGTGGACTAATTAGATACTGTTACTATTAATTAAACTGTTCACATATATACAGCACAGGTATATAAAAACGAAGCTAATACTTATAAAATACAAAATTAACATTATAGTTTAAAATTTAGTATTGAACTTGAACAAACAATAAAATTTATCTAATTAACAAGTATTAAAAGAATAAGCTGTAAAACGCATTAAAAATAAGTTAAATCTTGCAAATTTCTTGAAATTCTTATTTATTTTCTTCAAAATTTGGGAAAAGCGATGACTTTGAGTCGGGTAGTATTTTATCAATTTAGCTGCGAATGTTCATGATGAACCGTCCAACGATGGGATTTTGAGTAAAAAGGCCAAGTATCTTCCTACAGCTCCAAGCAGGATCCCTCTGATTTCTCCCGGTCTTATTGGTTCATACTTTGCAAGCTTCTTTGCTATCAAGGCCTTTGTGTTTAAAAGGGCAAAATCTAGGTACATATGAACACAATTGACTCTATCAATAAGTTGTTATAAATTCAATGTAACAGTCAGACCTTCACAAATCAATATTTTAAATTATAATGTAGAAATATAGATTTGATCATGCCTCGTATCTATCCGCTTTTTACTGATAAAAATCTTCGGCTGTGACAGTTCAGTGCATCTAATTTGCCCATCCGTGTACAGAAAGTTCACGTCTAGTAACTTGATGATGTGACATCATCGTACTCTCTCTTTCGTTCTTTCTGTCAATATATTTACCCAACAATGAGAACTATCAAATACACTGATCAATCCTACGTTGCGTCGGTATTATCTATATATGAAACATACAAAGACATTATACCCTAGTTTTTATGAAGGAAAGACAGCACTAAGATTATATGTAGAGACAATACTTTATAGAATTACTTAAGCTCATATCCCTCCTAATTATGATAAGTGACTTGAATAAATTATTAATTATTTATGAGATAATTTCAAAGATGTTCTCATATTAAAAGTTAAAAAAAATCACACGTGTGGGCCCTCTTAATTGAATACATAAATTAAAGTAAGCTCTGGGGAATAATAAAATATATTATTTCTTTTTTTTTCTTCTTGAGTATAAATCATCTCAAAGTTTATGAAAATTTTATAAGTACAAAGTACTCTGACTTTGCCTAAAATAAGAGAGGCTTTTTTCATTCTTTTATTTTCTATTATTTTGGTTTAAATTTCATTAATTAAGAAAGGTATATATATATATAACTTTCTTTGCTTTAAAACCACAGTATAAATAAAATATCTGAATAAAATTTTTGAATGATCCACAATAAAAATAAGACTCCATTTTTTAATGAACAAATGAGAATAAGTTAGCAGCCGATGCTGTGATGTCACAAATATACAAGTGTGATACCATAACCACGTCATACCAAAGTTACCAAAACACAAGATAACGAAGAGGAAGGGTTGTCTCAGAGGATATCAAATTGAATATGAAGAGGGTAGTTTCTCTCAATTCAAGAGGTGGGAGAGAGCGCAAATTGTGGCATGCTTTTATGAAAAAAGTCTAAGATTAAAATCCTGGCATCATCTGCCTACCAGATATAATATCACAATTTTTCGTCCTCTTCTCCTCGGTCTTGTGAATAATGTGTCCCTCCGAGATATTCCTATCATTTCACTGGATTTGGTAATCGTCGGGGTATTCTCTCATTCACATTAAAATATTACGGTTATTTAAAGATATTCATCTAAAAGTGAATGTATTTGATGAGGATCATACATAGCAAACAGAAATTAACTTAATAAACGCATTAGGACCAAATGTTAAGTCGTCTCCATTCCATCAATCAATTATTAACATAATAAAGTAGGATCCCCGACCACTTATTTAATTGGGTGATTTAAATGTTAGCCTAAATGAAAAAATCTAATCCTATCCAAATTATTTGATGCTAACGAAATTATAACGTCAACTAGGCTTAGTAGATGTGGTTAAAAAGTTTGGTCCTGACTAAGAATATCCATGGAGGATGAGAGATAAAAAATCAAGAATTGATCACGCTCTTATGACTCCATATTTGTTTTCTTGTGCATTTTAAACAACATTTTATTCAATTTTATCGTTTTCCAATCATAGGATGCTCCTTCTAGAGTTTTTTTTACTGATACTACAAACCAAAGTTTTAGAATACCTACCTGGATTATTGAGTGAGAAGATTTTGAAATAAAACTGAGAAGTAGCAAGACTACAAAATTTTTATTCAAAACTTTCCCCTAGAGGACTAAATATATATTTTTATCGAATTGTCCGTGATATACCTAACTATGAGCTTCATGAATAGCGAAAATAAGATAATGAAGCATCTTCAAGATGACATAGATTTAGTTACTGAACATGGAAAATTATTATTTTCTCGACATTTAGTGATGGACATCTCCAATAATTTAGCTAGTGCTGAAGTTGTTGAGGAGGAAATGAAGTTAAAAGTAGAAGCGGAACAAAATTCATGTTCACGTCTAAAGTTTTTATAGTCCAAAAAAGGAAGCTCATTTAAGTCGATTAATAAATTAGTTGTCGATGATAAAATAATCACAGATTCCGTCTCCATTCTTACAATATTCAGTGATACTTTTCTTAGTTGTTTCCCAAAGCATAAAAAGAACTTTTCTTGTTCTATATTTACTTATGACAATATTTTAAATTTTATCCATCAATATTTTAAGGACAATAAGGCCTCTGGGTCAGACAATATTAATGGGAAGATCTTTACCTTATGTGCAGAAGAAATTATCCCTTATCTCTGCAAGCTTGGAGAAAAAATGGAGACTAAGGGTAGACTTCCTCCTTTTGTTACTCGAGGTAGGATTGTTCTAATTTCAAAAAAAGGAGATGGATCTCTAATTAACTATTGGAGACCTTGGACAATATTAAACGAGACATATTGTATTTTAGGAGGAGTTCTGGCTAAGTAAATTGAGCCAATTTTAAACACAAAATTCCAAACAAATAAATGATTTTTTGCGATGCAGATATATTTAATTCAAGAAATATAACATATTCCACTAGGAATATGAAAACACAATAGATTTGGCCTATTTGTCATAATTTTATTTTACGAGCTATTAAGAAGTATCTTCTATATCTTAGTATCCTAGACGATTTTTTAAAATTCTGTGAGAGCTTTTGTGTTCTACGGTTCTTCAACTCTCTAGATCCATGGAGTACATAGTGATACTATTTTGTTAGGTAGAAGTTGTAGACAAGGGTGCCTGGCTTCTCCTCTGCTTTTCGTTACATTCATGGAACCGTTTTGTAGATTCCTTATTCGGAAGTATGGGGGCTTTGGCATTTGCTTAGGAGGGAAGAAAGATTTGTTTTTTATACAGATGATATTACTCTCATGATGGAAGGTAATTCGAAAGCCCAAATACATAACATAATCAAAATACTGCTCTTTTACTCTTTTAAATTATCTAAAATATCAGGGTTGATAATAAATGAAGAGAAAACTTCTATTTTGCCAATAGGTTATTGGTTCCTTTGATTTCTATTAAAATCGTTGGGTGCTAGGTAGTTGACAAAGTAAATATATTGGGCATTGATTGGCAGAGAGGTGGGCCTGCTGAATTGAATTATGTGCAGCGATTCTTTAAAATACATAAATGGTGCAAATCCTGAAGAAATCTTTATTTGCAGAAAATAATACTGCTTTACAACACCCAATTAATTCCTCAAATGCTTTAAAGGCAACTGTACTCCCTTCAACTTTTGAAAAAGCAATTAATGAAGAAGAAGATTGGCTGAGAATATTATTTAATAAGAGTTATCTTCCGGCACTGAAATGGCCTCGTGCCCAGTTAGGTGGGAGTGTTGTTCTTGCTTAAAACCATTTTACTAAAAGTATATTTAAACGTTTTTAAGGACATTTATTCAAACCCGATGTTGATTGGAGATTTTTAATCAATAATTAACTAGCCCCAAGTCTATTCATTTTAGCCATTGACCGACTAATTAGAGTGGTAGATGAGTCCAAAAAATAAGAGGAATTAAATTTGGAGCAGTGGAAAATAAAATCCAAGCCTTCGCTGACGACTTAACAGCCCTTTACTCGGGTACCATACAAGGTATAAAAGAGTCTCTTGATGAAACGCTTCAAATAGTCGACTGCTTTGGAAAAGCCTCAGGTTTAAAGATAAATTTTGCAAAGACTTTTCTAATTTCAAATCTTCCAAATATTAATGTAATGAAAAAAATAAAAGTCATTCAAGAAGTTACTGTTTTAGGTACTAATATATCTATGGTGCATTCAAATGATGAAAGCAACCGGAAGAGAATTGAAAATAGAATAAGGAAAGTTGCTTCCAGACTGAGTTTTTAATAAGCTGGAATTTGCCTACTAGAATAAAGGTATGGAATTCAATTATACTTCCAACTGTGATTAACCTTCTAAGGATAACACCTTATGACGCCAAGTTAACAGAAACTGTTGGGGAGATATGCTCCTCTTTCGTGCTAAAGAACGGAACACCAGCATTGATTACCTGGAAGAGAATTATATGTCCAAAAAGGTACGGAGGACTAGGCCTTTTACCTATAAAAGATTTTTGGAAGACTCTCTTGTTCTCCTGGTTTAAGAGATTAGTAAAGGAAGACTCTTCATGGATGAGAACAGTTATGGAAAAACTCGAGAATAATGCAAATTTTGAGTATATAAATGGAAAAGGAAATGGACCCATGAAAGTAATCGGGTCACTGAAATCCATAAATTCTTTCTGGTCTAGCGTCGCAACAATAGCGGAGCTTATATCAAATTAAGTTCTTAAAGAAATGGTTTGGCAAGAACCTACAAAATACAATAGTCGTCTGGATTTTTTAGCAGGTACCACATTAAAGAAAAAAATTACTTTTATCGGGGAAATATTTGATTTTAATGGCGATATGACTCTAATCGAAGCACTTGAAAAGCGTAGGATCTTAAAACACATAACATTAAAGGAACGGCCAATTGGACCACGTGACAGTTTTTTTAACTTTATCTATTTTTATGAAAACAAACACATACGTTTTATAATACTTCCAAACGAAATAAAAAACAAGTATTTAACACAAATTGAGTTGGCGAAACCGCTCCCATCGGGTCAATAATTAAAGCAATAAAAAACCCTTTGTTTGATCCTTCCTTATATTGGTTTCGGTACAGGATAATAACAAATACTTTAACCACAAGTTATACCCACGGTAAACTGGTGAATTATGGGAGTTGTTTCTTCTGCAAGAAATACAAAGAGACTGCTTATCACTTTTTAGCCGAGTGTGAAGCGATCAGAGATGTCCGGGAAAAAGTTGCGTCAAAGGTTTATATTGATTTTAATATTGTCTTAACAAAAAATCATTTCTCCTTTATTTATTTAGGTCCTTTTAAAGAGAAAATAAATTATCTTTTAGCTAAAGTTTTCATTATTCTTTACAAATTCAGAAGTATCCAAACAACTATTCCTAAAATTTTATTACAAATTTAGATGATTTTTTTTAAACGCTTCATTCAATATCAATTTATTCATAGTGTAAACTTTTATCTTACGATCACTTACACCCCCCCCCCCCTCCCAGGAGATCAATTATTTGTCCTTTTTGTGTGTTTTTTTATGTTTTTCTTATTGATTTATTTCATGTGATATTGTGTTTTGTGTACACGTAAAAGATAAAATATAGTCATGTTGTACTAAGGTACAAAAAAAAAAAAGAAGATTGGCTGAAAATATTATATAATAAGAGTTATCTTCTGGCACTGAAACAGCCTCGTGCTCAGTTAGGTGGGAGTGTTGTTCTTGCTTAAAACCATTTTACTAAAAGTATATTTAAACGTTTTTAAGGACATTTTATTCAAACCCGATGTTGAGTGGAGATTTTTAATCAATAATTCCGGTATTTTTAAACTATTGATGTTCGCCACTACTTTATCAAATAACTCTATAGAGTGGATATCAAAGGAATGGGGGGGGGGGCAGCCCAAAGAGTTGTCTGGACTTTATCACCCTGTTTCGATTCTAGCGGGATCGTCGATATTATTCACCAGAACTGCTAAAAGTTACCCTTTTTACAATCCTTCCATGTCAAGAAGAACTTGAAAACGACTGCCATGCTTCAAAACATTTTAACACTTCATGACTTGAAGAGAAACTTCATCTTCAATACGGGAAAGTTCTTATTTCCTTTGAAGCGATCCACTTTCCATTATCCACGATCCCTTACTCCATGGTCTTTTAAATTAACGGCTAAAACAAATAAAAGCTCCGATGTTAGGGTGTGATTTTAGATAAACATAAAAAGTTATTGGTCTTTCTTCCTCATGGAATAAGGTGATAATACGCTCTCTGGTGAGTGTAAATGATAGTAATATATTTACGTCTCAGTTCTAGATCTCTGCTGAACTGCTACGGTGCTTTTGCTCCTGCAAGGGCTGTGGAAAATATTATAATGACGTTGCTCACGCTTTTATTGAATAACCAGTGTTATTTATTTTATAGTCTTTCCATATTTTGAATCAAGATCTTATCAATAATATTAGACCCAATCTCCTTAATGGCCTTTGACTTTTTGGTGTGAAACCGTACGCTGGGATAATATCACGAGAAGGCAAAGCGATAAATGCTGCCATAAGTAACTGCAAAGCCTATTTTGCAAAGTATTTAACATGTGATAAACCAGTAAGTGTTGTTGATTTGAGGTCTATATTCATTTTCGCTGCTGCAAGATATTACGCTCTTCGCCTTCGGATCCTCAATATCCAGGACGGATCATGTAATTAAGCCTATTACGTGGTTAAGTTCTATCCTTCCTTATCAGCACGACAACTCCAAACCTGAAAGAAAATTCTTCTATTTTACAAGAAGAATCTATGTCACGGACAATATTGATCTCGGTGTTCTTTTTTTTTTGTTTTGTTGATAATAGCATTTTTTCAAAATGGTCATGGTCTTAATTTTTGTTTGTTTTGTATTTATTTATGCATATTATGCCCATTTTTAAGATGAATTTTGCATTCTGTTTGGAAATGTAGGTCATGTATTAGAAAGCTTTATTATTAAACTATAATGTTTAATGTTGTTCCAAAACTTAAAATTTTCTATCATGATATGAAGTTTCATTTTTATATTAATAATTAAAAACCTTGTTGCGGAAAAAGAGGAGAACTCCGAGGATTTTTGTCTATCGATGAGAATTATTTTTTTTGGACCCTTGGAATGCCTGCATTCTCGATACTAGTCTAAAAAAGTATTTGTTCATAAATTCTTCTGGACTCTTTTATCATGATATAGCTCATATGTATTAGCTCAGCCCAAAGAGGTCTATGGGGCAGGCATTCCAGGAACCCAGATCAGAAAAGTATTTGTTCTTCGATTTTTATTAATTATAGAAAAAGTATTTCATCAATTTGAATGGTTTTATAAGGCAGGTATATTATTCTAAATTAACATATTTTGAGATAGGAATCATCAACAATTTGATTCAGGGTCTTTAACGCCCGTCTAATCCTCCATTTCTAATACCACTGTCTAAACTATATACCCTCAAAGACTATAATGATATTTTTGTTCGGTAAAACACTTACAAAAAACTTATATATAATTGAATGAGATGGTGTATATGTATGAATAGACTTTTTAATGATGGATGATTTCTTTTCATGCCACCATACTATTTATATCAAATTATATACAAACAATCCCCCTTATCAATGGCTTTCAACCGTATACTATGAATATACTTTCATTCATATTAAAAACAGTTTGCACACACTTCAAAAAAAAACTTATTGTTGATGATCATCATGAATAAGAAGAGGGATGTAATTTCTTCTTGACTCGCCTCTTGAGCAAATGTATAAAGTGTTTAAAATTAACATTTTCAATAGCTTAATAAGATGAAAACATAATTCTTCTTGCTCCCACATTGACTAACGGAAAGTTGATTCTTTCTTATGATATATATATATATATAAAACAACTTTTGCAATTTTTTTGAAGAATTTTTTTGATTTCATGAAAATGAATTGATGAATATATATATATATATATATATATATATAATATATATATATATATATATATATATATTCATCTATTCCATGTCATGAAATCAAAAAAGTTTCTACAAAAAGTTTCTTTAAAAACCATGCAAAAGTGTCATATTTAATGCCAAAATGAGGATTTATATATATGAAAAGATTATACAGTGTTTAAAATTAAAAAATGCTCATAACATTGGCTCAATCTATTTCATTAAGTACTTTAGATAAATTGAGCCTATTTCATTATATCCTTTTTAGACTAGTTAGTTAGAAATTTATTGCCGATTACAATAGTACATACAAACAATCCTTTTTAGACTAATTAATATAAAAATGATTGTTTTCTTTCTCATTTTAGTTCTCTAGTTATATTCGGATTTTATACAACTACAATCATAATCTCACAAACATTCCCTTAAATAAATATAATATCATCAAATAAAAATATTAAATTTAAAAAGTCGATGAAGCAATTTTTGTAAATAATTTGTATTTTCAACGATATTTAGAATACGTTTATTTAATAATTATAAAAATTATTTGGGACGAATCAAAATCCATTCTAGCAAGAGATTTTTCATGACGTAAGCTAGAAGAAACATATTACAAAATGTTATTCTTCCCTTTTGCCTGTGTGACGTCATTAAAAATCACCGGCAAGCAAATAGACAGCTCTCTTTGGAATATGGACGGTCCTTCCATGAGAAATAGGGGATCTGTGTTGTAATTCTGAAGAGGGTATAAAATGTATTATGGAGTATTCAACAGTTCTAGACTTAGTGGGCAATCCAACAAACAATCTAAGATTAAAGGCAAGAACAAGAAGAAGGCAATGCATGTTCTTTGTTTATTTGATAATCATCATTGAGAGGAGGAAGAAATAAAGTTTTATTATTATTCTCACACACACAAACACACACACACACACATATATATATATATATATATATATATTATATCTCTCTCTCTCTCTCTCTATATATATATATATACACATGAAAAAATCAAACTGAAGAAGTTGGGGACGCAGGTTCGAATCCCGAGAGGGGATGGTCATTTTGGTCTACCTCATTGATAAGATCCTAGGTTCGAGAGACTAATTATAACGCTATAATGCTTATTTATATCCAATCGGATGCAATTCTATCGAACCATATGGGCAAAAAAAAAAAAAAAAACTGAAGAAGAAAAAAAAAACCACTTATGTAACTGGTTAACTCTTGTTTGCATCTTGGATATAAAAATAAGGTTTTAATACAAAAATAACGAAATCTGAAACAAATTATGTGACTATATGAAGACTAAATACGTTTTTTTAATAAGTCAATTTATTGATTCAGAGAAATATATATATATATATATATATATATATATATATATATATATATATAGGTATATATATAAATAAACATTTTATTTCAAAATTTCATTCCTTAGCCAAAGTTAAAAGTCAAAACGTAAATCCTTTGCAAAAGGAATCATCCTTGAAAACAATAAATCAATAACTCTACGTTATGTGAAAGCCTTCATGTTACACCTTTTTATATTTAAATGTTGTATTTACAAACGGAAAGATATGCATATTATTATTTGCATCATGTAAATAAAAGGAAGGGTTATTTATTTGACTTGCCATAAAGTATTCCAATTGAGCTACAAAAACAGGAAGGGGGGGGGGGGTGGCTTATAAAATCTTTTTTATGGTTAGAAGGCTTTTTAACGCAAGTGTATATAAAAATAAGAAGAACCATGAAAACCACATTAACTCAATGTTTGTGGGACGGAATATAAGGGAGGGGGGGGGGGGGAGGAGGCAGAATGGGATGATAACTTTAGTTAATACACATTGACATGAGAGTGTTTACTAGATATAGTGAAATACATCATTTTTAAACATAAAGACTTGAAATCTGCATAATGAGTCAAGGGAGCTCGATAGCCGTGCGTGCTAAGGCGTGTTCAACTCTCAATGTTGGGGGTGCAGGTTCGAATCCCGAGAGGGGATGGTCATTAATAAGATTCTGGGTTCGATAGACTAATTTTAATGCTATAATGATTCTTTATATCCTGTCGGATGCAATTCTATCGAACCAAATAGGCAAAAAAATAGAGCCTCACTCATTTGATGCATGACCAAAGATAACAAAGAGGGATCATTTTGTCGAACGATTTTGGTTGAAAGATAATAATTGAATATTAACAATCGCTGTTGGCGAAATAAACCATCACTTTATTATCGACTGCTAAGATGCAAACATGAATTCAGAATTAAGAAAATCATTCATAAGAAAAACAAATATTTTCTTTTCGTGGCCTTTCATCCAATTCATTTAAAAAACTCCCCTGAATGGAATCATCCAATATTTATTTCATATAACAAGTGTTTATACTAAGTAAAAAAATGAATCTTAATATTGTTTCACTACCTATGACAATAAATCGATAATCATTCTGACGATTAGACATCTAAAAAAATTAGTTACTAAGTGAAATTATGTTTCTTAGGGAGTTTGAGAGAGCTACCATATAGATATCCCTATGTTTGATTCTATTTATCGTGAAGTCATGAATATTGTTTGTTATATTTTTTGTGTCTTTATAATGAAATATTTTATGAATTGATAAATATGTTTTTTCAATTGGTGAAACTTATTTTCTCCTTTTTATACTTTTATCCTCGTTTAAGTATTATCTTATTAGAGATAAGGACTACTTTCTATTTTTTGAAACATGATGGTTGAAAGAAAAGGAAAAAAGATGCTGTATATCCTTTTATAAATGGGGTTCAGTGATTGGCCAATAAATAAGGATAAGAAAAAAGTGGCTTAAAAAAGATGCTGTATATTTATCAATAAATGGGGTTCAGTGATTGGCCAATCAATAAGGATAAGAAAAAAGTGGGTTTCAAACGTGATTGGTTGAGAGAAAAAGAGAGGGAATACGGATAAAAATACTGTTGAAATTATGCTCCACAGTATCCCTTTAGTCTCGGCTGTTGTGAATATTTTCTTAGAGAAGAATATCACCGTTAGGAAGTAAATTGTTTCTTCTCATGGGCTTTGTTATTGGTGAATCCTTTGAATAAACTCCTAGAATATCACATATTATAATGAATAAAGTAAAGTTACTGCTCATACGCAGATAAATAATATTTTCTTTTGTATATTTCATAAAATATGTCCATAAATGGATCATCACTCTAGATGTACTAGAGGTAGAAAAAGAGAGAAAATGGTTTTACCAACTACAAAAGTATGTTTTTTCATTATTTTCATTTATTTATTTCAGATAAGCAATTGCATGAAAAATACATAAAGATTATGATTTGAAATTATTGCTATCTGAAAATCAACCATATAAGTGGTCCCTCAAAAACTATGCATAGCAATAGACAAGTAAAAACATAGGTTATACAATTAAATTCTTATTAAACAATGACATATAAATATATATATTAAAGTACTATTACATTATACTTAGAAGTAACAAAACAAATAAAAATTAATCATCAAGCTGTATACCTGGCAGCAGCGGCCAGTATAATCGCTCTAATTTCATTTGGTTTTAATTGTGTGTTAGTAGATAGTGTTTAGGGGATAGGGCCTTTGAATATAGGATGGCGAATTCAATCGTCTTCGATTCCAGCGATCATTGTTTTTTCCTGCCGGCCAAGCCAAACAGATGAATTTGACATATGTTTTGGGTTTATTAATATTTGAGTTCATTGTGAATTTATATCTCACTCTTTTAACAAAAGACGCAGTCTGCCTACTAAGCTTTTGATTAAATTTCAGTCATTGGACGAACATTTAAACTTTTCAATAGGATTTATATATACCTCCAAATATAATATATAACTTCTTCAAAGTTTGCAGATAACTTTCTTATTATTTTCGACAAGTTTAAGACCATAGATAATTTAGAGTGCCGGAGCGGCCTATAGCAGCACTGAGTATCAGGGTATTTGTGTGCTCTTCATGATAGAACTAAGGATATTATATATATTATACATTTTCTCTCTTCATGAAATAAGATGATGTCAATTCACTCTCCATATTTCATGAAAAAAGTTAAAATCTCACTCTCTTTTTTTTTTTTTCATCAAATCTTTATTTACATGAAGTTATTGTGTATAAAAATACATAAATAGACATTGTAATCTAAAATTAAAACTTCATAAAAGATTAAAACAATTTTACATTTCTAAAATCAAATATGAATGCACTACAATAAACAAATAATAAGGATTAATAAAAATTCAATAGTTTTTTTATTATTTTTAAAAGACTCTTTGACTTTGATGGGAAATATTTTATTTCTTTCGCGGCGACACTCCAAGAGTCTTCCACAACTGACGGTATCCGTAGCGAAAGTGCTCCATATCTCGCCGCCGCTGAGAGCATTATGGCTCTGAGTTCCTCGGATCGGATGTATTCGTTGGTGGTCAACCTCTTTGCAATAAGAGCCTTAGCATTTATGATAGTAAAAGAAATCGCTTTTGAAGCATCTGATCGTTTTTTTTGCTTTTTTGGTAAACCAAACAATAAAACACCTTTCATAATGTTATTGGGAGAGTTGTTCAATCCCTTAACATTAAGAGCTAGAAAGGTCTTCAAAATTGATATCGCAGGACAATCCGCAAAGGCATGTAACGTATTGACATATAATTTGCCACAGTCCTTGCAATGATTTTTAAAAATGATGCAATTGGAGGAAATCTGTAACTGGGCCGTAAATTTTTTACCATCGTGAATCCCTGACGTGGAACTCATAATTCTTTTCCTCCAATCATCGGGAAGCTCCAGTAAATCCATGTAAAAGTTTACTAATTTATTGACCTCCTCTTTGAGATTAGGAGGCTTCATCTTGAGATGCCAGGGACACGGTAACTTATGCATTTTAGCAGCTCTTTGAAGAGGGTATTTAAATCTCCCATCCTCACAGAAATCGAAGTTCATTATGGAACTAAAATCATAAGCGCCATGAGCTAGTGCTAAATCCTCTAGTAAAGGTGGGGCGCCCAAATTTCTAAAGAAGAATGGTTTGCTTGCATTTTGATGAATTATGTCTATTATACTGTCTCCACTATATGCCGGACTAAACTTCCAAAGTATACGCTGGGCTGCTGCCCATACTTTTGATAAAGATTCTGTCGTCTTATTAGTTAAAATGGTACCAAATAAAAGCCTTAAATAAAGAATGCTATTGGAGATACCTCTTCTCCATTCCGTTTCTGGATTTTTGGTTAAGTCGATAAAAACTTTTATATAAATCTTAGGAATAATAAAGGATAAAAGGGTTAAGCCTCCACCCATTAGAGACTTTGGTCTCTTTAGAGCAGGAAGATATCTCTTATGAAAAAGAGCAGAGAGCCATAAATGCTCCTCTTCAATGACCTTTTCTGCTATCAGGGGAGAAGCTGTTGCTCTATACAATACACAAGGGACAATCTGAGTATTGTATAAATCAATCCTCTTTTGTAAATTAAATTTTTTCCATGCGGAAATTCGATTTGGAATTGAACAGAACAATATTCTCCAATTATCATCATGGATCCCTTCAGGTCCCCAGTCGATTCCTAAAATAGAGACTTTCCGTCTTACCGGGCAACCCCCAATATTATGTCTTTCCTTTGCGTCCCATGCGCCAATAGGAAGAACAAACGTCTTCGATCGATTTAACTTCAATCCGGACTTCTTTTGGAATTTCTCAAAAAACCTCAAAAGAATTTCAACTCTTTTGATGAGTTGGGTCTCCGTATTGGCTTCAACCGAGAGTGTTACGTCATCAGCATACAAATCGATGAGATGCGTGTAATCTGTCATTTTAACCCCAAATCCATTATATTTCTTTTTTAGAAGAAGGACTAACTCTTCCATAGCTAAAACAAATAGAAGAGGGGCAGATGGGCAGCCCTGCCTGCAGCTCTTTTTCAATTCTATGGATTTTCCCTGTAAACCTCCAACAGAGATAAAAGATGATCCATTAAGTAGGAGTGCTCGGACAGGATTGAAGAAATGTTTGGGCAAAAAACGTTTTACAGATCGAAGAATGTGGACATGTGAAATCGAGTCAAAGGCTTTTTTGAAATCAATTCCTATGATTGCTCCGAATTTATTCCGCCTTTCGACAGAATCAATAACAGCTTGCACGTTTCGTGAAACATCCGAAATTCTTCTGTGTTTTAAAAAACCTTTTTGAGAGATACTAATCTTTTTATTTAGTTCCGGTTCCATCTCCTGGGCCAAAATACCCGAAAGAATCCTGTAGGAGTTGTTAAGAACAGTAATTGGCCTCCAGTGATTGAAGTCCGTTCCATTACCTTTTTTTGGAATCAGTACAATTCTCCCCCTGGTGAGGGATTTGGGAAGCTTGCCTTTCAATTCCATGGATTCTCCTATCTGAAGAAGGAAAGGAGCCGTTTCTTCCGGAAGGCGTTTAAATAGTCTCCCATCAATTCCATCGATTCCAGAGGCTTTTTTATCTTTAAACTTTTTCTTAATGTAGGTTGAAATGCGTTCTAGAGTAAAGATTCTACATCTAGAAGAGGCTTTTTTCCTGGGAAAGTTGAGTCGTTCAGATTGTACTACTTCCTGGAAGCGATTATGAAAATATTCCAATATTTCATTGGGTTTGGTTAACTTTTTGTCTCTATGCAAAATACACTTAATAGTCTTTGCAGAGTACTTATCTTTTATAAATAAAGTTTTTAGTCGTACGTTCGTCTGATTTTCCTTATCGACTTTTTGTGTCATTTCAAACTCTGCCACTTCGGCGAGCCTATAAGCTTTTTCTAATTCTGAAGAGAATGTTTTCGTGAATAGAGAATGTTTCATCGTTAGCTTTTCCATCTTGCGCTGATCTTCTTTTGCACTTTTCATTTTACTATGAATAAACTGTGCAGTAGTAATGCGAACCACACTTGTTAAGGTCCGAGCAGCCTGTTCCGCAAACGCTGAGTTGTTAAAACTTCGTAGTAAATTTCTTTTTAATTTTGATATGTACTTATCATCCTTTAGCGTCCATAGTGGAATTTTGAAACTCTTCAATTTGGGGGAGAAATGCATCTCTAAGTTTATAATATAATGGTCAGAGAACGTTTCTGGCCTGTAAAATGCCTTTTTAACATGAGTTATCAAAGATGGAGAGATAAGTGCCAGGTCGATTCGAGAAGATTGTTTCCCATTACTCCATGACACTAATTGACTTGGACTGAATTTTTTAATACAATCTACTAAATTCCATCCACTTATTATTGCATTCAAAAAAACTGAGTTAGGATATTTGGGCAAACGATCTAAATCGACATTAAGGTCGCCTATTAGAATAGAAGGAAGATGACTAAGCATTTTGGAATCATGCAGAGCTTTAAAATATGCTGAAGAACGTGCATTAGGTCCATTAATAAGACAAAAACTAAATCCATTTGAAGATATGTAAATTTTATGCCAGTCACTTTCTTGTGAATATTCTTCCACACATTCGGCCACGTTAATCTTTTTTGAAACGAACGTAAGAACGCCTCTTCTGGACTGAGATCCTGTGAAAAAGGTGAGGAATTGTTCCGGTTGGCACATTTTACAATCAAAACTACAAGACGAAGAAACTATCGATCTTATGTCCTGGAGACATATTATATCAGGATTAGATATAAATAATGATTTCAATAGGGCATGTCGTCGTATTCTTTCAAGCCCTCCCCTTGAGTTAATTGAAACGATTCTTCTCAATCCCATATTTGCTTTCATTTCATTTGAGATGTCCTGTTCAAAATATTCCGTAATTTTAGCTTGAGATGATACGCGAGAGCTCATGAGAATAAGAGTTTAATGTAAAATTTGTCACTTTCTTTGAATTTTTTGCGGATTTACTTCCTTGGTTGGAGATTTGCCAATGACTTCTCTACTTCTTTTTGAGGATTGAGATCGAGTTCTCTCTTTTATAATAGCTTCGGAATTTAAATAAGAGGCTAAATGTTTTTTTGGTTTCTCTCGACCCCTGGAGTCAAGAACCATGCCATTTGAAGTCAGATGTTCCATTAGAGGTACCGTTGACAAAGGAATATTATTATCTTGGTCGATCTCAATATTTTGAGATGTGGAAACATCCCCTTCCTTTTCTGCTTCGACCTCGATATCATTGTCATCACAGTCGTTGTTAAAATCATTATTAGATGAACCCGTATCAATGACTTCAACATCCTTAAGACTTCTTTCTGAAGAGGGCCTTTCTGTCAAGTCTTTTATCGGAGATTCCGAACGTGAAACAGGTGGGGTAGGAGAATGTAATTCCACAATCTCTTCTGTTCTCACGTTCACCGCAGTTGCAGGCGTATGTGATGCTTCAGTTTCATTTTTTTCTTTTTGCAATCTCTCATCCATTCCTTTTTTAAGAGCTCTGTCATATTCGAAGATTTTAACCCGTTTTTGGGTACAATGGTGCTTCATATGCCCAAAGTTAAAACACCTCTGGCATTGCAGCTTTACACCAGAGAATTTGAGCTTTATCAAAAAACCCTGGTAGGGGACAATTTGAGGAATACATGTCGGATCTGCAACGATTTCGACAATGTAATCACTGTCTCTCCAAATATCTCTCTTTCCATTTCTTTCTGAATAGCTAACAAATACCACAAATTTTAGCAAATGGTTGTTTCGACACTCATTGTTATCTATGGTCAGTAATAATTCAAATCAATGGAGTAAAGTAAGCGCGAAGGCTCAGTGTGGTTAGGCGTGTTCAACCCTCAATGTTGAAGACGCAGGCTCGACTCCCGTGAGGAGAAGGTCAGTTTGGATCAACAACCTCATTGATAAGATCCGATAGACTAATTTACTCGTTAGTATGCTATTTATATCCACAGGGATATTGTAATTCTATCGAATCAATAGGCAAAAAACAAACAAACAATTGAGGTAAGACAGGGAGTTCTATAGCCTGGAATAGCAACTTCCTCCTTTTCATGCTTAACTTCCTTCGTAAAAAAGGAAATAAAAATGGAGGGAGGTCCTAATAAAATAAATCCCTAATATTAGTTCCTAATAATTACCTCCCTACCTTTTCTCTTTTCTTTTTAGTTTAAGGTACTTTTTAGTGTAGGTTAATTCCCTGATAAAGATAGATATTTGTAGCTACTGAAAAAATATTTTAGGACCGAATTAATCCTACATGGAAGAAAGATCCATTCATTTTTGTTGTAAAGTTCAAACTTTTTAATATAACATATACGAAATCACTTTTTGCTTATGCTAATTTTCCTTTTTTGTAGACATGAAATTTTTAAAAGTCAAATCTCGTAGCATTCATTGTCTTTGTAGAAAAAAATATCAGCCATAATATTTGCTTTTGAAAGACTTGCAATTCACGCTAACACGTGGATGGTATAAATTAGCATAAATAAAGCAACTCAAATTAGGTTTATAGCTATGAAAGCTTTTACATACAAACAGAGGCTCTTATATAGTGTAAAAACATATACACAGTATAATACATATATTATTATTTGCTAAATATATTTATACTTTTTTTTTAGTTACCAACATATGAAGTCTATAAAACCAATTAAATTTCATACATATTTGAATACAATTATTTTATCAATACAGCAACAAAAACCATATTACATTTTCTACAAAGCAAGCACGCAAGAGATGCAATAGCTTTGAGGTATTTATTGATTAAAAGTCTCTCTTGCAAAGAAAGGTATTATTCAAAGAGCAAACAATTAAAATACTTTGAATACCTTTCATTCAAGCATATAGATATGGTGGTACAATAATCAAGGAACCAAAAAACAATATATGGGCTTTCAGTATTACGAATTTCATTTACAATTTTTTTTTGCCTATATGGTTCGATAGAATTGCATCCAACAGGATATAAATAAGCATTATAGCATTAAAATTAGTCCATCGAACCTAGGATCTTATCAATGTGGTAGACCAAAAATGACCATCCCCTCTCGAGTTTCGAACCTGCGCCCCCAACATGAGATGTTCGCCTTAGCACGCACGGCTATCGCATCCCTTTACAAATTTTCAGTTTTGTTTAACTTCTTGATTTCATACAGACTTTAATTAATAAGCATGTGTTTTTCATCATTTCCTTTAGATTATTATCATATTTAGTAAGGAACTCCTCATTAATGACGTAATAAATTAATGGTATTTAGTGGCCTTGTCCTTTTTTTGTTAAATCTCAGTGTATGTATACACATTTATTGTCTATATATGAAAATAACACCTTAACGCACACGGCTATCCCACACCCTTATTTTTTTTGTTAAATCTCAGTGAATTTATAAGCATTTATTGTCAATATGAAACTATCAAATGGACACAGCAATAAAGGTTTAACTAACTATACATCTAAACAATGTGATTAAATTTCAAATATGTATTTGATAAAAGCTTGAGCAGATGATATCAGGAGCACCTCGATATTCTGTCTTTAGCATTAAGATTCTACGGTCATTAAAATTGTAATGGAAGTTTGTAGTAGAGTTTGAAAATACTTCGAATCATACTTTATGTAATTAATTTAGATTGATTGATTTAAAAAAATTATAGCAAATATATACATTCAGTAATACTAATCATGCCATCAATTTCTATTTAAAATTCACCATAAATAACTTCATCTTAATGCAATGCAAAGATTTACGGGTTTTATGAATAAAGGAATTCAATTTTAATTCATTTGGATGCCACAAAAAAACTCTTTATCCACAATCAAAATAGCTATAAAATATGTGATTATTCATTGTAAATAGTCTTGTGAGTGTGCTTCTTATACAAAAATACATAGAACATATAACTAAACATTAAGTTATTGTGCAAAACAAAAAGTTTGTCTTATTTTGCACACACAGATTATATAGGAGCAAAAAAGTTTTCAATCTTTAAAGAGCTTTTTTAGTTTTAAAATAATAAAGTTTTGATCTGTTTTCATGGTCATTTATTTAGATTTATTTTTGCTAATATTCTTTGGCGAAAGTTGCATCGTTATTAATGCAGTTCTATCTGTTTTGACTTATATGTTGAATTAGTGATTTCATATCTTGTTTGTGATGTTCTTTAATCTTTTTATTTATATATTGTTTTAAATGAGTCTCAAATTAAAAAAATAAAGTATGCTTTCTAAAAAATGTATTTAAATATTAGAGTGTACCAAAAAGAATAAGCCTAACCGCGGAAAAGTCACGATTCATCTATCTCTTAAAAAACCCTTCTAAATAAAAAAACATAGTCTCCTTCTGCTATGATAACGTTGTTTTCTCGGAGCTTCTTGAGTTTGTCAAGCAGCTCGTCTTCGCTCACCTTATTCATAGCCCGCCACACGATAGTGATGGCATCTTCATGTCCCTCCCCTAAACTCGTCATTCCAGAGCAGATACTTCAACTACCGAAAAAGGAATCGGTCATAGAGGTTCTAATTTAGGGTTTAAGGGCTTTGAATGATGGTTCCACCTTTCTTGGGTCATAAGCTCCCTTGTTACAGCGGTAGCGTGGGAACCAGCGTTATTATATCATACTATGTTTTGTATTTGATACAAATGAATTATGTATCTTTGTCATGTTCGGATCACATCGCTTTTTATACCTTAGTGACTAGTAATTATTGTACTAGTCTTTACAAGATAAGATGTAAAAAGTCTTTAAAATGCTGAGCTCCTTGATCAGCCCCACCATATTGAAATTATATCCGGTATCCATATAATGTTATTACATCCTATTGTAAGAGCCATTCTTTCACCATGGACTTTGGGTCAATCCGAGTTATGAATAAAATATAAAAATCATTGAATAGTCTTATTAAAATATTCTTAAATTAGCAGAAGCTTTATTATTTCGTATAACAAACCAAATGATATACTACAAACCAGAGTCCTGTAAGAAGAGTTACGACAATAGATTGGAGCACCACCTGGTGAAATATCATGCTGGGCTCAAAACAACGCATGGAATGAAATAAATTATTATGGTTCCTATGTTATTCTTAGGATAAATAAGTCGGAATCAATGAAAAAAAATCAATGTGTTTATAAAACCTTTCCCTTATTGGGGGTATTGTTTCAGTAAATAAATAGTCTACCTTATCCAAATAACTCCATATTTTCTACATGATTTATTAAATAATATAAAAAATTTACAAAACGGGACTATATTGTCTCAATAAATATCGGATTTAGTCGAGTGAATTTCATTCTCTATAATATTTGACATTCTCTAATGTAAATCATGTGGTAAATAAAAAGTTTATCTATAAGAAACAATTGTTCAAAAATTATCCTATGTATTGATGAACTGAATTATCATTGAACCCGAATTATATATCCCAGATTAGTGAAATGATTAATTATATATGAGAAAATAATAAAAAAAATATTTGTTTATAATTGAAATATATTTTACAACACGTAGTAATAAAAAAATATGAATTTGATAATTATTTACAAAATTTTCTCATGCACATACTTTTACTACCAAATAAATTGGAGGTTTTATTAGACCTATTTTTTTACTATAGTCGTCTGTTCTCATAAATGTATGTGCAAACGAATTTTTATATACCTTGATATAATATATTTTAATAATTATGACATTGTGAAATATTCTCTAATGATGATCTAATTAGTTGAACTGTTATTTCGTTATGAAGATCCTATTTGTTTCATTTCTACTAATTATTTTACATATAATTTAAATAATCCTTCACCTTTTGAAAATCCTTAATAAATTTATCCGAACAAAATATTAATCCACCAGAAGAAGAATAGTTTCTTAATGAAATTAAAGTTTTTTAAATAGATCATTAAAGTTTATAATGCATTTATTCTTCGAAAAAAATATCTCAAAAGACTGTTTATTTAAAACTCCCTTGATAAATCATGAATGTTTTGAGCCTGACTTGAGAGTCAGCTGCTATACAGACAGGTCTTATCACGTAACTCTACTTATAGAGCTCTGCTACCAACTAATTAAGAAGGGAAATAAACTTCATTATCATGTACTCTTGTAACTATTCACAATAATAGAAAAAATTTAAAATAATTACATAAACTTCTTTCAAGTTCTACAATAACTTACTAAGATAATGCATCATTTTTTTGTGTGTTTAAATTTTTAGAAGGGGCAAAGTGTATGTATAAAAAATACCAAACATGGACATTAGTGTTTCAAATTCATCATTTAAAGAAATCCTTATACACGCTTTAGATACTCCGTTAGGAGGGCTGTATTATACTCCCTAGGTTAAGTGCAGCATGGAGTAAAATATATTGAGTGCTCTTACTGGAGTCTAAAGAGAGAAATTTGAGAATATAAACTATTAAATTAAGTACTTAATCTTAAATATACTAATTGGACCTAACTCCATATCTTCATTGTCGAATCCAACTTTGAAGTGACTTCTGCTCCTATTACACCTATTAATAAATCAACCCGTCATACTATTTATAAAAAGAATGCATTTTATTTTGTTTCCTCATACCTGTCTATAAAAGGATCACCACTCTGCGACGTCATGGACATGGGCCGGAGATTTGATAAAGTTTATTCCTTCAAATTCTCTCAAATTCATGAAATCGACAATAACGTTTTATATTGAATAAAATATATGTTATAAGTCATTTTATATTATGGCTTTATCTTTAAACAGTAATTTTGAATTATTATGTAATTTATGTTTTGTTTTAATGCAACTGTCTTCAAATTGTGTTTTTTAAATCACCTACTTTCTAGTGTATTGTTATTTGTTTTACACTGATTGATTTGTAGTAATAAATCTTAAACATCTTAACCAATTTTTTTTTGGTGATTCGTGGACACTAGCCGCCGATGAAATCCGATACTTCCCTTCCCGGTCCCTGTTTTATAATGACGCCATAAATAAGCTTTTAAAGAAATTTAGAAACTACAAATAGACTTTTATAATTTTCCGTGTTTTTTTTCGATTACTTGTGTCATTCCGGTTTTATGTGCTTTTAATTGATATATATTTTTAAGATTGTTCAGCTCGGATGCTAAAGTATAAACTAGAATGTTTAATAATGTATTTTTTACGCATTAGCATCTTTTTATATACCTTATACTTTGTTTATTGTACATATTCATATTCTATGAACTGTGAAAAAAAAAAAAAAGATCACCACTCGTATTATCAGGTGTAAAACAATAAAGAAGAAAAAAAGGATTATCAATTGTAAAAGGAATGTTCATTGGTGAGCTTGGTAGAACAATTTTTTTTTCTTCTTATCCCTATACATTAACTACTTCGGTCCTTACTTTGCTTATTCTCTGGGATGTTGTGCTGTCCATCAGTGGACACAATAGTCACATTATAAAAGGCTTATATTTATTTTCATGAGATCCATTTCTTTTCAAGGTAGTATATATGTCAATACATTGGATTATTACTTCCCCTTCTTTCCATCTGATATAATCTATTATTGCTTCTTATTTATTTATATACCTGCCATTATTTGCCTTTCAATGGATACTTAAATGTTTATATAGAACAACCTTATTTTATATCCTCTTTTACAACTCTCCATTAAAGTTTCTTATTTTTCTTTTTCTTGATTTATACCCGTTTTTAAATCAAGTTCTTCCTTTGTTTATATATTTTCATTTTTTTGTCCTTTTGGTGAGATTTATTATCATTATTTGTAGGGATAAGGAAAAGAGTGTTCTCGGACGCTCATCAATAAACATGAGTTTTTTCCAATTGTGTACTGTTTCCTTTATTTTTTTTCTACACCTGATGGTCAGTGAGATAATCCATATATCAACAGACATGAGCTATATAATAGAGATTATTATTATTTTTATACTGAATTGAGTTTCACTCCTCAATAGCCGCGAGTCGCATAATCCCAAGATTTTTTAAAAATTAATTCCTCTTCTTTTCTTCGAACCAATCTCTTTTCCAAAAATAGCACGCTTTCCATATCCTTTATCATTCTAAATATGAGTAATGATTTTCTCTTTGATGGCTTTTGTTTCTAAAATCTGTGATATTTATGCATAAGACTCACGACTTCATTCCCCTCCAAAAAGGATCATTAAAGGTCATTGAACTTTGATATTCAGTGTCTTATGCATCGGGAATCTATGATATAAGATAAATATTATTATAAAGGATTATCCTGTTAGATTATTTAAAAAAAGTAATGAATAATTTTCTGTGCTGGATAATGGAGTTCTAATTTATTACCTCCGCCGAAGGAGGTATTGTTTCACTGGCGTTGGTTTGTTTGTTGGTTTGTTTTTGGTTTGTTGGTTGGTTTGTCAGCAGGATAACTCAAAAAATTACGGAACGGATTTGGATGAAACTTTGTGGAGTTGTTGGAAATGCCAAAAGAAACAAGTGATTAAATTTTGGCATCTCTGAGTGCTTCTTTAAGATGCAAAATGAGCTAAATACAATAAATATTTCAAGTTAGCCTACTCTGCCATAGATGTCGCTGTGCTGTAAAATTGGGTGCCGGAGCGTCTTCCTCTCGGAATTTCCGTCGAGGGAAACCCTCCCCCGTCCCTCTACGCCGCCCCAGTCGTGAAAAAATCCGCCACGGAAGGCTCATAAGGACCCCCTGACGGCGGAGGTTTGCACTCTCTGAGTGTATATATGCTCTAGTTTATTTCTATTTTCGCTCGTTTTTGATACTCTACATATGAATAGTGAGATTTGCCTATATTTGATGTATGAATTATAAACTGAATTGTTTAATGTTGTACTTTTTAATTATTTACCGTATTTACTATGCATTCATTTTATTCTTTATTTCCTGTGGAAATACAAATAGAAATGAAGAGCATACAGATTTAAACGTGATGGAAATTTCGTTTTTTTTCATTCTTTTAACACAATATGTACCATGCTTAGTTCAAAGAGGAAGGTACAATAAGTATCATACAAAAATGATTTTAATTCGTAGAGTGGAGGTCTGGATTCATACCGTGGTTCCAATAAGACCTCCTTTGCTTCATACACAGACTCAAATTATAACCGTTACATCATTTAGGGATCTAAAATTTTATTGCAATGCTTCTAGAAAAATATAAGTGTAATATATACTTATGGTAATCTATCTTTTGCTAAAATAATTAAGGTAATTTTGAAGATGCTCGCTCGTTATTTTGGAATAATAGCAATAAAAATAAATATATTTACCCCCTCATTATGATGTTATATATTTAATACGTATTTATATCTCAAGCTATGACTGTACCATTTGCTGATCTGGTATAGTTTTGATAAAATCGCATTCCAGCCGTCCACAACAGTATTCATTACATAAGTATATCTCCACCACGTAATTTATATATATATATATATATATTCTTCATAATAATGCATTAATAACCTACTTTGAACACGAAAAGTAAATAATTCTACAAGTCATATTTCTAAGAATTCAATTTGATATTAATAAATCCAATATTTAAATTGGTAATTTTTATCAATAAGCAATATATATGTAAATGAATAATGTGTTTAAAAAAGCTATATATGTATGTATATAAATAATTTGTATGTAAAATAACTCATAATTTTTCTTTCAGTTTATCACCTATATATTTGGCAAATGCTTTCGCATTTGGGTCTCCCCCTCCTTTTGCTAACCAAAAAGTATAGATTAAGCTTTATTGAAACAAATGTTTATACGTAATATGTAAAAAATATATATATCTTGTCCTGCCATTTTTTAAAGCTGTAAACTATAAAACTAATGGTAAGTTTGTTTTCTAAATGAGTCAGACTACCACACAGACACTTTTTTATGGAACGTGATTAATTGATAGAAAAGGAGTGTGGAAATAAAAAGCCGTATTTTAATATGAGGTATCTCCTTGATAGAGGCTATTGATGTGAAGCATTCGTTTCTTGTTCCATATTATAGGAAGTGGCAGAATTTGCAGCTGTGACTCAAGAAGAAAGTCATCTAAGGATGACCAACTTTTTTAGGAAATATAAATTATCTGACTCTAAAGATGCTTTCTCTGGGGTATATATCTTCAGGGATCATTTCAACGTCTCCCAAAGGGCTCCAACCCGCCCCTGCAGTTCAAGCGTCAAGAATCCAGGAAGAAACGGATGGTTTTCAGGTTCTTTGACAACTGCAGCATGATCTTCCATCACTACATCTCGATGAGGACATCCGTCAACGCGGCCGTGTTCAAGGATGCCATGAGCATGATTTTAAAGAAAGTCAGGGAGAATTGATTTGAAATGGTCAAAGGAGAATGGTACTTCCATTACAATAATGCTTCATGCCACACGGCTAAGAACACAAAGGACTTCCTGACCTATAAGGGGATCATCCATAAGACTCTTCGTACCTCATCCCTGCAGACTTCTCCTACTTTACCAGAAGATGTTCGAAGCCTTGGAGATCGTCGACAAGAGCGTCCACGAAGAGTGGAACCGGATCAGTAGACCATTCCCGAAGAAAGTTCCGTGAGGTATACAGGAAGTGGGTTGAAAAGTGGTTGTAGTGTATTCGAATTGGCAGAAGTCATGTGGACAAGATTGGTTAAAGTTGTTTTGTTATATTTGGAACTATTTTTATCGCATATCCATCCGAAGCCCCCTCGTATATTGCTCTTGAATACTTTCACTCTGACTATTTCTCTCTTAAAAGAAAAATAAAGACAATTAAAAACTTGATAAATAATAAATGTTCAAATGTCCTTTCGAATGATCTATTCGACAGAATTTAAATAAAGCGTAAAAGGTTTAGTGATGAAACCCCCGACAAATGTTCCTAAAAATATATTTCCCAAAAAATAACTGTTATCTCAGAACGTCTGTCTAAAAACAACTACAAATACATTAAATTGAATGATGTGCCTCCATAATTTTTTACCCCTCTGCCTAATTGTATAAACTCATATCTGTTGCAGACATTTTCCCTTTTCTCAACTCATATAAAAATACAAGCATACTCAATTCAACCTACGATCTTTGTACATAAAAAAATGAGAAAGAAACTCACTCAGGTTTAATTAAGATATGTTATGTGGAATATATAATATATAATGGTATTATGTTCTAATTCCACATCTTTTATCGATTATCCATTATGTAGTTTACTCCAGCCGTTTCAACTTCCTGAGGGAATAGCTCTTCTATTCTCCCTTCACTGAAAAACCTTCGAGCTCTTTTGAAAATACAATAGGCACTCAAATGATATTGACATGTCTTCTCTCCTCTCCTTTAATGTTCATTATAGTACTTTTAAAATGATTATCAAATGGCTTCCTTTCTCTTAGCAACTTGGGAATGATTGATGTGTTTGTTAGGTGTAAGTGAATGGTAATATGTTGATATATAGAAGTAGCAAAAGTGATAAAATGGATACAAGTCAAAGGAGGAAGGATTTGAGAATAGAGAAAGTCACACTCAAATGGATACACCTAACGGCATGACGATCGCTTATATTGATAACTTTTGCCACACTTATTAGACATTATAAAACTTCCTTTTGCAAGAATTTCAGTTAGCTGATACTCTCAGGGATCATTTTGAGGGTGTGCAAAAACTCGTGCCCATCTTATACTTTAAAAACCGATTGCTCCCTTTGTAATGTCGAGTTTTTTTTTTCTCTGTATATCGATATACTCATCAAACGCACAGCTTCCTTTACTGTAAATCATGTTAAAATAAAAGAAATTTTGGTTCTGGCGTGTACTTCAAATAGTTCCCTTGTCAGGCCGTAAGTTTTATTTGCTCAAATGTTCTTTTAAAGGTAGCCAATTTATGGGTTCCCACAAATATAAAAGATTTATTGTATAATCTCAATGGGATCATGATCATATACGCCTCTAACTAAATGAAAATTGAACATCCTCCTGATAGTTGAACTAGGAGTTTCCTAATAGTGTCTAATAAGTGTACCAAAATCTGCAATAGTCATGCCGCAAGGTGTATCCACTTGACACGGAATTCATCAATAGGGGTGGTGGGTTATTAAATGAATAATAAATCTAATCTTATGTCTTATAACACTGCTATGGTTAAGAATAGCACACAAAAGTATCGATGAAGTCAATTCTGAGAGATATTTTCGAAAATAACTACTGAAAATATTTATATACGATATATACTAGCCTACCACAAGAATCTAAAGTATTATGATAACGAGTAGGTAGAACAATAGCGTCTTAACATACTTAAATATCCATAGCTTGTAAGGTTAATAACAATTTATGGTTCGAATTTAGAGTTGCAGTGATATAATACTATCATGAAGAGATCAATCGTCAATCGAACCGTACAAAAAATGAGTGACAAATATGATAATCTAAAATTTGGGGTAGTATTGAATGTGATATTAATTATTACTTTATTATCCAGAACTAGCAAAATAAACTATCTCCCAGAGTATTAACCAAATATTTTTTAAATGCTTAATTATATAAAATTATATATTTCTAAAAAGGATAAAATTGTAGATAAACATTAGTTATTATCAAAAGGTCAAGTTTATGCTCACTGTAAGGTGTATAAGACAGAAACAAGCCTGAGATAAAAGCAATTTCGATTTCTCGCATGAGTAGCTAAAATGTTTCAAGATATTTGGAATGTATATTCTTGTCAAAACCTATTCCTTAGAAACATCAAAGGACAGTGTTAAGTATATCTTGAACATAAAATGTAATCATAAATATTATATTTTTCACTATTACCTCCATATCTTGTCGGTTTCTTTGTTACATACTATCTATCTATCATATAATATTATAAATATATATATATATATATATATATATATATAAGCGTAGGGGGATGTTTGGTTAGGGGGGTAGCATTCAATTTGCCCGAATTTCAAACAAGAACTGTTAATCGG
The DNA here is from genome assembly GCA_013387185.1 of Caligus rogercresseyi. NCBI lineage: Eukaryota > Metazoa > Arthropoda > Copepoda > Siphonostomatoida > Caligidae > Caligus > Caligus rogercresseyi. Next base: position 25,657,191 of record CP045891.1, read on the forward strand.
TGAAAAAATAATCGAATAAAGAAAGCTATCTAGATAAATTTTTTCTTTATAGTAATAACATACTATGCATTATATTATATTTATTTGTTATGATTCAAAATCCAGTTGGTTTCATATTTTTTTTCTTCCTTCAACTTAAATGCCCGAATACCCCAACCAATTTGCCCTAATACCCCAACCAATTTGCCCGCATTTGAGAACTCACCCGAATTTTTTTTTTTTGGGGGGGGGCAGTTGCCCCCCTGTCTCCTATGCCTTTGCATACATATATATACATATTATGTATATATATATACATATATACACCACTTCATTATCTGCTAACCCCAGGTAATAATCATGCAATAATTAACAGTACAAATGAACACATAAATTTGCATATATCAGACTTTTTAGTCAGTAACGTCCTTCTTAGTTTACTGAACAAGTGCATTAGAGTTAATCGAAACCTTTGCTCATCGTACCCTTGCATTACTCAATTTATACCCAAGATTTTTAATTTATTGCAGAAGGCAATTCATTTAACTTCTGTTGGATTTTTATTCATAATTATATGTCTTACTGTTTTCTTTAACTTTTTTTTGGATATATTCTATTGAAGATAGAGTTTTTGATATACATTTAAATATCTAAAACAAAATTCAATAAGTTACTATAAATATACATATGAGCAATAACTTTTTATTTATTTTTATGAAATTTATATATTAATTAATACATTATGCAAAATATAGCCCTATAAAGTATAAGTATAATTCTTATATAAGTATAAAATTAGTGTTGATTTAATACTTTACAGAGATGAAATATATGTCAATAGCCGACTTAATCATTTTATATACATAAAATAATGAAAAATATATACATGTAAAAGAAAACTATAGCTTCAAGGCATGTAAATATATATGCTAAAAGATTTAAAAAAGTGAAAAGTTAAAAACAAAAATGTATCAAAATATATAATCATTAACTACAATAAAGAATGAATGATATTTTAAATTTGATCCCTTATTAAAAAGGTATTAAATTGAAAAGAATGAAATAACGAAGGATATGAAATAGATATCTGAGATATTACAATTGCCATATCATGAGATGTTTAAATATGTTTGATTATATTATATATCTGGTATATATTATATATATATATATGTATATATATATATTAGTATATATTATATATATATATATTGGAAGCAATCAATATCATAATTTGTCAAAGATATACAAAACTTATATCGATGTCAATCATAGCAGTTATTGGGGAAATTATATACATATATGCTGGACATGTCGTCAATATTAATACAATTAAAATGTATAGGAAAATTAATGGAGCAAGTCCATAAGTTTCTTAATCAACTTATTACTTAGAGCATATGAAGATACTTCAATCATTATGGAGTAAATTTGAAATCAAGATTGTGTTGTTGTTGTTGTATGATTTATTACAGAGCTACTATAGCCCTAGCCTTCATGGCTACTAATATAAAAAAAACATGTATCTTTATATACAAACACAAATAATTATACAATAATAATAATAATAAAATATTAATCAAAGAAAAATAACAAAAAAAATAAAAATATATATACATATATAAGTAAATATTTTTTCAATTTTCATAAATACATTAAACTTAAGGAGCTATATGGATCTAGACAACCCTGCCATTGTCTTTGCTACCCTCCGAGCACTTGATAAGGTGCATGCCTCTCTTAATGGCTGTGACAAGCTCCAGGCCTTTGAAAGGTTAACAGCAGCGACACAGTTGGTAGAAACGGGTTTCTTGAGGCATATTGTAGCACTACGGGTGCGCTCATCGAAGCCCTCAAGAATCCTCTCAAAGGGACAACTGTCCACATTCATAGCCTTCCAAGCGGATATGGCAGCCTGCTTCACTAAGATCTCATTTACAGATGGAAGATGTGACCTGTCGAGAAGGTCAACCACACGCAACCGATCTGCTCTTTGAACTCCCAGCAAGATACGTGCGAGATCGTTGATGGCAAGTTGCGCATCTGAGCTAGTCTTTGCCATTGTAGGGGTGTGAGGGGGTTCAGCAGCAGACGAGAAGTTTGCACTTCTAGTCACCCAAGCAGACGTCTGAAGTTTCCCGATAACTATGGCTCTAGCTATCTCGGTCAGTAGTGGCCCTCGCGATACCGTAGTGCAGAGCCGGCGGATGACTCCGATTCGTTTCCTGACATTCTGAATAATTTTTTCGTGGTGGGGTCCAAATGTCAGGTTTCTGCTAACAGTTACTCCCAGAAGGTCGAGTGTAGCGGTCGAAGGAGTGTCTGGAGCACCCAGACGTAACGTTTGGGTTTTCCCAACGTTTAGGTGGAGTCCATTCATATTAGAGTACGCCTCCAAGGCCTTCGATGCCGAGCCCATAGCGAAGTCGACCTGTTCCCAGGATGGAGCCGAGATGACAATAGAAGTATCGTCGGCATATAGCAGTACCTCAAGCTGAGCTTCTGGATTGACAGCTACTCTGAGGTAATCAGGTAGGTCAGCCGTGAGAAGAATGAAAAGTAGGGGGCCAAGCACAGAACCCTGTCTGACGCCGTACTTTATGTTCAGGAAATTGGACCGTTGGCCGTTCCAATTCACCTGCTGTCGCCCTCCTGTTAAGTAGCTGAGCATCAGCTTTTTGGTGGGCCCCGCCATCCATTGGAGCTTGGCCAGAAGTATATCTGCTTCTAAAAGGTCAAAGGCCGCAGAAAAATCGAAGGCAGCAATGCATACCTTTAATTTACGATCACAAGCCTTAGCAGCGTTGGACAGTAGAGTTGCAAGGGCAGTGTCGACACTGCGTCCAGTTCTGAAGCCGTGTTGTTCCTGTGGGAGTTTACAAGAAGCTTCGACGTAGGTCACGAGTTGATTATAAAGTACCCGCTCGGTCAATTTTGAGATGGCACAAAGGAGTGAGACAGGTCTATAGCTAGAGGGTTCTTTACGCGGCTTGCCCTTTTTCAGTACTGGGATTATGATTGCCGTTCTCCACTCGTCTGGCCATATCTGAGAAGTTATGATTGTGTTAATGAGGTGAACGATTGGAAGGGCTAATGCTGTCCAGGCTGACTGATATACGACGATAGGAATTTTGTCAATGCCGGCAGAGTGCTTAGGGGCGAGGGATTTTAATGCCCTCTTCACAGCAGCAGTGCCTACATTGTGAAATCCAAATTCGCCGTCCGAATCGGCATTAGAGCATGCATTTTGGGAATCAGGACATATATCGCAACGCAGTCGGTCAACTTTATCGATGTAGAACTGATTGCACATGTTAGCAGAGTCTGTGTCGGTTCTACAGCCTTCTAGAAAAGGCAGAACGCCGTCGTTTCCTTTGCCCATGGCTTCATTTGCGATTTTCCATGCTGCTGTCTGCCCACCCTTTTTGATTCGAGATAGATTAAAAGAAACATGGTCACGTCTAACTAGACTCAGTGCTTTGTTCCTTAGGGCCTTGTAGCACATTTTACCTAGACTCTTCGCCTTGTCCCGTTCTCGCATGACTGCTCGAGTATACGGTTGAAGCCTAACATTTGCGTTTGGAGTGGTGTATCTTCGAAGAGGAGCAGCAACATCCAAGGCAGCTGTGATGGCTGTTTTATGTGAAGATTGATGTCATTTACGTTGGATGAGTCAAAAAGGGGCTGCCAGTCCCAATTGAGAAGGAAAAGCTCTAGTGCAGGTACGTCGAGTGTGGACCAGTTGCGTTCCTCCCTTGTTTCTTTTACAATCCGCTTAGGAGCTCTTTCGGACGAGATCGTTGCAAGAAGCGGCGCATGGTCAGAGAGAGCGTCATCGAGTACTTTTACGTGAATGGTTGTATTTCCTCGAAGGTATACGTGATCAATGGTGGAGGTACGGTTTTCCCCATTGAAAACGCCATTAGATCGAAAAGTTGGACCTGTCGGTTGCAATTGAAGTCCGAGTTCCTCATAGTAGCCCTTCCAACGTTGCATTAGTTTTTTCCTGTAGTAACCGCGGTCGTCATATCTTGTAACGTCCAGATTGAAGTCTCCTGCGACAATCATTTCTTTCACTCCATGAGTCACAGAAAGCACTTTCAGTGTATTTCCTATCTCATCAATTGAGTTGTCTCGAAAACTAATCCTTTGTCAGAGATGCTGTTTGAGAGTGACGTAAACTGCCTGTAAATTCCTACGTACAGACGCGTTCCTATTTTAGCAGCGACAATGGGCAGATCAGACGGCGTTGGGATCTGCTCAGCTTGTAGGGCCTTGGCAACGAACATGGCTGTTCGACGTCTTTTCGACTTACGGACATACGGCAGAAGAGTATCAAAGCCTGATATAATGGGCACGTCGTCTAGGCAAAGCTCGGTTTCAGTCGCAATAATCACATTAGCTTTTGTATCTAACGCTTTCGATGAGAGCGCTAGAAGTTTGCAGGTGGCGAGGGATACAATTCCACACTCAACCGAGTGCAGTTGTCAGTAGTCTGATGGGCC
>CP045891.1:25667321-25742542 GCA_013387185.1 Caligus rogercresseyi
ACTACTCTCCCTTCTCTTTCTCTTATCGTATCCAGGTAACACTAACACAGCTACCAAGTGTATAAAAACTTGTAAATATTCTCATATCAAAAGATCAATTTTTGGGGGAGAGTACGTGCAAAATGTATTTGCTTATATCTCTTAAAATTATAGCGATTTTTAGAACACCAACATATCAAATGAAAGCTTGGTTACCAGCTTAATATTTTGGTATACTAAATCATGTCAATTTAATAAGTAAAAGTTATATGTACATTAAAAAAAGCCTATCTCGCGTACAAAATGACGCATATAATGGATTATAAATGCGTCAGAGACAAAGTAAAATTTTGAGAGGATACCTTGACGCAAATCTAAGAAACACATTATTATTTATTTTTTCATAATCGATTTCTTATAGGTCAATACAGGCTCTGAATCATATGATGTAAACTCAGATTGTACTGAATTCTGAATTGATAGAATGCAACCAAGGTCATTTTTGGATTTATCATCTAAAGTTTTACTAAACTTAAAAGTACTATTTTACTCTGAAGCGAACAAGTCATCTTCTACAGGCGAGTGAAGTTAATTGATACAAAAAAGCTATGAAATATGCTAACAATACACACTCCATTTTTTCTTTGTTTTTACTGAAAACTTTGTTTTATTAAAAAACATCAAACATACGTCTGGTAGTAAATTAGATTTCCTTTAAATTAATAATTATTATTGAAGTCTGTAACGTCCACCATTTTCAAGAAATTTGCGGAAAACTATATTTTTACTAAATTTTTAAAACTTTGACCTCGTTGCGCGACCTCGTAATGTTGACCGATTTTGTTCAAACTTTGTATGTCGTCTTCTTTTATCACCAAGAAACAGAAAATCCACAAAGTTGCTAACATTTCAAACATTTGAAAAATAAGAACAACCCTAATATATATACTATAAGTACCCACATTTTGGGAGCATTCTATCCTCTCTACTTAAGTAGCAAACAAATATGTAAACATTTCTTTCGTCCACCATCATTTTGTATTCTTTTTTTTAGCTGACTCTCTTATTTTTATTATCCGTGTTGTTTAGTTGTTTGCTTTTATAAATGTATTTTTGTTATTATGATTATAGCACTCCTTTGACAGGAAGCGTCAATAAGTGGTTATCCATTACCACTTAGCCTAAAAATAACAAAAAAAGGAAAAACGAATTATATATCCTATAATATGATATCCATTTCCTTGTAGTTCCTTTTTTTCCATTTGCGACAACTTGCTGTGAGGGATTGACGCGTTCTTAATATCATCTTTTTGTGTGTGTATATATTAATGGGCCTAAAAAGCGGCAAAATGAAATATTTTATCACTTTGTCCCTTCTGCATTAAGACGTATATTTACACAACCCAAACGGTTTACTGATGGCCTTTTCAAAATATTTTGAGATTCCTGGACAATAAATATACCTGGTAATTTGTTAGACCAGTTGCAACATTGTTGAAATAACGAGAATCAGAATGGAGTTTTGAATCTAAAGAGTGTTTAGTGGATACAAATATTCAAGCTTAGAGAGCTGACATATTAATTACGAAAAAGGGATGATAAAATAATAAATACCAGACATTTATATAATAATTGCTATTCGTTCTTTAAAAAGCCTTGCGAAGAACAAAAAGTAATTACACGAAATCAAAAAACCATTGTTAATAATCGGTCCTTTATTTCAGACGAAAAGTTATAACATTATATATATAATCTTAAATAAATATAATTATCTTAAGTGGCTGTGATAATAAGGTCATTAATAAACATTTTATTTTAGAATGTAAGGAAAACTTATCACATAATCAATATATATATATATATATCAGCTACACTTTTATTGAAAAGCTCCTGTGTTGATTTTCTTTGAAGTCCTCTTGTATCTTCTAATAATGAGTGTCAAAAGAAGTGAAAATCGATGGACCATTGAAGAAAAAAATACCGATATCCGTTGCAAAATTTAATATCGTCATCTGTTTATAATGAGGGATATTCAGGGCTAAGGCTTCTTTTCTTGTAACTGATGAAATAAATTTTTTATCAACGACTCACTACTGATGAGTACATCAGAAGTTAGACACTCAGCGTTTGGGATTTAGCACCAGGAGGTGTAGAACCTTGCTTCAGGTGATGCTGTTGTTACCTTTAGAGACATACCAGGTGTGATATAAGTAAATAAAACTTAGCCTCTACTCAAAGTCTATTTTTTCATGTGTGTGGAAGATTAAAGCTTGAATAAGAGCCTGACAGATTCTCATAACGACCCGTCTGGTTCATTTAATTTAAAATGCTTCGGAGCAGAGAGTATTTAAAGCCTTGCTCTTAAAAGAAGAGGTAAGTAAGACGTTACCGCTCTTAGATGACATATATATTTTTTAATCGATGATAGTTGAAAGTTTCTGTATTAAAGTCTTCAAATTTCAAGCTCTGGTTGTTGGCATGTTGCACAAAAAGGTCTTTTCCTTTAAATATTGGTGAAGGATTCCTACAGTGGAAACAAAGTTGTTAGTTGGCGCAAAACTCTATAATATTCGTGACATGACGCCCATATCGGAGAGTTACGTATTACATAATTGGATGACAGAGTATAATGGAATAGATAGTAGTATTGGAAACAGTTGATCTTCTTTCCTCCTGCTCGGGGTTTGCAATTAAGATCGATGATAATTTTCTTATAAATTTTTGGCAATGCATTGGATATCTAATTTTTTATAGGTCTCTTTATCGACAGCATATAATTTTTTGCGGAAGAGTTTCCTGAGCCAAGAATCTTCTTCCTCAATCATCCAAAGGACATTTTGGGTAAATAATTTGTAAGGACCGAACTGAAGCAACCGATCAACATATAGATCAATTCGAGTTTAAAGAGTGTATTTTCTCCACTCCGGTAGACTCTTTACAATAAAGTTGGCAAAACTAGGTTTATTCGAATCCAATTCTCCCACGCTTTTCTCCTCAATACCGAGTAGGCTAAGCGACTCGTAATATCCGTGTTGGCTTTCTGGCTCCTTTGTCCAGACAGAGTTGTTCCTTGCATCTTCCTAAAAAGGAGATTAAATGGTCACTCACTTACTCAACTGAGGCTGCGAGTTTCCTTCCAAATTAAGCGTGATATTACGAACTCAAATGTCAACAGATGCTTAAATTTTCCAAAATTAATCTCGAACTCCGAATATTTGTGTTTTAAAACTCTAAGCAAATCCTTCAGTTGTAGCAGCTAACAGTATTGATCTAAGAGGAATCCATGTCTACTGCCACGCTTATGATGATGAACCGGCGGACTCTCGAGACCTCCAAAGTAAAAGGTTCTGTTGAGTAAATGAGTACTATTCTTATAACATTAAAAATTCACAGAATGAGTCTTTTAGGATCCCATATGAAGTTAATTTGGTTTACCATTTTAATGAATATACTTTACTAGCATTATAAAGACATTTATTTATTTTTTGGTACTTTTCCAATATCTAAAATGTGTCACAAAATAAGAAAATATGTAGAACGCTCATTTTTTCCATATATATGAGGTATTAAGTATAATTAATTGTAAGGAAGGCATACCTATTTGGCAAGGGGTTTGTGGAATCGAGATTTAAATTCAAGTATGTTAAAATAATAATTTCCTAAAGTAATCATAAATGAAAGTCTTTAAAATAACCTTATTTGATCATGTATCATCTTTCTAATAGTTTATCTAATAGTTGTAATATTTCTTAAAGGGTCTCTTTAGATCATAAATTATGAAATATTGTTTTCTACCAGAGTCCTGACTTTGGTACAAAATTTAAACAAGATTGAATTATTGCTGAAAAATGACGGATGACTGATGTTAAGTTCATTTGGTTTATCAACAAAATAGTTTTATATTAGTTTTTGTAAAAAGTAAATCAGTAGAACTGTCCACGGCTCACATCCTGAATCAAAGCGTGTCCCATTCTTTGTGTATGGGTGAGTTTTCTATAAAAAAACCTTTTGGTTATTTATATTTAATAAGATGTGGAGTTGAATTTATTTTGGTGTGCCTCCGATTTTAGGCTCAACACTCTGTGATCCCTTTGTTCGGATATAACACACCGCTTTGAGATATGAAAAATATATACCCTTTAATGGATTGATCATTCGAACATCCCTTAAAGGTTCGTGTCTCTCTATCAACGTTCAGAAGAATACCGACTACGAGTTATAAGGGATCAGTTTTTTAAATACCTTTTTTTAGATGAGCTACTAAATGAAATTGAAGCAAATCCCTATCCCTAACAAGTTAGTAGGATCGCATAAGGAAACATTTGGCCTTCAAGCTAGAGGTATCTGCTCAACACAGTTAGTATCTGTTTATATTGGAAACCATTAATATATAATAAACATGCTCATATATTTTTTTGTAGTAATATATCAATATATGACTAACATTGTTTGTTTACGCAGCCCCCCTATTTGCATCTACATAATTAATTTAATATCAGTTTATCATTTATGTGTTTCACGTAGGTATAGTATATAATCATACATATACCGACATAAGGTAAAAAAGGAATTATTATGAGTATGTCCGTGCGCAGAGGATCATCATTGTACATACATTAGGTAGCTGTTTTGATGGAAAAATGAGGGTGGATGGGCTCTCTCACTCTCAAATTAGATGATTAATGAACTCTTGGTTACAGCTAGTTCTATGAGGAAATGAATATTCTTGAAATACATATATTCTACTTATATATGAGGGAAAGAACATTCCAAAACCTTTTTTTCATGGTTAAAATAATTTTATTCATTTACTGCAAAAAATAATTATTCAAAAACCTTTTATTTAAGATCCATGCTTACGCAGAATAAGTTATCAAATTATGTAACTCTTTTGTTGTTTATAGAAATAAACATCTGTATTCAATAAAGCTATGTCATATTACCACTTTTATTCCATACATAAAAACTAAGAGAGCCCTTTCCCTTCAATAACAGAGTATTCTTTTTAAAATCGATCTGGTCTCCTTGGAAGACACTAGCGAACACATCGAATATATTTTTTTAATGAAAAGGTTTTGTGATTGTTTTGTGTTGGATGTCGATTTATATATTCCTTTATCTATAAGAAAATCTGTTTGTTTTGGGCCTCAACAGCTGACAAACTCATGTGTTTATAAGAATAAACTATCTATGTTTTTATATGATATAGTATGTAAACATGATGTATTTTACGAATAAATTGATACAATTTTACAAACTTTGTAAAGCCAACAAAATGCTAATTAATAACCATTAAAAACACTCATTTTTGTTTAACTATGAAGTGATTCTCCTCCTGTTAAACCCCATTTTTGGTTATAATAAATCCTGTGACAAATTATATTGACAATTTTTATTTTTCTAATTTTAATTGAAGTCTTTTATTTGGTCCCTAATTGGATTACATGTTTGTATTTCTCTAATTCGAGTATATACTTGATGGAACCTTTTTTATTTATCAATTTATGGACTTGACATTTATCCAATTAGTAAACAGGGTTTTTAAATGAATGAAAATTATTTATTCATTTGTTAGTTAAACAGTAACACTTTTTCATAATCCTTTCATATATAAATATGGATTTCAACAAAAACAGGTGAATATAAAAAGTTTATTAAAGATAAGATATGTATTTGTATCACCTACTTTTAGATATTTTTTTTTGAATTTATTTATTTAGAGTAGTTATATAAAACAATATATAATTTAACATTATATATTAAAATTAATACTCTAAACAAATATACATGAACAAGCAAACAACAAAATCATATAAAACATACTTTTCTAATTTTATATAACCAAAAATTAATTTAAAATTTCAGAACAACAAAACATTTTGTATTAAAAAGTATAATTAAGAATATTTACTTCTTTAAAAACTTTTTGTGTATTCGTAATAGCCAGCGTTGAAATTTCTTGTAGTGTTTGGAGGGATAATACTTGATAATATTTCCCGCATATTCCCACGATGAATCGTCCACGTTTGGAGTTTTTGATGTCAAAAGCCGAATATCTCTTTGCTGTTGATGTTAAAATTGCCCGAAGTTCTTCTACCTGGACCGGTATTCCGATGGCCAGTTTTTTCTGCATTTCGGCTTTTGCAATTTGAAATAGTCATTTCAAGGATACGCGTTTTCAGAGAGGCTTTCAAAAAATTCGAAGTAACTCCAAACAGAATCAACGGTGTCACAAAGTTTTCACCCACGTTGGCAATGTTGAACGTAATTATTTTCCTTTGGAAGCGAAGTCCCTGGCATTCAGCAAATGAATGAATAATGGAGTTAAATATTTTCTGCAATCCTTGCATGGAGCATTGAAGTAAATACAGTCTTTCAAAATTTGCAATTGCGCTGTGTATTTCTTGGAGTCCTTAATTTTTGTCATAGATGACATTATTCTTTTTTCCCAGGAGCAATAAAGGTTTAGCTTTGTAATAAATCTATTACATATTTCCACAGCCTCACTTTTGTAGTTGTTTTCAAATGACATTTTCAAGTGCCAAGGCTGTGGTACTTGATGTTCTAAATCAGATTTTTTCAGAGGGTAATAAATATCTCACAATTAAAAATGGTGCCTTCCAAATTATGTAATGATAATTATTTTTTTTAAGAGCGACAAGTTCCAATGTAAAAAAAAATTAAAGTAATTTTTTTATTCCGATTTTGGTGAATCACGTCAATGGTAGAAGAGGCTTCAAATGAAGGAGTTCCACTCCATAAAAACTTTATTTGCTGATGCTATCCAGGGAGAAATTTCTTCTAAATGGGAATTAATACAATTTGTGCCAAGCATAAGCCACGTGTAAATAGGATATACAGAAAATGTAGCCCTCCATTCAATTCCAGGACGGCAAGAGATGTCTATAAAACCTTGCGGTAGATTTTGCGTAAAATTATCCTGAGAAGAGATAGCCCTCCTCCTAAGAGAGATCTAGGTCTTATTATTGAAGATATGTAAAATTTGTGGAATAATTTGTTGAGCCAGAACTTTTCTTCATTTAAAACATTTTCTGCAAGCCAGGGAATCGCAGTTGCTTTGTATAAAATTTTCGATGTTATAATGTAGTTAAAAATATCGATCCTCTTCTGGAGATTGGACCCTCTTGACGATGAGATTGTAGTATCCACAAAGTATTTAAGTGAAGTCCAATTAGACGAAGTCCCATAAAATCCCAAGAACTGAAATAGAGTCCATGATCGAGCAGCCAGCAGTTTTTAATTGTTTTCCAGGACTCCATTCCGCGTAAGGTAATATAACTGTTTTTTTGTTATTGATAATGATTTGGTAGAGATCATACAGCTTCCTCACATAATAACTTAAAATATAATTTAATAAATAAAAGAGGGTAAAAAAGACCAGGTCGAAAGATTTAGGGATTTAAAGTTGTTCACTAAAGCAATAAGTAAAATATTATTTATAAAAAAATATTGCTTGTGGATTAGTATTCTTTTACTTCACACAAAAATCTCCTGTTCAAAAATAACAACAACTTCAAATACAAAATCCAATAATTGTTAAGTTAGAAATACAATTTAACATAAAATCCTGAGAATTGACATAAACCGCTTATAACATGATTTTTGTTAGACGTTTCAATAATTCTAAACCCGTGTGTTGGACCTCGGCATCAATGCTGACTTCCTTTGATAGCTTACCTGAAACAAAATATTATTTTTTAGACAGCTTTCATAAGGAATATAAGTAAATACATACTTTTTGAAATACATGAAACATAAATATAAGTAAAAGTTGTATACATTTACTCTTTATTTATAAACTGTACGATTATTTTTCTTACCCTCTACAAAATTATCAAATAAATAAAGAAGATTGACACATTGGAGCTACTCTGGAAACTTCTTCTTACAACTTTACCAATATAAATCTATATACATTGTTATTAATAGATAAAAGGTCTCCATAAGACTATATAAATACTTCTAAAGATCCACAAATGAAAATGTTTTAGATAGGCTTTTATATGAATTTAATCTACTATAGCGATTGCACACTTTGTTTCAAATGGGTACCCCTCTTGTGTGTGCAGTTATCAGCATTCCTTTCTTTCCTCTGTGCAACTTTTCAAATTTATCAGAGATAAAAAACTAAAAAACACTTACAGAAATAAGAAACAATATGAAAAAATGCTAAAAGTAATGAATACTTAAATATATTTATAATGGTTATATTTTTTATGCATTAATCAACACAAATTTGAATTATAGAGTAACATTTGCTAATATATAGATTCTTATATTTAAAACAATGTAAGTAAATTAGCGGGCCAATATAGAGACAAAGGCCCTGAGAGCCATTTGTATTCATTTAAAGGCTTTATAAGTATTTCCAATGATATATTTGTTGCATGCACCACAAGCGTAGTATGTAGTGTAAGCCTGATTATTCATATCTCGAAACGAAGAGAAATGATACATTATCCTATGATAATTATTGTTATGGGAGAACAAAAAAACCTTCTTCACACCACTAGCACACTCACAAAAAGAATAAAAGAACTGCATTATCACAATATATGTAAAATGAATTATCTAATAATTTATCATTACTTTTTTCTTCTCTTGCGAGACAAGCGATTAATTAAAAACACTTTATCTTTTATCTTACACTTTTATAGAAGGAAGACCCCCTTCATTTTCTATTTTTTGAGAGATGGGGAGGGAGTCATCCATTGTCAAGGAAAAAAGATTCAAAATGATTGTGACAATTATTATTTAATTGTATTTAATTCTACTGATATTGAGTAAATAGTTACTATACGTTTAACAGGAGATAAATCCTAGATTCTATGTATGTGCATTACGCACACACATGCATATATATATATGGATGTAAAGAATGTTCCGGACTACGAAAAAGGTCAGGAATAACATGAAAAAAAAAAATCACTCCTAAATTTGATGATATAATCTTAACTGGCTGGGATAATGTCGTGACAGTGTTCTCGGAGCTTCTTAAGTTAGTCAAAAAGCTTGTATTCGCTTATTAGCTTCGTTCCCGGCAAACGTCAGAAATTGCTTTATTAAGTCCTCTAAACTTCTCATTCCGGACCAAATTTTTCGATTTCTGGAGTAGGAACTTATCAAAGAGGCTCAGATTTGGGCTTTAAGGGCTCTGTTTAACCGATTCTACTTTCATTTGGGCCATAAACTCGCGTGCTTCAGTGTATGAACAGGTGTCGTTCTTATGGCAATTTTTATCTTGCAAACTGGAGTGTCCTATTTAAGCATTTAAAAAAAATAATCACAGCCTAAAATATAAAGCATTTTCAAATTAAACTTCAGAGAGAGATTTTTAGTCCTTCTCCATAAAATCTTCGAAAAAACATGCCGTGGATAAAACTAAAAGCAATTCCCTTTTAATGGTAATTTTCATAATAAGATAACTCTTTTCTTGGAAATAAATAATGTAATTATCTTCATAAATCATTTAGCTTTTTTATCTTATAGTTTTTTATTAGACGAGGGGCATTCATATATTTCATTTGATTTATCTCCACATCCTACATATTGAGTGTAATAATGTCAAGCTGAAACACAGCTATAAAACTTTAATTTAATGAAAACGAAATTAGACCTAAAACTTGGAAATACAAATAACGAACAAAAAAGCCCCCGTTAATTATTGCATCAACATTAATTTTGGAGCTCTACAATCTTGGCGTAAAGAGTAAAAAAAATCCTGCTCCAAGGAGGACTGTAACTTTTCTCCCAGTGTTTAACTTTTATTGCTTCATAAAGGGGACGAATAATCTTTCAATCAAATTAAAGAGGAACAGTTGTCTCCTAAATATGCATACTTTGTATGTTATAGTTCAAGCATTATATCTGGATTCCTACAATAATAGAAAATAAATTGTAGAAATTTAGAATGAGTAAATACCATAATCTTCCCCATGAAGTAATTTTTTAAAAAGCTTTTAAATTCAACTGGCATAAAGTATAAATCACATTATCCCAGTATTTTTTTTTCTTTCTTCTCCTTTATTGTTTAGATAATAGATATAAAAATATAATATATAAGTAAAAATAAACATTATAGTTTATAATAAAAAATCTAAACAAGAGGTATATCAATAAAACATATCATACGGGTAACTACTTATAATATTTCACTATTTTTTTCATAATTTTAAAATATCCTTCTGATTTGAAGGATAAAATTTGATGAAGTTCCCCGCAAAAACCCATGAATTTCGGAGACGGAGGGGATCTTGAGAGTGAGGCGGCATATCGGGTGGCAGCAGAGATCATCACGGAACATTATCCCAGTGTTATTAATATGGTATTTGTGTTAGATACCAGATGAATCATAATCATATACAGGTAATCAAACTGGTCATCTATTTAAAGGTGTTCTGTAGCTGGGTAAGCTCTACATCTCTTGACGCAACAAAGTATATAAATAATTATTATATTATTATATGAGTCATACTATGATGTTATAAGTTTGGAAGCAAGATGAAGTAAAATATAATAATTATTATTTTGAATGCTCCGATTTTATTCTTTATTCATTTAGAAAAAGTTGTAGCTGTTTGGTGATGCTATTTTTAGTGATGCCATAAGGTATAAAAATATTATTTATTGAAAAAGTCAAATCAAATGATTTTCCCGCTTTTAACCACCCTTGTATAACTATTTTCTTGCATTTTTATAGAATTTTCTATTCATTTTTAAGCTTTCTACAAATGAAATATGACTTTCGAACCATTTTTTAACAATTTAAATTTTTAGAGCTACTATGCATTTTCATGTGTTTCGTGCTGTCTAAGGAATAACTTAGAAAACATGCAAGGAGTATGTAGGGAAAGAGTTTATACATTCGTATATTATATAATTTATTATTTCCCTCGTTTCATTCTGTTTCACTAATATCCGTTTTTACATATGAACGAATAGTCCTTGTTTCCCATATACAATTGAATTATATCTTATCACAAAAGTAAATTATGAGCTTTCATATATATTTATCTTGTTCATGTATTTTGTGGCTGGATGCTGTCACTAAGTCTGACATCCGTTCGACGACTCCGCGCTCGCCACAATCGTTATAACAATGATATATCTATCTATCTATCTATCTATCTATCTATCTATCTATCTATCTATCTATCTATCTATCTATCTATCTATCTATCTATCTATCTATCTATCTATCTATCTATCTATCTATCTATCTATCTCTCTATCTATCTATCTATCTATCTATCTATCTATCTATCTCTATCTCTATCTCTCTCTCTCTCTATCTATCTCTCTATATATATATCTATCTATCTATCTATCTATATATCTATAAGGACCTAGTACATGGAGATCCAGTGATGTTTATATAAGGAGGAGGTACATCCAATACGTCATATTCAAGATCGTATCTTCACTGTTTTGTTTGTTGTTCGGGGGACTGTATTGCTATAAAGGTTGAAATCCCTCAATTGCTATAAAGAGTTGAAATCCATACCTTAATTTATTATCACAGAATCTTCTTCATATGACCATTGTGTACGTTATAATAGCACGTAATGTATACATTTAAAGGTTAAATGCTTATATAATAACATTCTCAAAAAATTATATATTTTAATTAAGCTGCTTTTATGCGACATTTTATTAATAGAGAGATATTAAATAAAATTACAGTATGATTTAATTGTAAACATTCGTGAATATTAAAAACCATTTAATCTGTAAATGAAGAAGTGTTTTCTGAAACATAGTTGAAATCGCTATTTAACATGGGTAATGTAATATAACAATTACAAAAACCCTTAGACTATATCTAAAAATGAGTATAAAAGTATAAATCTGTAAGATTTTAGTCTATGTTGTATATGTAATTTCAAAAATATAAATGTGAACTATAATGTTCGTTTATGTATCTTTGCAACTGCACTGAATAGTTTTACTCTGTTTCTGTATATAATTTAGTGTATTTAATTTCTACACTGTATAAAAGTTCCCATATATATATATATTTATATATCCTTCATTATAATAAAACTTATTTGAAGTACATATATTACAAAAAAATTAACATTTTTTTTATGTTGATATCGAGACTAATAATTATGCATTATATATTAAATTTTTAAGGCTTTCACACATTATATACAATGACACATATCAATGTTTATTTTAATTCTAACATAAGTGAACAACAATACAAAACCGTCAAATTAGTATTTTTTTGTTGTGTCCTATTCAATATTTCGAAAAACAGACATATGTTTGATACGCCGGATTATCCCTTTATTCTCTCAAGAAACTGCATTAACCCTTTAGAGTCTATATTAAAAAGTCTATATTTAACAGCCAGCCATCACATTGCACAACGTTTTAAATAAAGAAACAAATATGTTATATGCAAAATAAATTATACACATTTTATTCTTTAGTGAAGGGCATTAAAATATGAATAAATCATTAAAATATGGAGGCGATTTTTTAAATATATGAAATAAAAAACTAAAGTGGTAACAGGTGCAAGAGCTTATGTCTTGGCATCTGATTGATGCTTTATAGGCATGAGAGATGGGTTAGTTTGCTTATTATTTTATGTCACATATAACAAATATTATAAATATAAAGATAAATAAATAACGGGCCCAAACTTTGATTGGGTCGTACCAATTTAATTATGTGGATGACTAATATCATATATCTGGGATCATTTTTTTCTTTTGTTCTACTGCATGTGTTATAGAATAAAATATTGTTCATTTATGATGTGCAATACGAAGTTATATATCCCATTATAGCAAACTAAGTTGATAATGTTATTAAATTCTTTGAGTTCCGTTACGACTCTAGGTGTCCCTTTATGACTATGTTCATCAGATATCCCTAAAGAACATAAGAGCCTCTCCAACAGATTCGATACACTCTGCTGAAGCAGAATTAGTCCCTGTATAGAACTGCGTGACCTGTAGTCTAGGCTAGGATAACGATAACAGGGCTGGAGGTGAGAGACAAGTTCTTCCAAGGGCAGAGGAGTATGTGTCGCTTTTGCAACGAATATCCTGAAACAACAGACACATCTTTTGGAGTTGCGCTTCGCTTCGAGGAATCTTTAACTCTCAGAAACTCTCAAAGAGAAATTTGGAGCGGAGATTGCAAGGGAGGATTTTTTTGCCTTCCTATCGCGGAGAAGAGGAGTCAAAAGTCAATGCTATCATCACAAAAGTACAACAAATTATATCGCGAAGAGATCGTCTGAGGACCCCGACGTAGCAAACGATTCTACCTATTTTAAGTTATATACCAAGGTTTACAATTTTTAAATTATTTTATTAGTATTCTACAATGTATTTTTTATTGTTGTAGTTGTATATTTTATTGTTTTTTCCTTTAAAATTTTGTTCACTCTGAAATATAGTTACGCCTGTTGGTCAAGAGAAAAAACGATAACAGGGCTTGTTCAAACATACCATACATCAGACCTATCTAAAGACTGTTTTTGAGTGGGTACTCCTCCTGTACCAGAGCTCACCATATTTTCTATGGACTTGTTTTGGGGACGTCCCAAATGGCTTCCACGGTTCTCACGAGCCGAGTTGAGCTTCTCCATGTTCCCATATTTTCCAGATATGAATCCCTTTGTTTGAAAGGAAACCTGTGTCGTTTCTTTAAGAAGCAATTGAAACTTTGACGTGGTTATATTCCACTTGGATCTTGGTGTAGTACTGACGGTCGTTAATTCTGCTATGTTCTTCGAAATCATTGCAATTGGACAAAAAACGAATGGCATAAAACAATAAGTGGGCATGGGACTCATATTTTCATGTATAAGAACATTTGAAATATAATATGTCATTACTAACACAATATAGCCGTGTGTATTAAGGCGTGTTCAACTCTCAATGTTGGGGACGCAGGTTAGAATCCCGAGGGGGATGATCATTTTGGTCACGTCCTCATTGATAAGATTTTAGGCTCGAGGGACTAATTTTAATGATATAATGCTTATTTATATTAAGTCAGCTGCAATTCTATGAATCATATAGACAAAACAAATATCATTGAATAAACATACAAATTACCTAATTTCTTTGCAAATGATGCCTCTTAGTTACTTGAATAGTAAACACTCTTTTTTATGATTAATAACAATTTATCTTAATTTCATGTTACCTAAATAAAAAGTCATATTTCTTTATCGATTTCAATATATATAGACATTTATAGTTATACTATATACCAGATTCTTTACAGATATCTTAATTTACTATTGACGCACAGCAGTATATTGCAAATAAATAACTGTTTTTCTCAGTAATTGACAGTTCTCAGCTACACTCAAGGTACACTTTTTTCTTTACAATGAATATAAAAGTTTTCATAATTTCATACCCGTCTAAAAAGAAATGCATATGTATTATATATATCCCTTTCTTGTCGCAGGTTGATTACATTATTTTTAATACTATGGGGTGAACATACGTTGCCATTCAATACTCCCCCCCCCCAAAAAAAAAACCCCTCTAGATAAATGCAAGTGCTGAATAGATAATGCATTTATTGAGATTCAGGGGCTTAAAATATTATGGGAAGGGGTAGTAGAGAGTTGAAAGGCTAATTAGCTCCTAGATAGGAACATTAGCGGCTTAAAGTGATCGAGAGTGGTCCAAACTGGAGCTAAATAAACAATAAGAACGATATCGGTTTCATTTTGCTTCATACTAGCAACCCCGATTACTCGTTTAAAAAATAATGAAGGACTTTCATTAGGTCACGTCTATTTTCCCTTTATGCACGTCTAAGCGTCATAGTAATGATCGATTTATCAGCATATATGAGGCAGCAATATAAATATTTTTCTTCTAGACTATATATTAATAACAATATATTATATGGAGGGATCCATTAGAAGGAATTTGCAATAAGTGCCACGGAATTAGTCTTTCTAAGCACTAATTGCTTCTCACATAATAAATGTTTCCTCCTTAAGAGCTGCAATTGAAATGATATGATTTTAAATACCGTTTAAAAAAATAGCCCCTTTCTTCATCCCTAATTATAGATTCATAAACAAACACATATACACAGTTTGGAAGCATTCTTAATGCATTTTATATCTCGTTCAAAATCATTATAATTCGCTTAAAATACAATTATAGGCCCTAGAGAAGGCGAAGAAGCTTCTTTGGTAAGTATCAATCAGTATCAGAGATTTGAGTGTTAATGGGGATATATCTATTATTTTAATCACATAAGACCTACTAATCGGTTCGATAATATATGTCTCTTCAATCTTAATAGAATAGATTAGTCGATATGTAGAAAGGTGAAAAAAAACAACAACACAAATCTACCATCCAGAAAATCATAAAGCTTCTAGAAATTAAATAATCAAATAATACATATAATCAATTACATTAGTATTAAAATAAATATAAATGAACTCTTTTATTATTTTGTTATAAAGTATTATTCATTCTTTGAACTCAAGTTTAGTCCAATTATCATGTGTAAGCAAAGAGAGAACTAAACGAGTATTACAACTGTGAAACCCTTAATGACGTCATTGAAGTAGATGAAAGCACTTCGTTGTCAAATCCTTTACATATCCTCACTTTGGATAATCCTTGTCGAATTATATTTATGCATGGAAGTCGGATTAATGCATTGCCAATTATTATACTGCTTGTGGAATAACATGACAGTAATCCATAAAAGAAATTTTCATCTCTGTGACGTCATATAAATAACGACTTCATCGTAAATTATCGTAAATGCTATCTTTAGATATTTGTTGCAATATTTTTCTATTCATTCATTTTTGCATATTATGATTAATCTTTTCTTGACGTTGGACAAACTAAGTAATAACCACATACAGCATAAATTCCTCTGTGACATTCATAGGTAAGTAAATACTTATTTACTTTCATATTGCTTATTTCCTCTGCTTTTTCATTATATCTATTTTTCTTCGCGCCAAACAATGGTAGTTTACCCGTTTACTCACTCAAGTATTCATTTATTGGTAAGTTAAAATTCCAAAATAGTAGTAATCCCGTGATACATCATTATTATATTATATATATATATATATATATATATATATATATATATATATATATATATATATATATATATATATATATATATATATATATAAAGAATGTT
Source organism: Caligus rogercresseyi (assembly GCA_013387185.1). Taxonomy (NCBI): domain Eukaryota; kingdom Metazoa; phylum Arthropoda; class Copepoda; order Siphonostomatoida; family Caligidae; genus Caligus; species Caligus rogercresseyi. The sequence goes on from CP045891.1 coordinate 25,683,492, forward strand.
TTAAAAAAGCGTGCAATTGAGTGATAGAGATTGATTAAATAATCTTCATTTTTTGAATGCACACTTATGGATGACGTGCTTGGGGAAATACATTGAAGAGGATAATAGGATTTATCTCAAACGTATGGAATCTATACAATTAAGTTGATTCTTATGAGAAGAGTTGATAGTAAATTACTTTGCTTATGTTCGCTTTCACACGCTATCAATATGAAAAAATACTTGACTAAAATGTCAAAGGAATGGAGAATATGTAAAATAATTTTGTGCAAGTTAATCTTTTGAATTTGAATTACACTTTTAATACAATTTTTCAATAACTTTAAGGTATTTTAATTAAATTTTCTACCTTTATACGTATTTAGAGTTTCTTAAAGTATTATGTTAATTTCTATTGCAGAGTGTCACAAAGAATGTTTAAGTTTTAATAGAAAATAGAAGTTAAAATTTAAGTTGCATGTAACTTTATCTATCTTACTACATAGTTACATTAAACACTTTTTAGAAAAGAAAGAAGGTACTACATATATATATATATATAATATGGTGTCATTAAAGTGCCGTGATTCATTCTAAAGGCTCATTTCTTTAGGTTCCTGTTTTGACATTGAAAAATTACGTTGTATATATATTGACTGTTTAACCCTTGATGTTTATAATTATATTGATATACTATAGTTTACTAGACTGATTAATCTAACATCGAGTGTTGTTTTTTTTGATTTGCCTAGAGTTATACCATTTTTTTCCTCAACATTTTATGAGATATTATAGTGATACAATAAATAAACATATGTTTATAAGACCGACCAATTGTAAAAATACACGTATAAAAATCTATAATCGTAAAAGTTTTGATGACTTTAAAATAATAATAAGATACGTTAGGTTTCACTTGTAGGAACACACAAAATAAACATTTTTGTATTCTAGTTACCTTGGGTTCGTCACTTAGAAAAATATACAAAAATATCTTTGTGACTTTTTTGTGATGTCAGAAGGGTTTTTTGATATTACTGAACACCCTTTTTTTATACGCATTATTGTGGTTTTTATTGTTGTTGTATAATACTGCATACAAATGTATATATTAGTTCCTGTGGAACGCTCACTTTCTTTTATAGTCAAATACTTGAGCTTATTTGAACATTTGTGACATGTGTTTGTGATTATATGCTGTATGTTTTCTATTGTATTTGTTGGTGGTAGTATCTTCAATCTCAGAACTATTTATCCAAAAATATTGGTAAATATACTGTAAGTTTGAAAAAAAACCACCTTATTGAAAAATCAATTTATTGTGTACGTTCATAAAATAATATTTTTATGCATTTTATTGGATATGAATATACAGAAAATTAAAGAGATTTTCTTCAAAATATACAGAGCTCATAGGTAACATAGAGTGCCAAAATTACGTCGCCAAAGCCATTGTATTGGCAAGGTCCAGATTTGTGCCTGGGTAACTCGACCCTTGCGGCTCCCGACCGAGTCAGGACTGACCCCACAGCTGTGATGAAGGAGCACAAGTCGCTCTTAACGATATTGCCCGTCTCTGACCGCCTTGGCGTTATGGCGATCATTATAATGAGGATGACTGACCTCCTCGACAGAGCAGATATCCCAATAATAAACAAGATTATTGTTCGGCAGTCAGGGATGGCTTCTTAGAAGGCGGCCAACCTTCTAAATTTCCCTCTCATTGGAGTCCTCTGCACCTCAGACTCTAGGATAAGATGTGAAACGAGCGATCCCAGGGACTTAATTCTATGGACTGCATTTCTGCGGTCAACATGGCAAGAATATGGAATTTGTTTTCGGAGCTGAGGCAGGCAACCATCATTCGTGAAGCAAGGCGAGCGGCAACAAGGCTTTTATTTATTTTTATTAGTTTTATCATATACTTTTAGTAGCTCTGAAGCTAGTGTCAATTTACACCAAATATATTTCATCAAACACACGACTGGTGGTGCTGAATATCGGGGTACTTGTTAGTTTCTCCATTGTTGGGGGGATAACCATGACAGAAAGAACACAAGAGAGAGAGGGTGACATTTCATATTTACCCCTCATCAACAAGGTCTGTATTAAAACAAATTATATATACAAATGGAATAAAAAAGTAGACTATATGTTTTATATAAAAGGAAAAATTGTGTTTCATAAAAACATAAATAATCATTATAGTTTAAAATTAATGTATTTTTATCATGAAATGAAGAGCAATATGACATCATTGAACTACCTATAAAATGAAGAAAATATAAAATATATCTCACTTTTTTTTAGTTCGTTTTGAAGCTGCCTTTCTCCCGACGATGAAAAGCCTACAAATACCCCAATATTCAGTGCTGCCAATCTTTATTTCCCACTCCTATATACTTCATTCTCTATATATAAGACTCGTAGAGAAGAGACTCACATAAACATCGTGTATAGGAAAGGGCCTTTTGAAATTAGTGTACCTATATGAACTTGCGGAAGCAAAGATCATCAAAAATCTATGCATCAAGGTAAATATTCCTCCTTAAATGGGTCGTAATGATGGCTTTTGAATTGCTAAGGACAATTGTGTTTATGTCTTTTTTCTATCTTTATTTATAAAGGGTGTGTCAATAATAATTGGAATAGTTTTTGCTAAGCTCCTAGATTGAACCCGCCTCAATGGAACTTAATAAAATATAAGCTGGTAGTGAAAGCATACAAGTCTCTTTGTGTCAAAAAAGCTGAAAATGCTTCAACATAATTATTAATTTACAAATATTTCGTCTAAAGAAGAAAAATCCCTTTGGTTTTTGCATATAAAATAGTACTGTAGTTTTTTAAATCTCTTGGCAGAGTCGGCAAATTTGCCATAAGATCATCATAAGTCATACGTTTGCCTGTTGAGGCCGATATGTCCACTGATCATTCCTATGACTACGGAGATTTCAGTTGTTTTATACTTTAAAATCTGGTTATCAAGATATAGATATGGTAGCGGCAAATACGCATCCCACGCCCCGCAGTCGTCTGTGAGGATCTTCAATGCTGACGTCACATGCAGTTCCTCATTCAATAATTACGTCACTGGAGCTCCAGTTGTTCCTCCTCTGTCTTTGTTAATATTTTTCTTTATGTTCTCAGGAGGATCCGACTCGGTATATGTAGTTAAATAGTCAATTGATGTTATGTGGTTATGACTCTTAGAGAATTAAGGTACACACTCCTAGGGATCTAAGAGTCAACTGAATCATACAAATCTCCACTCGTCAGTCATTGGTATAAGCATATTTAATATTGAATAAGTCAGTGTTCGTCCAGACCTTACATGACGCGGTCGGTTGCTTCCAGCATTTAAAGAATATTCCCGACTTATTCTGTGCGTCAGTATGGCGGGATAAAGAGCACCCTGGCCCGGAATTTAAGGTGTATGATACAATAGTGCGTAAGAAACCGTGTTGTTCTTTTATCCCTATCATGCACGTATTATACGATTTATAGAAACAATCGAATCATGTTTCCCAGGAACGAAATTCGGCCAGAATAGAGCCCATCAGGAGGAAAGAAGGCCTTACGAATTCGTTGACTGAATGGAGTCCGTTCGAAGAAACTGAGGAAGTCACCGAAATTTGGTATTCAGGCAGAAGAAGGACCAATTCCTTTTTAACAAATTCCTCCAAAATCAAAGTTTTCTTCATTGACTCCTCTTAGACCCAACTGTCCATAAGTCTGAAAGCATTTTCTCATATGTCGTAAATGATTTGTTTATTTTATGATTTGAAATTAAAACTTTCACTTTCCCTCCTTACAAGGTTTTTAACTTCTTGAGCTCCGAATTTTTGACAATGCATTCGTAGACTTTGATATTCCGTGTCCTGCCACACTTTAACTCCGCCATTTGGCGCACGTAATAATTCACGGACATTTATTTTATGAGATAAGAACTGCCCACTGCACCATGTAGGTCTTGACGATGACTGCTTTATTCATATTTATAAATTTATAAACAAAGACTTAGGAGAGGGGATTTGGATGATCCGGTTACTTCTATGTCTCAAGAAGTATCTTGTATGGCATGACCACATAGATGTAAATCATATCTTAAGTGTTAGAGGATCCCGGGAGCCCCCACGTGGTCCTGCCATTCCTGCATGGACCCTGTCTTAGGGACTTTTTTTTCTTGATTTGAATTAGATGTTATTTGAGAACAACATATTTTTATATTTACAACTTAATTTCTTAGAGAAAAAAGAAGGATATAAAGGTTTAGAAATCTTACAACTATAGGAAAATGAAAGAAATCCTGAGTTCAAACAGTATGTTACTAATATCATGAGAGTAGTCAGGTGTTAGAGAGTACCCATTATATAATACTTATGTAAGAACTATTGAATATATATTTATTTTGGTCCTTACTTCTTCTTCTCTCCTTGACGACTAACAAGTCTACAGATACACTCATATTATCTGCAATTCATTTTTTATACCATAGGCTACTATTTTCAAAGTAAATTATAAATTTTTTCTATCCATTGCTAACATACATTATACAAAACATGAATATAAAATAGCCGCAAGAGTGTTATTGCGGTAGGTAAATTAAATCCTTCAAAAACGTGAAAGCTGGACGTTTGCTATTTAGAATCATTTCTAGTATGGTTCGTTGTGGTAATTTTAAACTGTAGTTTGTTATTTTCTGTTTTCCTTATTTCAGTTAAGAATTAACGGTCAACTATTTGACAAATTATGTGTATATTCTTGTTTTTAAACTGTTAGTTTTCCAGGATTTTAGATTCTCTTATTTTTGTTCGTGACTGTTTCATATTATTTTTAAGAGCATCGAATGGGATATTACATGAATACACACATGAGTGCTAGGAGCTCAAAGACCTCAATATAAAAGTTGAAGATGAATAGAGGAATAGTGCTGAGAGTTTGTTAATTGCAGATGATCATTATTCCTAAGGACTTTTATTTACATTTGGGCATATTTCTGAACATGAATATAATCATAAGATTCATAGTATGCAATTTTTATTATTTGCACTCCTCAAGTATAAAACACCCCCGAATAAGTGAAAATAAATATCGATATACATATAAGAGGAATTGGAAGTGTATTTATAAGCCTAAGAAATCCAAGTGGACTCACACGTAATGTTTAGTAGGTTTTAAGTGATTAATTCATGTTTTTAAAGTTCATAAACATAGATTTTAAGATCCCAAACACACCTTCATCACATAAATGTTTAACTGCGTAAGTGTGCTCAACTCTGCAGATTTGAGAACACAGCTCGTATCCCGAGAGGGGAAGGTCAAGTTTGACCAACCTCATTGAAAAGATTTGGGATTGGGTACTTTGAAAGCAGCTATATATTGAGATACGAAGGGCTAAAGGCTATTATTTGATAAGCTATCTAATTTTATTTATTTTGATGATGATTGATTGAATATAATTATAACTTTAACGTTTTGAGGGTAAATTAGGACAAATTTAAAATGTCCAAAGTAAGAGCGGCAACCTTCTTCAGGCTATCATCATTGCCATTACGTGACCCCGTTCCTTTTCTCCTCGTCGGAGATCTCACGTGGATTTGGAGAACATTCACGGGCGATATCCGAATCTCGACCTACTTCGACGGTTGACTTCCAACTAAATATTGATTGATGCCATCAAGCAATTTATTGAGGGGGACAATTTCCCTGGAGAAGAGGCGCACAAAAGTCCCGTATTGATCATGCCTTTATTTCAAGCAATCTTTTGAAATACTTAAGAATGCCACGTACAAAATGAACCTTTTTCGGATCATAAAATGATCGAAATAGAAATTCAATCATTTAAGCAGTTCTCGCATTTTATTGTCCCGCGTAGATTACTGCAGGACGATAACTTCTTGAGGAAGATGAGAAAAAGGCTAAAAGATCGTTTTTCACCCAGAAGATCTGCTGAAGGAACTCTTTGTGTTCTTCAAGGTACAGTGAAATCTTTCACATTAATTACCTAAGAACTGAAAAGAAAAGAGAGCAAGACACTCGGAACAAATTAGATCAAATTCTCAATTGTAATTCTCCATTTTCCAGGACAGTAACGTCTGAGACTGTAATGTCCTTACGGATTGCCGATGTTATGAAATCGGAAATGGCAAGAAAAGTTCAAGCAGAACAAAGCAAATTGTTACGATACAATGTCTTACCACAGAAGAACCTCTCCTCGGCCATCGGCATTAAAAGGATAGTTAATAATGGAGCCGTAATATCAAAACCGGTGGACATTTTAAATTATTTCCATACAAACTTTCAGAAGACAGTAGATGATCAGAGAGAATCATTTCCCAAGAGACGTAAAATCAATCATCCCAATGAATTTATTTTTACGAAATCCGCCATTGAATTTTATATAGAGAAGAAACTTAAAAGAACAAGGCAGCCGGGCCTGACGGCATCATCGGGGAGCTGTTTATAAGTTGCTCAAAAGAGGTAGCCTCTTTTCTCCAAAAAATTGGTACCTCTATAGAGAAAACCGTTAAATGCCGAAGAGCTTGTCCAAGGGTAGAATAGTCCTTATACCTAAGAAAGGTGATGGAACATCATTCAACCACTGGCGTCCAATAACTGTTTTGAATGTAGCTTATAGGATTTTATCAGGCGTTTTGTCACAAGAAATGGAGCCGCTACTCAATAAACAAATTAACTGCGCTCAAAAAGGATTCCTGAAGAGCAGGAATATAGCGGATGTCTCGAGAAATGTCCAGGCTGCAATAGATTCAGTAAGCGACAGGAAAACTTTTGGAGCCATTGTGGCAGTTGATTTCTCCAAGGCATTCGACTCAGTAAAACATCCACACGTGCTCAAAATGATTCGAAAACTGCTTCCCAAACGCTTCTTCAACCCTATAAGAGCTCTCCTTCTAAATGGTAGCTCAACAATTTGTTTAAACGGCCTACAAAGTTCATTATTGAATTGAAGAAAGCTGCCGACAGGGCTGCCCCTCGGCCCACTGCTATTCATTGCTGCTATAGAAGACCTGGTGTCCACCATTCTGCGAAAATATAAAGGATTTGGTATTTCCATTCAAGGAGATACGCATATCCTGGACCTCTATGCGGATGACGTCACTCTCTATATCGAAGCCAATTCAGAGCTCCAATTGCTCAAAAGAATTGAAGTTCTCCTTAACCACTTTGAAAAGTTTGGCCAACGAGCTGGTTTAATGATAAACCAAAGTAAGACCTCTATCCTCCCATTAGGCCGTTGGGATCCGACACCTAACTTTAGGGTCGGTAAATCGGAGGTTAAAAGGAAAATAAGTATACTGGGAATGACTTGGTGTGGAACTGGAGTAGATTCTTCAAATTGGACGAAGTTAAATGCTCAAGTACATAAAAACATAAACGAATGGAGAGGTTTGATTCTTCAAAAGAGAATAGACCTGTACAATTCGAGAATTGTTCCCCTAGTCCTGTATAAAGCCACAGCATCTCCCTTTCTAGCAGAACTTTGTATACGAGAAGAAGACTCTTGGCTTGGGAGCCTTTTTCATAAATCGTATATTGAAGCCATTAAACGTCCGAGAGCAGCTCTTGGTGGAGGGATTTCTCTATTGAGAAAAATAATTCCAAAATTTATATTAAAATCTTCATTAGCCTCACAAAGCATCCTACAGTGGAGTGGAGAAGACTGGCTTCTAGTGGTCCTCTGTATACACAGCTGTTATTTGGGTCGGACCTGACCAATAACATAACGTCAAATATATCCCCATTCTGGGGGGCAGCCCAGCGAATCTTATGGAAATGTACTCCCAATTTCCTTGACGACTCAGTGGTGGATATCATCCGGCGGAATTGCCACAAAAAAGCCTTCTTCAAAAACCTTGGAGATCCTGCTGCCATGGAAAAAATGGCACTGGACAAAAGTGTGCTCTCGTTGCATGATATAGGCTCTGGGTCTCTTTTGTTGATGGAAGGTTCTTGTTTCCTCTCCAAAGAAAGACAAGAGGATTAAACACTCTATGCCCATGGCATTTAAAAATGTCAATGGGTTTTGAGTGTGATAAAGAAGAAGTGTGTGCTTTTTTAACAAAAAAATATTCACTACACCCACATATGAATAAAAGGATTTTATCCTCACTAAATAACATTTGTGATGGAAGAAAGTTCACTGCACAATTTCAAATTTCGGCAGGACTCATAAAATTCTACAGGCCCTGTAAAGACTGCGGAATGCTATATAATCATACAAGTCACGCATTCGTTGATTGCCCAGCCATTGTACAACTGAAAATGTTTTGCTTCCTCAATGTTGGTGGCCTAGACGACAGGTCGTCATCCAGCTTGAGAACCATAATTTTGTTTGGGCTCTCCTCAAGAGGGAGGAAGACCTCTGACAAAACGAAGGCGCTAGATTTTGCCCTTTTAAACGCAAAGGCCTTGATAGCAAAAAAACTTTCAAAATACGAACCAATAAGACCGGGAGAGATCAGAGGGATCCTGCTTGGAGCTGCAGGTAGATACGCTGCCTTTTCACTCAAAATCCCATCGTTGGACGGTTCATCATGGACATTCGCGGCTGAATTGATAAAATATTACCCGACGCAAAGTCATCGCTTTTACCAAATTTTAAGGAAAATAATCAAGAACTTTAAGAAATTTGCATGATTTTTATTGTTTTTTACAGCTTATTCTTTTAATACTTGTTAATTAGATAAAATTTTATTGTTTGTTCAAGATCGATGCTAAATTTTAAACTATAATGTTTATTTTTGTATTTTATACGTATTAGCATCGTTTTTATATACATGTGCTGTATATATGTGAACAGTTTAATTAAAAAAAAAGTAAAAAGTAAATTTATATTTTCTGTCATGTTTGAAACTATATTTTTTGAAGTTGTGTGCAATTCTGGGAATAGTTGAATAATACATATTTGAAGAGCCTCCGAGGAAAACTTCCTAGGTGTCAAAATACCTACATTCCCCTCAGAGTTTGTTGTTGATAATGACAGTGAGGCATTTAGTTATTAAGTGATTTAGTAGTTCTTTAGAGTAGAGTACTAATTGAAGATATTTCTTAGCTACGATGCTTTATCTTCAAGCCAATATATATGTGTGGAGTAAATTGGACATCAAAATAAACAAATATTTATATTATTTGCCATCTTCAATTCAAAAGATCTGATCGCTAAAAGACTATCAACAGAAATATAAACTATATGAAATTAGAGCTATTAGTCTGGCCGCAGTTGTCAGTAAACATCTTTTAAATTGAAGATACCGGTGAAAATAATACCAATGAGACTCTCGTCATCAACCAAAAGTATTAAAAGAATATTAAAATTTTTTTTTTGTTTGGGAACTTTTTAGTATACTTTATTAATGCATTTATTATTATTATTGATTGATAAAAGTTTAATTGTATATTCTATGTATGCAATCATATATTTTAATGCATAGTTTTATGGAGACCACTCCCTTGTTGATTTTCAGCAAGCAATAATTTTAAACTAACATGTTTATTCGTGTATGTCTTTACGCAATTGTTTGACCGAAATAAATTAAAAATATTTGTACGCAAGGTTTTTAACCCTAGATTTTATATTGTTAAATATATAAAAAACTTCCCTGAATAGTTTTTACTCTGTTTCTGTATATAGTTTAGGTTATTTTATTTTTACACTGTATAAAATTTTCACAGTTAACCGAATAAAATGTTTTTAAACGATTAACAAAAGATAAATGCCAAATAAATTGTATATTTAAGGCATCACTTTTAAACAATACATTTGAACTATAATGTCCATAATGTTTCGTTTGATAAAAGGCTTAGCAATATTTTTATTTTTGTTATCTGTATTTATTAGTGTTTTTTTTTGGACAAATATCAAATAAAAGCTTTTATGACTTATAAAAAGGGATGAATGATTTTATGTAGCATTAGTTAAGAGCTTATATCGTTTAAATCCCTCCCTGTCTGATTAAAATCTGCAAGTTCTCTATCGGATTTTAGAAACTATAACTTTTTATTTATCAAAAACTCTTTGTAGCTTTATTTTAACTTTAAATAATCTATGACTTATATTTCAACATAATATTATAAATCGTTTTTTATCTACATAGTTTTGTAAATGTAAATATGCTTTTGTAGATGTTTCATCATGCATAATATTTTTGACTCTAGATAAGATACCTATGGTACAGCATATTATTCATATGTAGTACATCTATTTAATAATGTCAATGAGTAATTTTTTTATACCTAAAGACAATGGATCATTGACAGTTGATACCGAATAAATTTCCGCTTAGGTGAGGTTATTCCAGGAGCATAACAAACAATGTCAACTTCGCTATTTTGAACGCGAAGGCATTAATTGTGAAGAAAATTACATCGTGGGACCCTCTTCATCCGTACGAGCTAAGAAGTGTGCTTCTCTTGGCTGCGGCTAGGTATGGTGCGTTGGAATTGAAGATTCCCTCCCTTCAGAATGAACTATGGTCCTATGCGTCTAAGAAGATCCTATATTATCCATCTTTATCCCTCAATCATCACTGAACTATATTTATAATTTTTAAATTATTATTCAATATTTCTTGTGCGATATTTTAAATGATTCGATATATTTACTTGTGTATTAAATTTTAAGTTCTTATCGTTGTTAAATATGTTTAGTTCATCTCCAATGCTAAAAATTTTAACTATAATTTTATTTGTGTTTCATTTTAACGTATTAGCTTTGTTTTTATGTATTATGTACATTATGTATATTGAACTGTAAATATATATAAAATATACACTCAGAGAGTGCAAACCTCCGCCGTCACGGGGTCCTATGAGCCTTCCGAGGCGTATTTTTCACGAACGGGGCGGCGTAGAGGGACGGGGGAGGTTCCCCTCGACGGAAATTCCGAGAGGAAGACGGTCCCGGCAGCGACATATATTGGCAGAGTAGGCTAACTTGAATTATTTATTAGTATTTAGCTCATTTTGCATCTTAATTCTGCACTCAGAGATGCCAAAATTTAATCACTTGTTTCTTTTGGCAAATCCATCAACTCCACAAGTTTCATCCGAATCCGTTCCGTACTTTTTGAGTTATCCTGCTGACAAACAAACCAACCACAAACCAATGCCAGTGAAAACAATACCTCCTTCGGCGGAGGTAACTAGAGGCATATATATACTCAGAGAGTGCAAACCTCCGCCGTCACGGGGTCCTTATGAGGCTTCTGAGGCGGATTTTTCACGACTGGGGCGGCGTAGAGGGACGGGGGAGGGGTCCCCTCGATGGAAATTCCGAGAGGAAGACGCTCCCGGCATCCAATTTCACAGGACAGCGACATCTATCGCAGAGTAGGCTAACTTGAAGTATTTATTAGTATTTAGCTCATTTTGCATCTTATTCTGCACTCAGAGATGCCAAAATTCAATCACTTGTTCCTTTTGTCATTTCCAACAACTCCACAAAGTTTCACCCGAATCCGTTTGGTACTTTTTGAGTTATCCTGCTGACAAACCACCACCCAACAAACCAAACAGATGAAACAATACCTCCTTCGGCGGAGTTAAAAATCAATGTCAATCGTGATATTTGTTATTATTCTGTACATTTCATGACATCACCATTAGCGTATAATTAGGGTTGTAATCATAGGATAACTCTTTGCTTATCTGGTGTTGTTTGGAATTATAAATGCTTATCAAATAAGTGAGATTAAGGTATTTGCAACTTTTGGTTAAAGACTTGATTTCTAACGATAAAGCCTATTTATGTATTGTTTATTATGTAGTATCTCTTTGTTATTAAAGTCTTACAAAATTGTAATAAAAGAGTATTCGAAAATAAGAAAAAAGTTCTTTGTGTACAGACTATTAATAATTTCATTTTGCCAAATTAATTATACTCATGTTAACTGTGGGAGTGTCAAAAACATTATTTAAGAACTAAAAACCTAATGTATATTTCGTGTACTTTAACATATTACCTCAATTTTAATATATATATATATATATTATATATATATATAATTATATAATATATATATATAATATTATATATATTAATAATTAAAAATTAACTTATATATATTATATATATATAATATATATATATATATATATATATATATATATATATATATATATATATATATATATATATATATATAATTCGGGCACTATGTTTTTTAGAACTGCGGCAAGACAAAATTAGAGCATTTCAGGCTTATTATTTTGTTGGTTTCCATATAAGTAGTATTATTCAAAACTTTTTAGACTTATTATTGGCTGTTTTGTGAATAATTTTGGTAATATAATGCCTTTTATGCCTAAAGTATTTTTAGTACACTTTAAGTCATTTTAGGCTTTACTATGTGTGCATTAAGAGATTTTGTCCAATCAATATCCTGGTTGGAGTAAAACAAATCAGTATACAGAAAATTGATGCCTAAATTTCGTTTTATATTTGGTTATTTCAGCCTTTCATTGGCTTTTTAAATCTCTAACTGATGAAAAAGTATTTCATATTTTTTTTTTTTCTTGATGATTAAATAAGTTATTCAATCGTCAAACAAATCCTTTTTCGATAACAGACTATGGACAAAGTTCCAAAAAATACCTATCTTTAGAGTTTCTAAAAAAAATAATCAAGCGATATAAATCTGACACTTTGTAAAGACTTTTTTATTATAATTGTCTGAGGGGATCCCTTAGATCCTATAGAGCCCTTCTCTCCCTTAATGAGATGTCTAAAAAGGACACAATATATATTTCTAAAAACGAGATATCTCAATTTCTTATTTTTATTGGTACTCCCAGTGGAAAACTTTATATATTTTATTTATTTATTGTATCAACATTATCAAGAGAAAGAGCTTCAAGAACACACTCAACCAGCAATAATGATCACATATCAATCATATAAAAAGGAATAGAAGTTCCCCAAAATAAAAATAGTAATAACAATAATAATAATATTTTGATAGTCCTACTTCCATAGAAAAGTTTTTTGTCCGAGGTATTGAAAAGATAATAGTTTGTAGTTATTATTTATATGCTTTCTTACATCTCATTATACTTATATATATAACAATAATAATAAACATTAAACTTTTTTGTTATTTGAAATTGGTTTCAGTGATTGTTTAGAGTGTTGTAACGTCAAATGGTAAGAAATATCCATCTCCTTCGACTTCTTTAACAACGAAAACAATAAACACATCATTTAAAAAAAAATGATAAACAAAAAACACGACATAAGATATATATATTTTTAAAGAGTTGATTCGGTTTTACGAGCTTCTTGATTTCTTATTTTCTATAAAATCATGCATTTACCGTTTCTTCTATAAATCTCTAAGATCCCCTCTCACGCTCTTATTTCTTTGTTACCTCCTTCTTAATACCTATCAGAAGTCATTGTAATTATATGTATTTGATAAGTGTAATGAAATGTGGACATGCTTTCTGTGATTGCCCATCATTTGCAATTATCAAAGGGTTCATTCATTTGAATTCTGGCTTTATTTCTGATTATGAAGGTGGATATGTAGAAGCTATTATTTTTTTGGCTTCCCGACCAAAGGACAAGGCTATAAAGAAGAGGAAAAAGCAATTAGTTTACCTCTGAGCAATCGCAAGGCGTACATAGCTAACCAGCTTACAGAAGGAAAACTGATCGAGGACAATGAACTAAGAGGAATAATAATATCCGCCGCCGCTCGATATGCGGCTTTTTCTCTGAGAATCCCAAACCTCAAAGTTTGCTCTGGAACCACACAGCCGAAGTCGTGAAGTATTTTCATCATTAGGTATACTATATGGAATTTCATTTTTCATCTTTGATATTTTAATATGTATGTCTATTTACTTATAAGAATTTTGGTCTTTAGAAGAATAATAATTTTAAACTAGAATGTTTAAAAACATAAATGTTTTTATGAAACACAATTTTCCTTTTTATTATCTTTATTTATATATAATTATGCGTTGTATATATTTAAAATAGAATAAAAACATTACTTATGAAAAAGGTGTATAATTAAGAGGGAAAAAAAAAAGTAAAAAACGACCAACGTGATGTCTGGGATCAAAAAGACGTTTTCTGAAATGTTTATTTGCTTCCAGGGAGATAGGTTTCTTGTTCACATTTTAAGGATTTGTGAAATACCAAAGTGTCAAGCATTCGTAATGATATTTTCCCTCCCCCTTCCTCAACGGACTGATATCCCCTGGGCTTTACAATATAGGAGGTCGAGGTGAAGAAGGCCAAAGCATCTCAATAGTTTGGAGATACCAGCACATTGCCACGACAGGGGCTGCATGGGCTAAGATTTCTGAGGAAGCTGTTCGTATCTGCTGTATCAGGACCGTCTCACGGTTTTAAGTTGTAGGTAACTTTACAGGAACCCTAATCGTGTGAAGTTTTTATTAAGTAGTTAAACTTGTTGGATTCTATTTTTATTATACTGATTGAAGGAAACACTTTTTTTCTTTTTTGAGCTCTTATTGTATTTTGAATGAGGATAAAAATCACAATACCTTATCTAAACTAATTTTTATAGTAGTTAATCACTAAGTATCAACGTTTCCATCTATTATATTAAAGAGATCATCAAAAATCTGCTTTTTTTATATTCAATTAAAATTACCTAAGCAAATACGTTTACCAGAAAAAGTGTTGATAGTTTTATTTTTATACCCATCAGATCTTACACTTCCATGTATTTACAAGATCTGCGGTAGCAAATATTTGCCCTGTTTCATGAAGATTCCATCTTTTCATAAGTATGATTCCTAGACCCTTGCTGCGAATACAATTTTATAGTTACATTTAAGGTCTTGATAGTATTTAGAAGTCACTTGTATATTATATAAACATGTAAACAAAGTATTGCCTCTACATATTTTTATTTATCTTAAAAGTGATATAACTTTGGTTTAATAGTTTAAAACTAAAATGTTATTATATGTTTTTAAAATAAGTAATTATAAATAATATAAATAAAGTCAAAAATAAGTGTTTTATTGATTGTTCTATCGTTCTTAAAATCAATTTATGAACTTACATTAATAATATGTGATAACAATTACTGCTGTAACTGTTGTGCGTCTATTTAATATTACATTTTATCTGTTGTTCTTCTAATTCAATGAGTTATCTTCTAGATTTGTTTGTGTAGCCTTTCTTTGCTGACATCATTTTCTTTTTTTTCTTGCCTTCAGTTTGAATAAAGTTCAATTCTGCCAAAGTAGAAATACGGATTTGGTCGTATTTTTGTGTTCCTGCCATTATGTTTACTTAAGCTTTATGGCCCCTTTGTTTTCTTCGGACATTACACATCCTTTTAAAATGTTAAAATACTAACGCTAAATTCGATTGTATATTCGGACATGCCTTTAGCCTGAAATGTTTCTTTAAATGACCTTTTGATGAACACGAGAAAGGGCAATTCCGTTGCATTCCGTTTATAATTCCACATGTTAAGCGAAGTGGACTGTATAAGAATGGAAAGTACAAAATCCCAGAGGACCCTCATGCTATATCTCTGATGCAGCCGAAAAATCTAATCAATGATTACCTCAATAAACATACAGAGATTAGAGTGTGTTTGTTATTCTGAGTGAAGGTAGCAATTAGGTAATAATTCCAAAGAACTCACAATGATGCTTTCCTAGGTAATGAATCATACTGCTATCAATCAATCAGATCGCTTAGATGCAATGGAGTACTTTCAATACTCCACTAATGCCGGGAAATGCCACCATTAAAGAAAGAATAAATAAAGAGAACAAATCACAACTTAATAAAAAAAATAACGTGGGTTAATTTATGCCAACCCATACAAATAAGATATATTTCCCGCGACACCACACATCAGCACCTCCATTTAAAAAAGTTTTTATGACAAAGGGGAATAACAATTCGTAATATGCTTCTACATCAACGTTCAGTAGAATACTGACTACGAGACGCAAGAGTTCCAATAGATTGTTTTCCATTTTTCTTATCTTCGTTCCAAGTGAGATGAAGTATTAAAACAAATACAATCAAATCAGCATCCCTAACTTAAAGCTGTATTCGTTTTAGTGAATTTTTTTACATACAAATACTTATTACAGTATAAAGTGGCTTCTAATCTGATGCGTAATCATACAAAATAGTAAAACTATTTTTGCACGCAAGTCTTTGGGATATACAATCACATGTTGGCCTTAATTATTTATATAATTATTTAATATTTAAGCAACCGCTTATGAGAGTTTTTGCAAACTCACCAAAACACCATTTATCCATTTAGGAACTCTATTTCTATACCATAGTGTCTTAGTGAAGATCTATTTATCGTCATGGATGTGTAATCAAAATAAACATTCAATATTATCATGTTATGCGTGCCTTGATTTATTTAATATTAGTATATATAAAGACGTCTTATTAACATGAATGTTGACAGATAAGAAAACAAACAAATAAAGATGATTTTAAGTATGAAATTATCATCTCTGAGTTGTTGTTCACCCAGCTGCAAGTGAATCAATGCCTTATTTCATCTTACAATCTTCTTTTTTCAAACTATTTTCCGTCCTTTTCTTTCAACCATTTACGTTCGAGGGGAAAAAGCGTCTCAGTTTGTTATCCTGGATTATATTGTTTCATTCCATTTTTCCTTGTAGTATATAATAAACTTTTTATGGATATTTTATAATAGAGTAAGTAATGAGAAAAAAATCAACCTCCGCTACCGGAACCAACCCCAAGTACTTTGGACAAATTGCTCAATATAAATGGAGGAAAATAATGTATTTTTTATCTTATTTTCTTCATTTCTACAAGAAACTTTTTTCCCCTCCATCTTCAAATACTAAGTTTAGTACTTCCCTTTTCTTCTTCCATAAGGATCTACCATGAAAATCCAAGGATATATTTCATTAAATGAAAGTTTCATGAAGATAACTTTTTATTGAAAAGGTGGTCCTTGAGTACTTTAGATGATACCAACTTTATTCATTAGTGAAACTATTAGTTTATAGTATACTCAACTGAGAGGGAATGTGAGAGCCCCTTTAAACAATGTTATCCATGTAATTTTTTTCGACAAAAAAAGCGTGATATAACAGCACTGACCACTGACCTAACTAATAACTGGATAGACAACGAAGAAGAAGTATTCATCCATCTTGAAGACATCATAAATGTAGTTAAAATGGCTGCCGCTCAAAGTAAACAAAGCAATATTATGAACCTTGTAATCGAATACTAGGGAATAGAAGAATGGGAATCCTACAAAAAATACCAGTGACGTCAGGATTTGTTAATTCTTTAGAGAAAACCCCCAATAACTTTAAGGTTTATTTCATTATTATTATTTATATTTCTTTGATGACGTATAGCGTGATGAAGGACAAATAATACCTCAACAGTTTATTTGACAATGACATACATTCCAAACATTCCTTTATATTGTCCAGTATCCTAAAGAAGAAAAGAAAGGAAAAAAAACACGCGTACTTGGAGTCTAAAAGTTATAAAGAAAAGAAATCCTTGACAAAGTTTTTTTCTTTATAGAAGCATTGGTCTATAAAGACTTTCAGAGTTTTTCTCTTTAGAAATGAATGGTATTTCTAAATATGAATTCCATCTAGGGCCATATATATTTTCTTTGGCTAAAAATACCTTTTAGCCTGATTAAGATGCTATTAATTTATTAAAGCCGATTAGAAAGGGCATATGCTAAAAACACACACACAATATTATGCAAAGATATATTAATTCAACGGAAACCTTCATAATTTAATATATAAAATCAATCATTTCTCATGCATACTTTGCAGTAGATCGAACTTGCTTTATACTTATTAATAAATTGTTTATATTTGAAATACTTAACAAAATTTGACATGAGGAAAGTTTGATGGTTCATTTATTATGAGCTAATCGAGAAATATAAACAAAAGATCCACAGTATAATTTTCTATTTATAAATATTGTGCCCACATTAATTAATTGTACAACCTAAATGGTTTGGAAATATTATTTTCTGACTCAAAATACCATTTCAATATATACCAAAATAAGATTAATGAGATACACTCTCAATAAACAGTTGGGTTAATATTTTTTAAGAACTGTCTTTGAATCCCTATTAATCTGAAATTTAAATAGATTTACAAATAAAAGAAATCTTGTACTGGAACGTCTTTAATGAAAAGGACTTCATAAGAAATCTGAAAAGCATCTACATATTTGTTAAAAGTTTTATTATATATATATAACATGTTTTAATGTTAGTGAAAATATATTTATCAAATAATCGATATATTTCCCCATAATTAGATTTTTAAAATAATTATGAGGCCTTTGTAAAGCTCTCTTATTTTACTTACTTTTAACAGAAAATGAAGAGAGGAAAGACCACGAAGTCAACAGACAAAAACATTGATGTCTAATGAATGTACATATTTTGATACTTATTTATACAGAGTTTTAAATAAAGATTCACAGAATCTTCTCGTATAACTAATTTCAAATTCAAGATATAAAATTGAGCATAATATCCTTGAGTTTTTCAGCTTTCATACTAGCACTCATGCTACAATTATAATATAATTATAGAGGGTGTAATACGCTTAACATTAATGAAGAAATGCAATTAAATGACCCGCTCGTTAATTTACTGCCAATGCTATCTTTTCGTTAATAATTTAATATATCCCCCTGCCTCAATACCAAGCTTGCCACCAAGATCTGGAAGAAGGAAGATCCTATTTCGTTTTTTATCAAGTTTTTTTATCCTGAAATATCTCCAGTCTGGGCAATAAAAACTCTCCTAAACGGTGTTTTTAAAAGTTATTAACAGAAATATTTGGTTGGTTGCATATTTATTTTACTACTTTTAATAGGTTATATCATAATAACATCTTTTTTCATTATATATATATATATATATATATAAAGGCCCAATAAAAAAAAATAAAGTACTTTATAAGAGAGGAGAACCATTCGTCTACCACTTCGTCATCAAGCAAGTCCAATTTGCCTTTTACAATTTTAGATAAAAAAGAGCTGTTGGTTATTTTTCTAGAAATGTCTCATTTTAGATAATATGAAAGGAATTTTAATGAATTTTGGCATATTTTGTTGCGGGCAGATCAATGGAAGATGTTGAACAAGGCCTAAAAGACTCCATGGCGTGTGCAAAAAGACAAAATTCAAACATAGCAATTATGAGTAAAGATTTTTAGAAAGACATTTGACAGCATTTCTCATCGCTGAATCATACAGTCTTTGAAAGATCATGGAATAGGAAATATTTTCAAAAGAATGGTGGGTTTGAGTTTCGCAGATATTTTTACATTCTATGAAAGAGAGGAAACTGCCTTTAAAATTGAAAGAGGATGCCGTCAAGGTGAACCTCTTTCTCTGGTCTTGATTAATAGTTGCTTGACTTTCTTAAATCCTAAAATTACATAATTGCAATGAAATAAAAGGAGTAAAAAGAGGAGAATACAAAAAAGGAGGTATTTCCCGAATATATGACTATGACATTTTCAGGAGACCAAATTTTTGGAACTGTATCAGGCCTAACAATTAATTTTAAAAAGACAACTTTCTTATCCTATTTTAATGTAGTTTTTGATATACAGGTAAATAAAAGTAAGGAATAAAATGAATGTGCTCGGACCTTTTATAACTATAGATGATCAAATAATGATTTATTTTATTATCAGTGATTTTAATTAGATGTTATTTGTATTATATAATATCGCTGCAATGTAATTAACTGGGTAATTATCAATAATTTTAATTATAACTTTCTGAGTTGAGATTAAAAAATTAAACTATAATTTTTTTTTTTTGCGTATTTACCTCAATTTTAAATACATATAATATTTTTTGAATGTTTTTTTAAGAACTGTGAAATATATACACATATATAATAGATGTTCACGATAAAATTGAAAATGGTAAGTTCATTGAAGTCACCATTAGGCAACGGGTTATTTCTCAAAGTTTATCAAGGAAGACACATGGAATGTTAAAGTTGTACATAGAATCATCTATATTTTAAAATTGACGACAGTTTCAGGGATAGTCAGTACAAAGGTGAATAAAATTTGTGACTTCTTTTCCAAACGGACAACCAACAGCTTTTCAATGGAAGCGTGTCAAAACTCCTTTAAAATTGGAAGGATTAGGTCAGTTACATTTGGGATGCTTCTGGAAGGTGATCCTTTTTAATTGGTTCCGAAAGTATTTAGAGAAGAAATATTTTAGGAATTATGGACATTGCATGGGGAGGAGAGGAAATGGGCCTTCTATTAAATTAGGACTTTCTAATGGAATTAGTTCATTCTGGAAAGAAAACTTTCGAGTGAATACATTATTTTACCAAGAATTGGATGGCAGAAACCAGTTATGGCAAATAATAAGCTAATATTTCTGTATGAGACTTGGATTCAAAAGAATTTTTAAATGCTTGGGGGATGTTCTCAACAGTTCAAATAATTTCAGGATTTGTGAAATTTTAAAGAAGAATACAATTTTTAAGTAAAATAGATTTTAAAAAGACAAATAGGATCACAGATAGTTTTCTACAATTTAATAAAATCAAGTACGACCATATTGCCAAAAGAGCTAACAAGGAAAACATATTTTATAACGTGTTTCTCCCTGCTTAAATCATCAAAAATCTATTGCTAAAATAGTCAATTTTTAATGACATGTAAATAATGATAAGATACCTGACCTTTTACTATAATGAAAACATGAAAAGACCATATCTAGTATTTTATTCACCTTGAAATAAATGTTGTTATTTGTTGTACAAAAAATTAATAAAGAAGGCGTCTTATTCTTCCGTTATTTTCCTATTGCCATAAAACTTATTGTCCTAATTTACCTCGGATGTGCAAGATGAAATGGATGATTGCTTCAGTGTTATGATGATATATTTTTATTTGTTTTTGTGTGCATCCAGTTAATATACTAAACTAATAGGTTCAAGGGCGTAACAAATAACAAAATAATAATAACTTGAGTAGATTATTTTCTCCACAAGGAATTCACGAGGGAAATAATGTAGAGAGTTCCTTGAACACACTAATAATAATCATAAAATAACTACATAGAATGATAACCTTATCCTGTGTAAAGAAATATTAAATGCATTTGTTGCGGGATTTCAACTATGAATTGAGAAAAACAATGAAAGGGAAAATAAAAGATATAACACAACACATTGAAGGATCATAATGTTTCTTTTTTATTATTTTACGTAATTGGTGTATAAGATTCTTCTTAGCATGGTTAATTATTTATTTAAGAGCATACGCTATTTTTTTGAGTGGCTAATATGTTGTATGAGAAATAAATAGAAAGAAAACTGTGTATAAATGCATCGTTTATAGTATGTATTTATTTTAAATACTGATGTTAAAAAATGCAGCCATAAACTAGAGGCATATATACACTCAAAGAGTGCAAACCTCCGCCGTCACGGGGTCCTTATGGGCCTTCCAAGGCGGATTTTTCACGACTGGGGCGGCGTAGAGGAACGGGGGAGGGTTCCCCTCGACGGAAATTTCGAGAGAAAGAAGCTCCCGGCACCCAATTTCACAGTACAGCGACATCTTTTGGCAGAGTAGGCTAACTTGAAATATTTATTAGTATTTAGCTCATTTGGCATCTTAAAGAAGCACTCAGAGATGCCAAAGTTTAATCACTTGTTCCTTTTGGCATTTCCAACAACTCCACAAAGTTTCATCCGAATCCGTTCCGCACTTTTTGAGTTATCCTGCTGACAAACAAACACCAACCAATTTGTTTATGTTACTTCTAAGTAAAGTGTACTAGTACTTTGTATGTTATTGTTTGTTGAGAATTTAATTGTATTACCATGTTTGTTTATTGCTGTGCATAGTTCTATGTGGATCACCATGTGGTTGATTTTCAGCAAGTAATAATTTTAAACTATAATGTTTATTTATGTATCTTTACACAATTGCCTGTCTTGAATAAAAGTAAAAAAACCCAACCAACCAACAAACCAACGCCAGTGAAAACAATACCTCCTTCGGCGGAGTTAATAAAAAATGCAGGGACAATTTTATGAAACATAAACACTTATATGGTAGACGCCTTGTCTTGACCTCCTTTGCTTCATTTACAAAGCAATTGCGTATAAAATATTACTAAATGCACATTTAAGCTTAAACTATTTTTTTCGAGAAAGTCTAAAATTTAAATACTCCTTAAAAGAAAAATACTTTTTTGCAATTAAATCCCTTTTTGGAAAAAACGTTGATCTTATATTAAATTATGCTTCTTAGTTTAAAATTAAGATATGATGAAGCTCAAATGTTTAATTTAACTGTTATGTAAAGTATGATGTAACATACTTTTTAAGCTTAATTTTTAAAGTTATCTAAAACTTTTAGTTTATACTATATTCTTAATGAACCTCAACTCTTGAACTTGCCTGCAATTTATATAATCAATTAAAAGAAAAGGAGTATATTAGAAGTATATCTATCCTTCCGAACAACACGTTCATTTTATTTTAAATTCCGCGTGTTTTAGTTTCACACTTTTACAATATAACTTATTTTTCTGTAATAGACTCTACTGA
The DNA here is from genome assembly GCA_013387185.1 of Caligus rogercresseyi. Taxonomy (NCBI): domain Eukaryota; kingdom Metazoa; phylum Arthropoda; class Copepoda; order Siphonostomatoida; family Caligidae; genus Caligus; species Caligus rogercresseyi. The sequence continues at coordinate 25,706,096 of CP045891.1, forward strand.
GTTTAATGTAAACGAATATTATCAAATTTGAAAGTGTAAATTTAATCATCTAACACACTAACATATACCATCTATGGAATATCTGTTTTGCACATAATACAACTTGAATGAACACAAATAATTAAATAACCAAACTTCAGGAATACATATAGGTACATATATAAGGTTTTTTTCCTCTTTCGTTTATGATTTGCTATCGCAACCAAGCAGCCATTTAACTGTACCTTATTTTCTCTTTTTCTAAGAATATTAAACATGAATAACAACCTTAATTTAACTTGCATGAAGGTAAACAATTGTTACTATTTAAATAAACCTCTTAATTAGAAAAGTTTTAATAAGTTAAAATAATAGTTGAATGTATGTATTTTTTGCATTTTTCCTATTTAGTTTGATGAAAATATTGTATTTTCCATGTTGATATATATAGCATTATAACATTCAAATGAGTAGTTCAACAAACCTACTTGGATATTATTTTCAAGTTGTTGGTGTTGATTACGGGAGTCCAACTCCTCTTCTAGTCCGCTTCGGGTAGTTTTAGAGTCCGAAAAAATAATATTTGTTAAAAAGTCTGACAAAAAAAACTATTTCTCTTCAATTGCATATTCGGCAAGTGAAGGAACCGAAGTTGCCATATTCAAAACAGAGGGTACACAACGCGTATTGTGAAGGTCGATCTTTTTCTGTACTAATAGATGGCGCTATTGTTTTATTGGTCAATAAACTTTAATATGAAGATACAACCAGCTTGACATAATATTTATATTTTCATTCACTCTATTGTAAAAAAAATGATTTACTTTAATGATTTTAATGAATTAAAATACTTATAATATCAATTCAAAAATATTACAAGTAAAACTAAAATAAATAAGAAAGAAACACCGCGTAAAAAATTAAAACAATGAAATCATTGCAGAACTACAACATTAAGAGATGTATTGGTTTAAAATGGTATCAAAGGTGTTATCTTTTATTATTTTTTTTTATTCAACAGTTCAAATTTTAAAATATGTACAGGAAAGTAAATACATATAAACCTAAGAAAGTACGTGAGAATACACATAAATAAATATTATAGTTTAAAATTGGTTTTAAGAGCTGAACAATACAATTTTTACATGATGGACATGCTAGACTAAAGAATACAAAAAAAACTAATTATGATAATAACATCAAAACATCTATACTTCCTAACATGGCATGATGACATAAAGAATACACAATAAAAAAGACTTATTATGAAATAAAATACAATCATTTAGACTTCTTAAAATGCTTTAAAATTGTTGATATAGTCTTCTGGTGGATGGAGGCAAGGGACGGGAAGAACTTTACTTCTTTCGACGCCGGAGTCCAGGAATCCGTTGAAGGAGAGGGTATCTTGAGGTCCAGAACAGCATATCTAGCCGCAGCTGATAAAAGCAATGGTTTAATGTCCGACTCATTAATAAGATCCCCAGTTGTTATTTTATTACCGATGAGGGCCTTTGTGTTAAGAACATTTATTGCCTTCTCCCGTGGGGTGTTCCTATTTTTGCCCAATCCAAATAGAATTATCGCTTTGCTGTATTTGACTTAATTGTCCTTTTGTAGTCCTTTGACATTTAGGCAAACAAACCTCTTAACATTGCGACGGTGTGGCATTCCACAAAGGCATGGATGGTGGAGTTAAATATCTTGCCGCAATCTTTACAAGGCAACCAGAATTTAATTGAATAGGTCGAGATCTGAAGCTGAGCTGTGAATTTTTTGTCATCGTTAATATTGGAGAGGAAGCTCATTATAATTCTTTTCCAGTTTTATTTCACTTGTCGAAGACATGTTCTCGTTTCGCAAGTTACACCAGGATCCGCGGAGCCTCTGTCTAAGAATTATCTCCGACTGTACAATTATTGCTTTCAATTTTATTCATGAAATATAATAAATCATGCCAAATTATAATAAATATTTTATTCATGGACAACAATGTATCACTTTATTGATTATATTCATAAAGTAGTATTATAACTGTATATTCCATGAAAGCACTTTATTTACCTCTACCATAATTTTATTCACATCATATACTTTTCTTTTTATCTATACAAAGGAAAACATTGTTTTAAAAATTCTATCTCCTGCCATAAAAATATATAATTTTTGTGATATTTATGCCTATAAAAAGTTTTATTATCAGAATACAGCCATACATTCTTCATATTTTTATCTTTGTATGCGTCTTGAATCAATGTGTATGCTGTGAATAAGAAATAAATTGAGAAAATCACCTCAATATTGTCCAAACTATGTGTACATATTTGATATTTATACCTTTTGTACACATAAAAAAATGTTTTCAATGCTAGGCTATGGTATATTTCATTTTATTACATATTTGTTAGTGCTTTCAAGTTTTGTGCAATTAATTATTTGAATATACAGAAATTATCAGTTTAATTAATAAAAAGAAGAAGCATTTATTAAAAAAATCAATAAAGATACTTTGAGGACAAAACAAAAAAAGACAAAGAATCAAAGTATATTTTTAACAAGGCCATATTTGAAGAAACTTTGTCGATCGTATATATATATATATATATACATATATATAATTAGGGTTGTTCTTATTTTTCAAATGTTTGAAATGTTAGCAACTTTGAGCATTTTCTGTTTCTTGGTGATAAAAGAAGACGACATACAAAGTTTGAACAAAATCGGTCAACATTACGAGGTCGCGCAACGAGGTCAAAGTTTTAAAAATTTAGTAAAAATATAGTTTTCCGCAAATTTCTTCAAAATGGTGGACGTTACAGACTTCAATAATTTTTATTAATTTAAAGAAAATCTAATTTACTACCAGACGTATGTTTGATGTTTTTTAATAAAACAAAGTTTTCAGTAAAAACAAAGCAAGAAAGGGAGTGAGTATTGTTAGCTTATTTCATAGCTTTTTTGTATCAATTAACTTCACTCGCCTGTAGAAGATGACTTGTTCGCTTCAGAGTAAAATAGTACTTTTAAGTTTAGTAAAACTTTAGATAATAAATCCAAATTGACCTTGGTTGCATTCTATCAATTCAGAATTCAGTACAATCTGAGTTTACATCATATGATTCAGAGCCTGTATTGACCTATAAGAAATCGATTATGAAAAAAATAAATAATAATTTGTTTCTTAGATTTGCATCAAGATATCCTCTCAAAATTTTACTTTGTCTCTGATGCATACATAATCCAATATATGCGTCATTTTGTACGCGTGATAGGCTTTTTTTAATGTGCATATAACTCTCTACTTATTAAATTGACATGATTTAGTATACCAAATATTAAAGCTGGTTAACCAAGCTTTCATTTGATATGTTTGGTGTTCTAAAAATCGCTATACTTTAAGAGATATAAGCAAATACGTACTCTCCCCAAAAAATTGATCTTTTGATATGAGAAATACGATTACCATTGGTAACTCTGTTAGTGTTACCTGGATAGAAAGAGAAAGAGAAGGGAGGGAGTATTTGCCTCACTTCTCTCCCTTCTTTTTTTCTTCCTATCAGGTTACACTAAACTGTAGATTTCCTTTAAGCTAATAAAAATTACTGAAGTCTGTAACGTCCACCATTTTGAAGAATTTGCGGAAAACTATATTTACTAATTTTTAACTTTGACCTCGTTGCGCGACCTCGTAATGTTGCCCGATTTGTTTCAAACTTTGTATGTCGTCTCTTTTATCACCAAGAAACCGAAAATCTCCAAAGTCGCTAACATTTCAAACATTTGAAAAATAAGAACCACCCTAAATTATATATATATGTATAGAACGTTTTCTATCGTTGTGACGGGGATGGTCTCAAAATGAACGCCTCCAAGACGCAGCTCCTCATTGGTGGTAGTGCCAAGGCTCTTGAGGTCAAAAAATTTACCATATTAATAGATCGAGTGGATGTGAGGCCATCCAAGACAATTGACCTCATTGGAGTTACGTTTGACGCTGCTTTCTCCACCAGTCCCCATGAGGCCAATGTGGTGCGGTCAGCAAAACAGTGTGCTGCGCTGATTCATCACCTTTCGCTCCACCTCCCACGTGCAGTATATTTGCGACAATTGGCCAAAGGTCTTATGATTGGTCGAGTCAGCTACGCCGCAGTGGTGACTAATGTACTTCGACTAAAAAAAACGACGTAACTGGTCCATTGAAGGCTGCAAGATTGATCCAGGTTTACATAAACAACACAGCTAGATCTTTACTTGGCGTAAGGGCTAGCAGTCACATGCGGATCGATGCTTTGCTCCACAAGGCCGGACTTCCATCCCTCAATGGGATATCGGTTCGGGCTGTGGTTATGGAAACCTGAAATGCTTTGCAAGCCGGGATGGTAGCAATGGTGATCGAAACCCAGTCGGCAAGATCTTATTCGGTGCCCAAGGTGGGGTCAGATCTACTCGTTCTCGGACTACCGGCCTCATCCGATCTCCTCTCCCTAAGTCAGTGGCACATTCGTCACCAGTGCTGCAGGTATTGGAATAGCAGCCCTACACTTCACAACGTCAAAACTATGAGGGAAAATATGTAGTTGCCAAGTCTATGGAAAAATGTGCCCCTATATAATCTATAGCTGACGATAATGTTTTTTTAAATATTCTATTTATTTTTATTAAGTTTTTTAAATAAAGGTAGCTTTTCTTTCTTCAAAAAACCTTTTGCTTTTAATTATGTATTTATATTTTAGTATTTGTTTCAATTTATAAAGCTTTATATATATTTTTACATTGTATTACTTATTTTTAAATTCCCGACATCCCTGACTAGCCGAAGTGCTAGGATGTTTCTAGGGAAAATATAGACGATTACACATATATATAAGGACTGCTCTTATTTGGGTGTTCCAATATTTTCAAAGGACACCCGTCAAAGAACCAACTGATGTGTAGTTATACGATAAATAAAATAGCCGAAAGAGCTCTTTTACACCTCAGACTTTTATTACATTGTCACTTGATCCAAGTTGGATTATTTATATATTATTTTTTTATTACAGACACTAAATACATTTTTGAGTTGCACTTCATTGCGACAATTTTTAAATTTTGGTCTCAGAATGTTTTAAGTAAATAATACGGAGGGGAGATTGGAAGAGAGTAATTCTTAATTAAAGTTAGCTGTGACATCATATATTATTTCAAATTGTTACACAGAGGCGATATGAGTCTGCTTAACAATTATATCATTACATTTTAAATTATTCCATTGCAGGTACCCCTTAATTTATATTATTATATCCAAGCAACTAGAACAACTATATGAAACCATGTTTACGGCATGGGTAACATTCATATATTTGGTGTGAAGTTAAGACGAAATCTAACCTAAGAGAATTACAAATACTATACACTTATTTATATGTACAGTAGTATGTCTCTTTTTAGATCAATCAATCCTATTTTTTTTCTCATCAACAAGGTCTTTATTAAAACAAATTAAATATACAAATAGAACTAAATTCTTCTCCTATTTTTTATTAATCACTGATGAATAAACATATTACAATAGAGTATCACCTCACTCATGGCTGTTGGGGAGTTAACAAAATTCAGGATGAACAATTAATATTTTTTTTAAAAATATTAATTGTTTTTCAATTATGGGCATCGATCATTGTCATTGAATGGACTCCTCCTGTTTCAGCTATTAATTTTAAGCAAATACAACAACTGCACATGCACAAAAAAAGAGTGGAACATTTCCAAGAAATAATAATGAAAACCATTTAAAATGGTTATCCGTGGCATATATTTAAAAATAATTGAAGTAGTAATTAAAATTATAAAAGATTCATTAAGATGTTATTATAGAGAATGTGTGGAGTTCATAAACTACAAACTATAAATGGTTTGTTGAATGATGTGTCACTTTACCTTTTTGAGTGGTTTAAAACGAATTCTTCATTTTTGCACGGCTTAACTGAAGATCTTTATTATAGCAAGGATGTTAATAGCTCAAAATAATTCAGCATATTTACTTCACAAAATGTTTTTTACAGTTTTACAATAAATATATTTGAAAAATATTATATAATTCAACCAATTAATAAAATGATTAATTTGTGCTCTTATAGTCGTAAGTATTTAGTGATTCGAATGAAGGGTTTCAACTAGGAATTGGAGATTGAAATAAAAATGACAGTATCGTGTTTTTGTTGAAGCATATGTTATCGCCGTTTCTACAAATGTTTTCAAAGTTGACAAACATTTAGACTATTTCTCAAATAATCGCAAACACACTTTTCACATATGCTGTAAAATGACATTGATCTTCACTAATCAAGGTATATACATGCATGCTGAAATAATCATTGAATGACACATTAGGAGCTTACAATTATAATACTAATTTAGGTTTTGGTGCATGGTTCAAACTAATTAATAATTTGTCTTATTGAGTGTTGCAATCCAATTTAATTGGCTGTATTGGGATAAAATTAGCAGAGCTTGATTTTCATTTATAAAATTTTACTTTAACTCACAAGCATTTTTTTTCTTGCGAAAAATATTCCAAAATTATGACATGTGGGCCAAAGGATCAATGGGTCCTGTTTTGAAACCCAAAACTGACACCAAGAAACTGATTTTGGATTGTGAGTAGCCCCAAACTGTCATAGTTGTATGGACATGTAGAACCTGAGGGTCCAGTGGCACTTGGTTTGGATCACCAAAGGAACCATGGCGTAGGTTGGGAATGCCGGAGGATTAATTGGCGGTAGGTAATTGGTAAACGTATTTATAAAGATCACTAATTTCGGGGAAAGACAGAAGAATGTAAGATTCATAAGTCTATAATGTATGAATAAATAATTATTAGTAATATGGTTTAAAATATATATTACCTAAAATATATCTATTCAATGAAATATGGAATGCAATGACATGATATTTCATGATTAAAGGAAGAAAGTCTCTTTCTCTCTATAATTCTACTTGTCCTTCTTTTTCCCCAACAAAATTTATTTTATAAAAATTTAAATAATTTTTTATAAAATATATATAAAAGAAGAGGGATGAATCATCATTCTTCTTTTTTTCAACCAATGACGTTCATATTTTTTCTCTCCATTTGTTATACTTTGTCATTGAACATATCCTAAATTCATTAAGTAATTTTAATACATATTTGTATAAAAATAAATATACTATAACTGAACAAAATATGTAAAAATGGCGGATGCATGAATTACACATGACCCATATAATTTTATCTGTTTTAAAGCTGATAATTGTTCTATATACAAATTTTATTTAAACTTTGAGTAGTTTGATCTGTATGTATTTGAATCAGGTCAGCGTAGTTTCTATTTATAAATATTGTGCCCAAAATTAATTAATTGCACAGCCCTGGGTGGGAAATATTTATTTCTGATTCAAAATACCAATTCAATATATTCAAAAATAAGATTGATGAGATACACTCTCAAAAAATAGTTGGTTCAATATATTTTAAGAACATCCTGTGTTTCCCTATAAATCTAAAACATAAATAGATTTACAAATAAAAAAATCTTGTAATGGAACGTCTTTAATGAAAAAGACTTCATAAGAGCTGTGAAATATACTACATATTCGTTAAAAGTTTTATTATATATATAAAACATGTTTAATATTAGTGAAAATATATTTCTCAAATAATCAACATATTTTCTCATAATTAGATTTTAAAAATAATTATGAGGCCTTTGTAAAGCTCTCTTATTTATACTTACTTTTATCAGAAATGAAGAGAGGAAAGGCTATAAAGTCAACAGACAAAAGCATTAATGTCTAAGGAATGTACATATTTCCATACTTATTTATATAGAGTTTAAATAAACAGTTTATATGTTACATCAGTTCATACGTTGATTTAAATATAAACAAATGTTTAAAAGTCTTGTTCTTGTTTTAGAAGAAGTAAAAAAAACAGACTCATCATTAATCTTTAGTTTCATCAATAAAATATACATCGATTGGAAATAACACATATATATATATTATATATATATATATTATATATATATATATATGTCCTCTAGTTCAATATGCAAAAAAAATAAGACGAGTTTTAGACGCAAGCAAAAAATAAGACGTCTTTTTAGGACGCATTATTTCTTATTAGTGAATGTTTTTATTGCAATGCTATTATAAAACAACTAGTGCTGTAATTTGTAAAAATCATATATTTATCAATACACACGCGCATACAAAACCAAGCCATTGTGTTTTTCGAGCTATGAAAGTTTAAAAAATTCAAATAAGAGTGTTAGTAATTTTACGAAGTGTTCGACTCACAAATAGGAAGAGGACGATACATAAATGCAATGGATTGATGCAAAATCACGGATAGCCAGATAATAAAATAATCAAGATGATTTGAAACCAACCAACCTGCGAGGAATTGTGATATTACATGATTACATACATATATATGTGATTGTGTATGTATATAAATTTACATCTTTTTACAAAGATTATTTCATCCTTTTTAAAGAGGAAGTGAAGTATTTTTGCTTCTAGCTCCTTTCTCATTATAAAATTTTAAGTAAGATTTTAACATATTAGATGAGTTTTTTTTTTTGGAAATAATCGTTTTTGACGCTATTTTTGCGTGAATGTTTTTATTGTTCTTGTACTTGTTATTGTTCAATTCCAAAATAACCAATTAAGTATACATTATATTTGTTTTGTATTTTTAAAGAGTTTACTTTCGTTGTGTTTAGATCTAACAGAGTGCAATAAATAGGGTTAAAAAAATCTTAATGGATGGTTAGAAATAATCATATCATTGAAGATATGAGGCAAATATTTTTTCCCTTTCGCAATAATAAAGGCACTACCAATCTCTATACAAACCTTTAAAACTCATTCTTTGATAGGTCTTAATATGCCTCGACACACCAGACTATTCTTATTTCTCCATATATACCGGGCCGTGCAAAGTTATTTACCGATGATGTAAATATACTTTTTAAGAGGGTTAGTGGCTACCAATCTGATTGTTTCGTATTTTTACTGTTAAAATAAACAAAAATCCTTACTGTGAGAGCGTAACAACTTCCACACGTTAGACGATGTCCAATCAGGAAACAAGGAGGATCAAAATTGTACCCCTCCTCCGAGCGGGAGTGCCTCATAACAGCATTAAGGAACAGGCTGGGGCCTCGTTGAAGACAATTTACAACGTTTCCAAGCGCTTGGAGGCTTGGGGTAATCTCAAGCATTCCCCTGGTGCTGGCTGGAAGCCCACTTTCTCAACAAGGCAAGTAAAGGCAGCATTCAAGAGGACTCCCAACAGGTCCATTACCGGCATGGCCAGAAAGATGGGAACGTCGAGATCAACTGTTTCAAGGGCATTGAAAAGGGCTGGAGGAAAGTCCCTGAGGCGTACGGAATGCCCTCTGCTAACTGAACGTCAGCGAGAAGTCAGACTTGAACGTGTCAAGAAAATCTTGAATGATATCAAAAGCTCATCTGGACGCAACATCATTTTTTCAGATGAGAAAACTTTTACGGTCGATCCTGTTTTCAACAGGCAAAATGACCGTGTTGTGAGATTTGGAGATGTGCAAGATAAGCACAGCTATGTTGCAACTACAAAGCACCCTGCTTTGGTGATGATGTCTCGTGGCCTCTAACGGGAAGGCCATGAAGCCGGTATGGTTCCCCACTGGGTACAGATTAACAGCGGAGGATTATGTGAAGATTCTGGCGTCCATGATCCTTCCGTGGATCAAATTCATAGTCGGCAACTCTCTTTGGGGTTTTCAACAAGATGGAGCACCCGCCCACGTTTCTAAGAAAGCTCAGGAGTGGCTCAAGGACAACTTGAACTTTTGGCCCAAGGACTACTGGCCCCCTCAGAGCCCAAATATGAACCCACTAGACTTCTCCATCTAGGCGCACGTGGAGACCAAGGCCTTCAAAAAACGACACAAGAACATAAATGCCTTAAAGGCTGCTGTCAACAAGGCCTAGGCCTCCATGGACGCCGATTACATCCAGCAAGTCTTTGGCAGCTTCAGACGTCGCCTGACCAGTGTCATTGAGTCAAATGGTGTCTACATTGATTAAATTTGATCTGAAACTATTTTATTATTCTAAAAATGTATAAATAAATTGTTTCTCAAGTCATTCGAAACGTCGTTATTGTCCACGATATGTTCTTAACAAAATCGGTAAATAATTATGCACGGCCCGGTATATATCCTTTGGGCAAATATCGTCTGACAGAAGGTGTTTTGGTTCTTTCATCTTTTCACAGTGTAAACATAAAACTAAGGGGAATTTGAGGGAAAGGGGAGGAACGAAAATTCTCTTTGAGGTCTGTCATCTATCTGGTGTTTTTGAGTGTGAATTCGTGTTCAAACGAAAGACCAAAGTTTTCAAAGATACTCTTTGATATTAAATTACCCCCTTCCTCCCCCTTTGCTTACTATTCAAAGTAATGCAAGTTAAACTACGCTGTGTAGAAAAGAAAAATCAGTTTTTTTTTCTTTTGAAGTATATATATATCACCAAGATTGAAAAATATCAAATTTTCCATGTTAAAGATATATAGCCGTCTGAGTTGAACGTATCCTTAACCACAAAGTAGTAGGTCTTATCTGCCTTAAGAAATAATAGAAGTACTGTTATTTTTTGTAAACTAACAGCATCTCAGTTACATTAGTCTTTTTTAGACTCCGTATTGGTGGACTGGACGATATTTTCCAATCTGGGTCTCCATGTTTTTTTTTATTAAAATGACCTCAAGCCCTAGTTTTGTATTTTAAATAAAAATGAATTAAAATAAAGGTTCTACAACGTCACCAAGTTACAATGTAGGACTTTATAATAGAATGAGGTAAATTATTCCTCTGTGGTCATTTCTATATTAGTCAAACTCATTGTTTGGAGGGGAAACAAATATTTCAGAAACAAGTTATACTTTATAAGACAATAATAAAATTTCATATTATCTTTGTTTTCAACTTATTGAAATAACTTATTAACATTATCATTTGATATAATTCTCTGAATATATATTTCATTTTAAAAGTGTTAATTTGTAATTCAATGTTTTGTTTGTGATTATTTAATTCGATACTCAGATATTTTTACGCTTAAACATTCAATATGTATATAATGAATGTCTATAATTATATAATATGAAAATGATGATATGTAAAAAAAATTCTTGAGAAACTCAAAAAACATATGTATAACTGTATTTTGTTGGATATTAAAAAAGCTCCCTAGATACAATTAGTGCAAAGTCATGTTCCATACGGCATAGATATACAAGCCTAATTAATGCGTTTAATGAATGCAATCATAAAAGTTCTTTCTTTATTCAATAATTAAACAATGCATTATATAAAAGCATGACTTTTATATTGAGGACACAATAATTTATTGATATAATGCTGACAATTACCAACTCCTTTCTCTTCCCAATGGTGGGAGTAAAATAAGCTCATAGCATAACAGATATGTGCAATTTTTATGGAACATAATCGTCCATAGGGGATAATAATTATATATAAAAATAATGCAGGAAGTGCCATGGCATTCAATGACGTCTGAGGAACATTGTTTGACGTCAAAGGGAATTAAGTCTTAGATGAGTATAACTGTACAATGTTTGTCTAAAAAGGGAAACAGCCTACAATAATGAAGATATAAAATTATATTTCTTATGATATTCTGACGGAACAAATAGGAAATACTTTCGCTGAGGACGATTATATTTTCGTGCTTCGGTGACTGAGACGAACTTTAAAAGATTTTTTTTCATTAGCATGTATATATTATTTGAAATTATTAAAAATACATTAATTTAAGCTTTACCAAACGCTTAGCTGACTATAACACTCTCATGACAGTCTGTGAAAGTGTCGTACTAAATTATATATATATATATCATTGGCAGGATTTCTTCAATGAAAATGCAATCCTGCTACTCATTAAGCTCTCTTAAATATTCGGATTTAATTGCAACATAATTAAACATATAAATGACTCGTAATGATACTCATCCATCTGAGCTAGGCACAAAACCTTGTCCTTGCTCTGTTTATAGATTATTGCATTTTAAAATAATGGTTGATGATAAATGCAGACCCATTTATTCAATGACGAGCTCCAAGCATTCTATTTCTGCAAAGCAATTCATCTTATTCATTCATTTACACAATAATTTAATTCAAAGGGTTTTTTCTGCAAAAGAAATTATATATTTTGTTGAGTCTCATCATCGAACTTAATTATATAGTTACTGCTACTATATTTATAAAGCTATGCAACATTAAAATAAATATTCCATTGAAAGAAAAATGAAATGTATGTTATAATAATAATAATAAAAACGTTCGAGGAAAAAGAGTCTAGATAGAAATAAGATATTTATACATGGGAAAAGCATACAGTAATCAAGGATAGGCGAGTGATTGAGCGAAGTACACCGAAATATTCAATTTTATCAAAAAGGTGTTGAACACATGCAACAACATTGCTTATTCTTTGGAAAGCTATATACATTCTTTCATCGGGGTGTTTTCTTCTCTTTAAATGCAATCATTTTATGGGTGATTTGCTGTAAGAGTATAAAACGTCATCCTAATTTGTGTTTAAAATTACAAGTGTGATGTATTTTCTTAAAACGACGCTTGAGGAAAAAAGAAGAAGAAGAGAAAAATGCCTTTTTCTGTTTTTAGCCATTTTTACTTCATAAGCAATGTGTACAAAGATATTATTCCTCGAAATTTTACCGCTTATGAACAAATGACAAAATGAATCATAACAACAAACTTTTATTATCATATTAAACCTTCAAATAATAACCAAAAACTTCAGAAAATGCGCAATTGGGTCCTATAGTTGTGGACTAATTTATTTAGTCGTAGATGATGAGCAAATAATGTTGTTTGTAACTGTAGCATATCAACCGGTTCTTATCTGGCATCTTCTTACTAACAACCAAATACAACAAATCAGTAGTTTCTTTGTCCTTACTCTTATCCTTTATATTGTATTGGTTATGAAATAATAAAGCTGAGAATACCAACTATTGAAGCTTGAATTGAATTTTAAGGAAGATTAAATTTTCAAAAGCGCATTTTCCAGCAACTTAAACCAAGAGTTAAGATTATAAAAAATGTAGAGCATCTTTCAGGGAATATTAATTTAATTGCATAGCTTTATTTTTTATTCATATTTATACATGAATCATATACAAACTAAAATTACGGATTTTTTCAAGACTGAGATCCTCACAAATATGGGATTAAAAAGAATAATCTTTCCTAATACTCGAGGTGGATTAGACAAAAGATCTAGAGACGGCTTGATGAACCGTCTATTCTGCCAGGTCTTGAAAGAGGAAATGAAGAATACGTTATAGAAACTCATTTTATTTGGAGTTTCCTTGGACAAAATTAGTGCACCAAAAACCAAAAACGAGGGCATTGGACTTTGCACTTTTGAACTGTAAAGTTCTTATAGCTCAAAAGCTAACTCTATACCAACCACTAAAGGAAGAGGATCTGAGAGCCCTATACTAGCAACGTAAGCTAGGTATTTAGCTCCTTATGTTAAAGTTCCTATGGTCGAATTCAAATCTTGGAGCTACGCTGGAGAATTGGTGCGATTTCTTCCATCGACATTTTTAGGTCAGAAAAAATATTTGTATTAGCTTTTAAAGAATTTTATTTATATCATTTAAATACCATAATGAAATGTGAATTGTTTGTTTTTAGTATGAATGTTATTTTAATGATGAGTTATAATTCCTTCCCGGAGTATTAATTTTGAACTATGATGTTTATTGATGTATTTTCTCTTACGCAACTACTCCGGTTTATATATTTAAGTATGCTTTTATAATTTGATGTACATAATATATCTTAATAAAAGGAAGAAAAAAAATATGCCGATGCTTCGATTTAAGAAAATAGATCACATGTGTTGTTGGCGAAAATGTTTAAAATGTTGCCTGCAGTACATTAATCACGAAGCCAGACCGATATATATATATATTGCTTTGAAATATATAAGTTTTAATATTTAAAAGATAGCCATTCATGACGTAAAACTAAAATATTTATTTATTTAACTACGCATGATCCATTACGTTATTTTAAAGGTTGTTCTACCATCATTTACTCAGTAAACAGCCCTTGTTTCTTTATTTTTATAAGCCTTATAAAAAGAGAGGCAAGGGGTCTGTATTTGACTACAGAAAGTTTTGATCAAAAGATTCTAGGATTAATTGATTAATTATAACCTATATTTTTTATCCAAATGAATGTCGCCCAACCGATCCATTTAGAAGTAATACATTTATTCACTTCTTTAGTGAAGGGAGTTGCTTTATTTGATTTATAAAATCTTTGATATTGGAAAAGTCTATTCTTAGAATTCGTAAATGTATTTCATAGATATTTATGGAAAAATACACTTATGGTATAAAACAATGACATTTTTTAGGGTAAAAGTTGATACCGTGAATAAAGGGATGTATTGTTCAATAATCCAAATCAACATTTTTATTATAAACAGTCCTTTTTTATTCTTATTTTAGTGAAAATGATTTTATTATAAATAAAACTAACTTTTACTGACACAGGGTTCTTTGAATTTCAAGTTGAACAGTGAAAGTCGGGTTTTGTTGACATAGAAATATGTATTTAAGTAGTATTTTCTAGTGCAAAAGAAAACTTCTCTGCACGTGTCATTAATTAAAGCATTCTCAAACTTCCTTTAGAGTTTTATTACTTTTAAGAATTGTAAAAATATGTAATTTTCGTTGAAGTGCATTTGCTTTTGACATAATTTCTTTAGGTTTATGACATACTTTAATACTATTGAGTAAAGTATCACTTTCGTTGCCTCGTGGAGAACAAGAAACTTAGCATTTTTCTTACCTGAAAAAGAAAAAATTATGTAAGTTTAATTGTTAAATATTAAGAAAACAAGAGTAAATTGTATACTCGAGGAGTTATAAAACTGTATTAACTCGATGAAGAGGGCCGGAAACACAAAAATAAATTACAATGGGTAATTATTTGAAGATGCATTGCAATGTCACTTTTCTCTTTTTAATAATTTAACGTTCTAGTTCACTTATAGTTCTCAGATTAAATTAAGTATTTGAAAGCTTCTTTATAAATATATTTAATGTCTATATTCAATCTCATATGTACATGTTTGACACTTTAAAAGAATAATCGAAGTTTGACAGGTTTTTTGCGTATAAGGTTCGACCGAATTGCATCCGACAGGATATTGATAAGCATTATAGCATTAAAATTAGTCTATCGAACTTAGGATCTTATAATAGAGATAGACCAAAAATTACCATCACCTCTAGGGAGTCGAACTGGTGTCCATTACTGGAGTAAGATTGCTTTCATTTGGAGGCCTGTAAATCTAAACTAAATATCCTTGTCATAATTTCACTCTTTAATGCATTCTTCCCTTTCTAACAGAAATGAAGCGGTAAAAACCTATTTATGTATTGTAAGGTACGCGTCGTGTGATTCACTGAAGTACAAAAACGGCTTTTAACTTAACATCTGATTGATGATCCTAATTTTTCTTCCAATACAATTGTCATTTTGTTGTTTGCATCCAATATCCCATTTCCTATCTTGCAATTTAGTCTTTGACGTGCAATTTTATGTTTATGCATAATCCTTCAAATAAAAAGTGCAATCCTTTTGAGGTATTCCTATAAGTAATACAGGTGTATCAATATTTGCAAATATTGGGCGATGCATTTAACGATGAAAAAAGGAGATGCCTTGCATAATCGTTTACACTCAGTTGCCAAAGCCAGACGTCATATATATTCTCTAGTTAGCTTAAACTTATTCGTTATGAGTCCTTTTTGCCTTACTTTTATTATATATTTAAATATGTAATTGTTTTATTTCACTATGGTCTAATCTTTCACTTTGTATGAATATTGTGACGTCATAATTTGTCGAATATATTTGTTAACTTTATTTTATGTAATTGTCTTGTCGATATGAACCCGACTATAATCTGATTTTTACGCAATCATGTTATTCCCTGATGCAATACCATCGAAACAAATATGTAAAAAAGTAGAAACTGCTTCATATTTTCAATTGAATGACTCCTAACAACCATTTTTCCTCTTCGGATAAAACTATAGAGCAAACATTTGCCTACTAAAAGCAACACTAACAATAATATTCGACACACTTTGACGCCATCTTAACAACATTAATTTTCTATTCTCATAGACCTGTGTAATTTACGATTCCTTTGAATGGACTTAATCCTATATTACTATTACTTTTAAAATTAATAAAATGAAATAATTGCTCATACACAGAGAATATTAAATGTTTATTTTTTATGTTGAATTCATCACTCTGACTCTAAAACATATTTTGTGAATTCGAAAGATTTTATTTATTTATTCTAGTGCCTTAATCAAACCTTTTTTAAAGGGAATGACAAATGTTTATCTAAATTTATGGTACTAACTCAAGAATAATGATGTTGGATATGTTTGAACACCATAATTGAGTGAGCAAACAGAGTTCCTACACACACTTATAGTAATATATCAGCGTGAGGCAAGTTGTCATAATGGGGGAAATGAGTGAGCAATTCTAGGAGCGAGGAGGAAAAATAAATTGCCGTTATTCATTCAGGAGATGCTTAAGGGGAAAGCCTGCCTTTGTAGTACTGTGTGTGATCATTCAACAAGTAACATCGTCGAAGGAGGCTTTGGTCTTTTCGAGTTAAGAATATATATATGGTATATTTATAAATGAATATTTTTATTTGTCAAAATACTTTTGTTGCTTTTCAATTTATCATTATCATGAAAACGTTCAAGAGACTGTCGTCCATCGAATCTAGGACCTTTTCATTAAACTCGATAAAAATAGACCTTCCCCTCTTGGGATTCAAACCTGCGTTCATGCCAGTGAGACTTGATGTTTTAACATTCTGTTTTCACTCCTTCAAGGCATGGTCTTTATCTTTAAACTCTCATCAATTTTAAATAAAAAATATTCAATTCCATTATATATATTTACAAATTAGAAAATATATAAATATAAAAGTTTATCCTTTTAAAGAACGTTCAATTTAAAATCTTTTTACTCACCACGCAGTAGAAAATGCTGCAGGCTTCAAAGGACATACACAAACTAAAATTGAATAAATAAGATGTGTTAGCAGTCCCAAAATCGGTCTACAGACGGAATAACTAAAAAATGACGTGTTTATGCGGCAAGACTTTCCAGGCCCCATGAAGTAATAATATCAGTGTCGTTCCTACCAATCGGACAAGGTCTGATAAATTCTTCGTATGCCCGTCGAATCAGAGTCTCCGTTTTCCCTACATTATCATATGTGTGTTTGAGTCACCTATCTTCTAACTGAATGCAGACCGAATAATAAAAAGGGAAGAGTAATCCCCAAGACAGCAATTTACGAAACAAAGTAGAGGTGGAAAGAATAGCTATTATTATCCGTAAAGAAGTCAGAGTCTTAGGGCATGGAAAAAGGGTTAAATGATAAAATATATAATCAGTGCAGCCGTTTTAAGGAAACATTACTAGACATTTATCGCAGGATTTCCTTTTTTCTACTTCCATGATTACTTCGTTATTGCACGGGCAGCCATTTTAAGTCCCCTTTGCCACAGTCCTCTAATTTCTTCTCAAGATGTGTATTATAACGCTAAGAATCGGAGTCCAAAAGCCTTCCATAAATTTAGCTGTTGTTTTTTATGAATGTAAAAAAATGAAAAATATCTATTTCTCCGTATCCATGAATCGAAATATTTGTTTTCTCGTTGACTCCACACATATTCAAATACCCACACACATACACATCGTAGCTAATAATGTCTATGATGCGAGGACTCACTCAATGTATCCATCCCCCCCCCCCCCCCCACCTCTTCCTCAATAGGAATAATAAATTTTCTCTCTTTTTTTCTCACTTTGATCATTATGTATATGAAATTGAAAGAATAATAATGATAATAATAATAACAACGCTTGATTAACTTCTTCGCTCTTAATATTCATTATTAACAATATTATTCAACGCTTCAGGGCTTCATTGCCTTTTGTAATACATAAGTATTTTCTCTCTGCATATTGTTTTTAAAGCAACTATTAAGTAAATGATTGACACAAGGATAATAATTTTGAGGGACGTTTTTCACGAACGTGATGAGTTGAAAGAAAAGGTGACTGAACCATAAAAGAAGACGTTGGTATTATAAATGTCAAATAGATGTTCTCGCAAGGCCACCATTAAACCTGATTTTTATTTGAAAACACTATTTTCTTTATTATGTCTGATAGTTAGAGTCTATCGACGGGAAGGATAAATGATTGATTTTTTCGTGAATATAATCTGTTGATGTATTCAGTTAATATCAGTAAATGGAAAAGTCCATTCAAGGGATTTGACCATGAATAAATGAATGTAGGCACCTGCAGAAGAGACAGTTGGTATTTTTACTGATGAATTTCTTCTCCCTAATTGAATTTAGCTCCTCAACAGCCGGGAGTGAAGGAATACATTGTAGCAGAGTGCCTTTTTTAATCATCGCTTTTTCTTTCTACTCATCAATTTAAAAAACACCCCTTTATTATTATCCTTTAAAATAAGGCAATCTTTTGACTCGAACCTGCTGTTGGAGTGTGAAAATCTACTCATAGATAAGAGATTCAACCTAACAGGCATAAATTGCCTCTGCTTATAAACTTCGATCCATGCAATTTATAAATATCCTGCATCCAAAATCATTTTATAACACAAATAAAATAAAACAAAGCCTTATTATTCATGGAAATGTGAATTGTTTATCCTCATATATATGACCTTCAATGGACCTCATATGTAGTGACTCAAAAGATATATAGAAATTATGAGTTATCAACATTGAAAGTTATGTTTGTTTGTGAGTAATTATTTTATTGTTATCCCTACACAGGAATAATCCGATTTCTACGCAGTCATCTATGGACTTGGAAGATGTTTAAAAAGACCAATTGGTTGATTTATTCATAAATCGTAAATATTGAGCGTCACTTTTGTTGACGCTTAAACGCAAAGTTTTTTATTAGTTCGTTTCAATCTGAATTTTTTTTGGCTAAGATGTTTATTTATTAGCAACAAATCCATACAGTGTAAAAAATAACAATACACTAGAAAGTAGAAGATTAAACAACACAATCTGAAGAGAGTTACATTAAAACCAAAACATAAATGAACATTATAATTCAAAATTACTGTCTAAAGATAAAACCATAACACAAAATGACTTATTAAAGATGATGTCTTATTCAATATAAAACGTTGATGTCGTCTTACTATTAATGAGTTTGAGGTATTTGAGAGAATTTGAAGGAATACATTTTATAAAATCTCCGGCTCATGCCCATGACGTCACAGATGAATTGGGAATTTTTATTGAGAGGGCTGAATAATGAGTCACTGCCCCAATCATAATTGCTCTAAGGTCTTCGATTTGCGTATACGAGTTATTTGTCAGTCTCTTCGCAATTAATGATTTCATATTGAGCAGTGCAAATTCAACAGTCTTTTGATGAGGAGAGATGTTTAATCTGAATTTATTTTTATGGAAACGTATCAGTATTTACTCAACGACATATAATCGAAGAAGAAAAAACAAATATCCGTCTTATTCCCTGAATGTTTGTTACTTTAATATCAAAAGTAATATTGTTCAAAGCTACTTTTTGTTTACATCATTTTGTATTAACAACAACATGGAATAGACTTAAGCCTAAGTGAAAGCAGATCGTAGATAATGAGAGCAATGCAATATTTTTAGATAGTTTCGTTTAACCCAATACAATATATAATTATTAAAGATTTTATGTCTATATGGCAGTGGTTCCCAAAGTGGGGGGCGCGCCCCCGAGGGGGGGCGCAGAGCAATTGCAGGGGGCGCGCGGGAAAAAAGAATGAATGAAAATTTAAATGCAGTAGACTAAATAACACTGCTAGGAAATGGACAAAAAACAAAAAAAGGTTGAGGTTTGTATTTCTTACAATGTGTGAAATAAACTGCAATGGACTCTGAAAACAAAACGTGTGTATGTCTTTTTTGGGGGGGAGGGGGGTGCAAAAATTTCTTATGTACCAAAGGGGGGCCCAGCAGAAAAAGTTTGGGAACCACTGCTATATGGTAAGTAAAAACGTACTTAAAATTACTAAACTATTAGAACCCACTTATTCTAAAAATGTATATTTGTTCAATAGACTTTCAGCTAAGCAAAAGTATAGAAAGCAAGTTTGTATAACCAACTCCATCTCTTAGGATTTGAAGCTACTACCACTATACATACAAGCCATACTTGTTAGCTTAATTTTATTTACCTCATTCAACAAACAACATTATGTGCTTCAGTTAGAACTTTAACTGGAGAGCTAATTAAGTCTTCAGGCGGAGAAATGAATGAGGGACTTTTGAATATGTATTTGCTCAAGAAAATGACGAAATAAGAGTCGAAATATGTCCCTTCTTGATGTCGAATCTCAGACTGCGTGAAGAATTTAATTAAAAACTTTTTTTCTACTACATAATATGAGATGTTAGCATAAATGGTTGACGGTACCCGTACAATACATATTATAGTATGTAGATGGATGTACAGCTTTTTCAAAAATAAAAGCAAGCAGCTTTTTAATGTTTAAACAAAACAACATCAACTCTACAAAAGAAAAATGTCCCTTGTGATGAATGAATAAAAAACGATATTGTGGGGGTTTTCTAATTTAAAGAATTGTAAGAAGACGGAGGAATAAAGTTATTTTGTTTCTTCTTTATTAAAAAGGAAGTATACTCAAATATAACTTAAATGTTGGAACCTCTTAATATCATGCTAATTAAATGAATTAGTTAAAGCGCATAAAACAATGGACATTAGACGTCAACCGATATATCGGCGTCCATTGCACCTTATTATCGCTATTTTCGAATTTTGGCGGTAATAGTTCTCTTATATGTGTGTCTTAATTTGTAAAACTTCACTTATCACATATTGTCGATTTCGTATCAGGGGGTTAAATAAAGGCTTATATTTGTGTAAAAATATATAAATTAAATTAAGGAACAAAGGTTTATATTATTAACAAGGCTCATAGCCATAGTTTCTTTAAAAAATGGTTGGTTCTTTATATATATATATGTATATATATAACTGTTTTATAAATACCTGGGGGGGGGGGGGGGTGGAGACAATACATTCCAATTCATTGGCCATAGGTTTTTTTATGAAAATAACAATCAGTAACATATAGGCCCTCAAAATCCAGTCAACCTCTTATGGACACACACATAGAAATACATATGCAGAAACACGTGTAAATATATTAATAGTATATTTAGATAATTATTGAATAAGTCATTTATAATAAGTCATTGAGCATTTTCATTTTAACATAATAGTTATTTTGTAAAGTCTGGTGTCAACACTTTAAAAAAAATTATCATTCCTGTTCAAATTCCTTTATTTATCTTGATAAGTAATGGAGTGTAAAATATGTTTTTGTATATATTTTATTATAAAAATAGTGCTAATAGAAACACGACTATTGAAGTATATACTAATTATTAGTTAAAATTTTAGTTAAAATGTTTATTTTGCTTTTATGAAGCACAATTTTCCTTTCATACAATACATATATTGTACTATTTTATTCTTTTTGTATGTATAATTTGATTTAAGAAATACTTTGTCAGACAAAGAAAAAAATATGAGTGTTGAAATCATAGAGAGCAATTAAATAACGTTTATATTTATATATTATTTATAAAAATAATGAGATAGTAAACTGCACCAATCACTTAATATTATTTAAGGGACGTCAAACAAATAAATATCCACCATGATTTGAAAATTCAAATGTTTTTGTTTGTGATATTACACGGTGGACGGAAGAAATTTGATGTGTTATCTTTTTAAATATGCCTAAAATATTCATGTTTTACCTACATATATATTAAGTTGCAAAAATTCTTTGTTTTGCTAGGATATTTCTTGAGCATATATTTTACATAATATATATATATATATATATATATATATATATATATATATATATATCTTTGCATAACTATTTTTTCCTCATCCATGCTTGAATGTGATGAGATGTGATCATTTACCTTAGTTACGTACAGCAATCAATTATCACATTTTTTCCTCAGTGTTGTCTGTTAATTTGTATTATGATATTGTTGAAAACTCATGAGTCGATGAGAGTTTTTGTTAACTGCACAATTTAAAGCTATATTATGTAAAGGGAGAAGAAATGTATGTACATTTATATTTGCAACTTAAAATGACAAGATGTGAAGCTGGTTGTTGAAAAAATATGTCCAAATAAACTCATATCTATCGTGTCACTCAAATTTTCTAAGATTTTTAATGAATATAAAAGTAAATAAGAATTACATTATTATTGTAAGGTATATTCTTATTTTATTTTCATCCTTTAGTTTATAAAAATATGTATTAGGAAGTATATAATGAAATTAAATGATCATTTTTATATGATGTTAATAAGTATAAAATACCTACCTCAATAAACAACTCCGTTTCAAATTATAACAACATCAAATATGAAAGCAATCCTTACTTCGGCTATAGTATTTTTTATTTCTCTTTATTTGAAGTACACTTATAATAGAGAAAAAGAAAGTAATACATGTTTTAAATGCTTCAAAAGTAATCAATATCTAATAGACATTAGTAATATAGTGTTTCAGCCATATATTAGTTTATACAATAACCAATAATTTTTCTAATAACGAAAAAGTTTTTTAACAAAAATTGCTTATCGTTTGTGTTTCACATTAAACTTCACTTTCTCCTTCCTTTTTTGTTAAAATTAAGGATTTTTTAGGATTTTAGATTATGAATATGAGAAGAAGAAAAAATTATTAAAATATTTTCAAGTAGTTTTCGCTATTTTTCTTATATATATTGAGTTTTTATAAATAAAATGTGTGCCTATAATTTTACAGACGAGATTTATAAACGAGTAGCAATGAGGGAAGTAATTGCCTCGAAATAAATGATGAATTAGGTCTTAGCTAATACTTATTACTGTTTACAAAGTAATTTGGTAAGGAACAAAATAATCTCTCGGGATATAATTGAAAATGATTCCTTAAGTCAATCCATATCGGATTTAATTAAATGATACTAAATTGCAACGCTTTTGAATGCAAAACATGAAATAAAAAACATATATATACCAAATAAGATATTTTCTATGATTAAATGGTGTTAGTCCACTGTAACCATGTTGTGTACGCATTCCGCCAACAAGTAATAACCAGCAACTTATAGGAGTTGTAACGAAAAAGTTATCTGCTTTAGCTATGGGAGATATCTGTTGTAACATTTTTGAGCCATTATTCTCTTAAGACAAAAGAAGTAATTCGGAGCCAACAAGTGAACTAATGTTGGATCCATCGCCAGCCAAGAACGACACACACAAATCAGAGATTTGTTGGAAAACAAAAGCTTATATCTTAGAAAGCCATGAACAGATATTATCTGTACTTGTATGTATAGAGCTTAACAACTGAGATTAATTACTCGTTCATAAATATTGAAATCTGTTAGAAGAAGCTAAAGTTGGCTTTGTCAACAGGAGTTATACCAAATAAAACATTCTTTTTATTTCAAAAAAATCATTTTGATATGTTTAAAAAAAATTAGCATAAAACCGAAGAAAATATGTGAAGTAACACATGAATAAATATTACAATACTTCTTATTTTTCAAGGACAGACTGTATTTCTTTTTCAGAGGCAAGTGTTCAGCTGCCATCTTTTGAATAAAGAGTCATAGAGAAAAGTGTGGAAACACCGTGATAACATCAGAAAGCTTGACCTCACTAAGTGCAATGGAGTTTAGGGCTTCAGGTTCTTAATTAATAGACGGGCTTTTGAATTGTAAAAAGTAATCTATATTTAACTCATTTAAAAATCCTCCTTTAGACTCAATAATACCCTTTGATCAAATAAAAAATAACACATAGTAATTTATCAAGGATTGACTTCTTCTAATTAATGTGTAGTGTATTTTTGAGAATGAAGTACGTTATTAGATCAAGAGTTCAAGAGTAATTTAATTCCCCTACCTAGTACAAGGATTGGAGTAAAATCTTTATCTTTTTCTTTGTATGGGTAAAAAAAGAGAAACAAAAAAGAATTGTGGAACACACATTTACATTTTAAATTCAAAGATAAGGAAGTGATTTTTAGAGGAGGATTTTCTCATGGGAGAAGAATAAAAGAATTTAGGTTTTTTCTTTCTCTCTCAAATACCAATAAAAAATCTGACTGAAGTGGAGCCTTTTCTTTATGGGGATAATGGGTATGTAATTAATGTGTTTGTCTTTTAAAAGCTCTATACAAAAAACCTTCTTCAATCACAAACAGTTAGTTTTTCTCTTCTTGCTTACAAAAACTTTTTATTAGATATAAAAAAAGTTTATGTCTAGACTATGAAAAAAGCCATCATATTAATTTATGTTTAGGCTATAAGAACATACTTCCATAGTTTTTCTTGATCAAGAGTCACAATATTTGAATGATAATATATTATGCATCCCCCTTATTTGCATTTTTTATTATAGATTCATTTTTATAGATATTGAAAGTGTTACATCATATAATCATGTTTGAGTGGCGTATGTTTGAGTGCAAATATATCCATGAAAAAGTTGCACAAAGCTTATTAATATCAATACTGATTAATTCCTGGAAGAAATTTAAAAGACTTTTTTCTTTTTTTTTGTTGAGACTAAACTTTTTGAATTGTTTGAATTTATTTAAATATATATCATAATGTAATAACTATAGCAATTATATGGTTTATTCTATTTGGTATATGGGGTTTCTGATAAGCTATTTTGATTTTTCTATAAGCCCTCATGCATAAAGCTTTGCCTGATGACTATGTGAAATCAGAAAACATTTTTAATTAATGCTATGTAAAAATAATTCAACCAATGTCCCAATAGCTAAATTGACAGTTTAACACTAAATATGTTCTTAAACTCAGGCATATCATTTAAAAGTGAAGTACGAGCTTAATAAATAACGTTTTTAGCGCTACAGATAAGATTGATAATTGCAAATAAACCATTTTATCTCCTAAACGCACTGTATTTTGATTTGAAAGATGGAAGGAAACGCGTATTATGGGTTAATTATGCTTTCAGACTTGTTGATAAAAATATGAATTATATAAACACGGAAGTATAACACCAACTTTGAAAGATTAAAGCAATGTAGTTGGTTATTATTATAATTATTACAATATATATATATATATATAATATTTAACTCCTTTAAAAGGGGAGTATTTTCTACAGAACCATACTTTTTTGTAGGTATAAATATTGTGTTCCTTAATGGCTGGCTATAAACATTCACCAAAAATTATACAGAAAGAGAGTAAAAATGGAGCTTCTACTCTGAAGTATTAATGTGTAGTGCTTTTAGACCCCTTCGCATCGCCACCATAAATCAAATAATCCAATTAAGAGGCTCAGAATTAACAACAAAGAAAGTAATAAGTATAAAAGGGATCGGTGAAAGACTTGGCAGTAAGCCTATAATGGATCGTCGTTGCTATATTTCGGACAAAATATATACTATAGAAGAAAAATAATTCGATTTTATATCAGGAACACAATTACTTATGTGTTTTAGCCCATGAGTATGCATTCCAGCAAGGATATGAAAGTACGTAGCCCAAGCATAGATATATAAACACAAAGATATATTATAAGAGAAATACGTGAATACTTCCATAACAAATATATAACATATAACCTTCATTGGATAAGGGCTAAGGAATCAAACACAGAAACGACAATCATACAACCTTTTATTTATGTATCAGTATTGATGAGTTTTTATTGGTATTCATCGACAGGTAATCTATATTTCCCTGTTATTGAAGAGAATACGCTCTCTATGTTTTTATAGGGCTATGAATACGAGGCATTTAGATTCTTTAATTCTGCAACGACAATTAATCAAATTATAAAATAATATATATATCATTAATTTTTAAAGTGTGATACAGAATTACGATTTTGTTATTGTTATCTTCAATCTTTTTATGGTATCATACTTTTTACCTGTCTTTTTATCCATCTCTGAAGACATACCCCTCCCATTCCTCCGTGTCATTCATATATAAAGTCATTGTTATAGGATATATTTGAAAATATATATTTTTAACCTACTTTTGCTTCACATAATGAGGCAAATTTGGATGCATGTTTTAGCAATTAATGTCATTTTTATAGCTCTAAATTTACTATTGGTAACATAACATGCAATCATAAAGTAAAAAAAATGACGGCATGTGGATAATCATCATTGAAAGGATCTTCGTAAAATAAATGTATGTATAATCATAGAATACAGAAAATAATTCATCTCAAACAAATTTGTGAAAAATTATTATCATTCTATGTAATGTTTTTGGCCCTCCGGATCAGATTCCAAGTACATCGGCATCGCAATGGAAGTTTGCTGGAGAGTATTTCAAATATTCTGTTCAAAAATGTTCTCTATGTTTCAAAAATCCTTCTTAGATAATCCTAAACTAAGCCTTTTAAGGAGACATGACAGAAAAATATATTGATCTTATTTTAGTTCAAACTTTGTTTCATTACGATTTCTTATTGTCTTATATATTAATTTCTTGAACTTCTTTCTTATATTGAGTAAAGTTAATGAAAACACAAAAAATACTAATATAATATTTCCCCAAGGTGCAGAAGTTTCCTCACCAGGGGATAGACAGTTGTACTTTTGTATATACTATCATTAATATATCACGTATTATTACGATACATCTTAATCAGCAAATGTCGAAAAATGCGAGTAAAAGACTTTTACAATTTTACAGAAGTTTTGGATTTCAAAATAAGTATTAATTTTTTCCCATTCAAAAACTCCTTTTTGTATCCAAGGTACATATTTATGGAAGACAAACAGTTAATAAAAGTAAAGTTTGCAAATTTGCATTTGAGGTTTAAAATTCCTGAGTTGGGAGTGTCAACATGAAAAAAGGGCCGAAAAACACTTTAAGTATTATCCAGTTAATTATAAACTCTTTTGGAACAGCATCGAAAGGATATATTAATAACGCATTGATATTTTGTATGAATATAATTAAATGCTATTAATCGTTGTTATATATATATATATATTTAATTTTATTTGGACAGTAGTTGAGAGCTATAATGTTCATCGTTTTTATTGTCCAGATTTTGTAATGTGTATTTTCAAGAGTCTTTCATCTTTTAGATTGTATTTTATTTAACAACAACATATTTATCATTAAGAAATACAAGCAATACTTTTTTTGTTGCCTATATGGCTCTATAGAATTGCATTCGACGGATATAAATAAGCATTATAGCATTAAATTAGTCTATCGAACCTAAGTTCAGTTCAATGAAGTCGACCAAAAAGACCATCCCCTCTCGGGAGTATTCAAACCGTTGCACCCAACATTGAGAGTTGAAAACGCCTTAACACGCACGGCTATCGCACCCTTTTTAATTGTATATTAATCAAACTCAATAAAATATTGTTTAAAACACGGATGCAGTCTGTAATAATATGCTAAGGCATCTTCATGAAAAAAACTACGTGTACTTTCTTTTATGGCTTTTGTGTTACTTGTATAATATATTGTCTAGAACATTTATATTACTTTTTACTTGTATGATACATTAAGAAGATAATATAACTTTTCGTTTTCTCCAATAAATAAATAACTAAATCTTATTTATTTACTTTCCATACTATATGACACTTATTAAAGTATTAATACAGAATATACAAAAAATAAATAAATTTATCATTTCAAAGTGTTTTATACATGCAGGTAGAATACATCTTCGAAATAAATTATCATTATATTGTACATATAATTTTTCAGCTTCTATCAGAGCTTTGCATCGTCCCATGTCAAATCATGGACTGAACACATATTTTTTATTTATTCAAAATAAACTGTTTGAATAAGATATTTGTATTGGTTTTTATTTTATTTTAAACTCTAACTTCATTGTTTGATACATAAATATTTTTAAGATGACTATTCGTTTATTGCAATAACTAGGAATATATTAAACTGTATATACACTAAAAACTACATTTATTTATAATTAAACTCAATAATCTCACAGAGGGAATACGTATCCCTCGTTTATCGCGGGGGTAACGTTCCGAAAATGACCCGCGATAAGTGAAATCCACAAAATAGAAAACGTATACATTATGTATTAACATATATATAAATATTTTTAGATATATAAATATAGAAACCTTTTTTTACATTAGTAACTATTACATGTATACAGGTAATATTAATAATATTAACGAATACAGTGACTCACGTGTAGGCTGTTTCACTGCTCTTCAGACTGGGCCCCTGCATCTGACTGCGCTCTGCAGTGTTCTCTTCTTCTGAAGAGAACATCCCTACAGCATTATGAAATCCGCGAAATAGTGAATCCGCGATAAATGAACCGCGAAGTGGTGAGGGATCACTGTATATCAAATATTATTGAAATTCACATTATCTTCAAGGTGTTTCCTCAGCATTGGAGAGTCCCTGAATTATAGGTTTTATATTTATATATTATTATCCATATCGTGTAATAAAATGGTTCATCTTCCTATCTCCTTGTTTATGAGGTACTTCATTTCTCGTATAAAGCCTATTTTTATTATTATTTACACCCAGGTATTTTGACAAAGACAATAGGGCATGAAGAATTTATTGGCAATTTCAGTTTTTTCTTCCCTTCTCTCGATGGACATTTTTATAAACGGCTATACAAACGTAAAGCATCATATATCATAGCAATAAGCATTTCCTCATTGGAGGAGGCCGAGAGAAGAGAGAGATGAATTTTATACAAATATGCTTATCCTTTCATACTTGTCTTTTCTCAAGATTAAATGTGCTTTCTTGTGTTCAAGAAGAATCCATTTTCTCCGTTTTTTAAACTTTATTTTAGGACAAAAAAAAGTGTCTAGTTGGAGCAATTATTTATTAAATATTGTTTAAAAGGATATAATTTCAAAAAAAAAGATATTTTTTTACACTTTTTCTTTTACATAACTGATTAAGTTATCCTTTCTTAACGTGACTTTCAATATGGCGTAGGCTATTTTTTAAATAATATTTCAGTTCTAATAAATTCCAAAGTGGTTGCATTAAAAATAAAACATAAATAGACATTTTAGTCTAAAATTATTGCTTCGGAGAAGAACAACACCAATTTCATTCAACAAGGAATGAACAGAATCAAATAAAAAAAATAATATAAAAATGCACAGAATATACTTTAAAAAACGATAATCCAGGATTATAAAAAATCATTTGAAGATTTCAGAATGCGACGTAAAATCTTTAAATGAGATATTGAACTTGATGGACATACTTGATCTCCCTGAAGCAATGGTCCACGAATCGTTGCGAACAGACGGAATTTGAGAGAAATACACTATATCTGGCTGCAGCTGATATCAAGTCTGTTGGCTTCACGCACTCCCGTTTTGTTCAAGAATTGGCTATCCGTGCTTTGGTGTTCAACAAGGCGTAATCTATAGCCTTGGAGTTATTGGAACGACGTCCTTTTGGAGGCTATAGGCTACGTTGTCATAAGTCTATTGAATATTTTAAAATTTATTTCACTATTCATTTGTATAGAATGCACACGACATTATTCACTCTTGTTTTGAGCCAAGCACGTTTGAGGAAAAACGTCTCTAATTCCAAAGTATATATAATATCTAAGTTTTATCATATATTTTTATAAATGAAGGGCCTAAAAATGTATCCTTAAATTAATTAAAACTTTGTTCAATATAAAAAAGGTGATTTCAATCTACTTCACTCCTTTTCATGATTCATACATGATCATAATATAAGTTAATTCTTACGTGAAAAGCCGCCATTTTTCTTTTTGTTTCCTTAGTTCATGTGTACCAAACAAAAAAACTTCTTTAGGGTTGCATGATTTTGAATAGTGTGATGAGGGTACTTTATCCTTGCCTTTGTTGTCCATAATTTGAAAAGACTATTATATATTCCATGCCTTGTATTATGATAACTCTTCGTGCTTGCTAGCAATTAAAAAGTTTATTTTAAAAACATATTAGTCTCTAAGCAAAGGCTTAACAAGATAAAAATGAAAAATAGTCATTGTTTTTTAAATTATAAGGAAATTCTTATAGTTACTCTGTAAGCAATAAGTATTATATAAAAGAAGTTCATGTATAGAAAGTGTTAGATTGTTTTAAAATTTAAGATTTGCTTTAAAACCTGCCCTTTCCCTTTAAAATCATAGTCTAAGATTATTTTATATTTTTTTTACAATTTATGTATCAACATTGAAAGATAAAATTTACAAAAATAACATTACAGCTTAAAAATACAATCCCCCTTAAATACATAACTACTCCATTATAAACGAAACAACGATAAACAAGCCAACATACCCAGCTCCCGGATTGCACGTCACAAAAAATAGTAAATTATATTACAGATATGATCAAATCAAAATATCATTAACCTATACTTTTTTTTCGTTTGAAGCTAAAATGTATTCATTATTTTTTATCAAACTATTTCAATTCAATTATTAAGTTGGAGGTCATTTAAGTATTT
The DNA here is from genome assembly GCA_013387185.1 of Caligus rogercresseyi. Lineage (NCBI taxonomy): Eukaryota > Metazoa > Arthropoda > Copepoda > Siphonostomatoida > Caligidae > Caligus > Caligus rogercresseyi. The sequence continues at coordinate 25,736,845 of CP045891.1, forward strand.
TATCGTATAATTAAATACAAAAAGGGAGTGTGAATGTGCGTTAAGGCGTTTTCACTCTCAATGTTGGGGGCGACGGTTCGAATACTCCCGAGAGGGGGATGGTCATTTTTTCTACCTCATTGAACAAATCTTAGAGTGGATAGACTAATTTTAATGATATAAAGCTTATTTATATCTAGTCGTATGTGAAGCGTTAAAGTAAAGTGGCGCATGCAAGGAAAAAGTAAACAAAAAAAATTGGCCTAAATTTTGGTAATTTCCTTTAACGTTAGATGTCATTGTCATTAAATTACGTCACAATCCTATTTAAAACCGGTTTAAAGGATTAAATGTGATGATTTGAAATATATCAAATCACTACAAGATAAAAACGTCTCCAAATATAAATAATAAAAGGACTAGTATTATTCTCAAAGAGCTCTAGCATAAAAGCGCCCCTTACGGACTAAATAAGAACTTAAAAAATGGCCATTCCTTTTGGGAAAGAAGGAAGAATTTTATGTTATGCATGCGCTACTTTACTTAACGCTTTCGTCGTATGCAAGTCAGTCAAAACCAATTAGGCAAACAAAAGGATATTAAATATTTAAAAAAATCAGAAGTATAAAGGTGTATCAATGACAAAGGATATTGTTATCATTCTTGTATACACAAGGTCAGGTTGTACTCTCAAAGCCAAACAAATTCCTTTTTTCATCCCAACAAAAGACATTTTACATAATAATTTTGTGGTAAGAGTTATCGTACTAAACAAGATACTCTAAATACAAGTAAAATACCTTTAAGGACACAGTATTTAACAATATATAAGAAGATGAAAGATTGACCTTTTCGTCTTCTAGGTATTCGCTGTAGATGAAGGCGTTATATAGTCTACGGGGGATTGTTTAAAAACTAAGATTCCTCCGAGAATCCATGGCGGTCAAGCAAGATATGAATCGTGCTTTGAGTATTTTATATTGATACCATGCAATTTTATATTAGAGTATATTTATTATGTAGCGGCATATTTACTGTTTTAAAAATTTACAATGTTTTACAATATATGTACAATTTGGTGACATTTCATTTCTTCGGCTTTTATAGCAATGATGAATCGTATCTGATTTATCTGAGTCTTTAATTGAGGAGATAAAAAAACAATTATTCTCATTTGTTATTCACTTACGAGCCAAAAATTGGTTTTGTAATAATAAAATATGTTTTAATATAATTTAAAACGCTTCTTTCTAATATACATATTGTATTTTACACCATATTATTTTTCCACGATCCCCTTCTTAATTTAATATTTGGTTTGTGCCTGGATTTTTTATAATTTTGTTTAATTACAGTAAAAAAAGTTTCTAAAAACATTGACTATCTTTTTTTATTTAAAAAAATAATTTCCTCTTTCAATCACCAAAAAGGAACGTTATTTTACTTGACATTATACCTTATATTTTCGATATCTAGCTTACGTATTTATATCCGTTGTGATACATTATATAACCTGACAAGTCGATTCCACATTCAGATCACCATATGGTTCCCTATATTATCAATAAATACAATATTTGTCTTATAATTCTGAAATCAATAATATGGGTGTCCTATAGATTATCTTACATATTTATTTGACATCCGAATGAGATACACATACCTATGGAAGAGTTACATTATTTGATTAGTATGAATAAAATAAATAAATAACCAAAAAAGATATTTTTTCGGTATGAAGATGAATTGGCTATTCAAACAGATTCAATAACTTATAATAATTATGTATTAAAATTATACATCCTATCGCTGTTATCACATCCTTTGATATATAACTAGGGGGTTGCAACATAAAATACATTGTGCATTATTTTGGAAAATACATCATTCAAGAAGAGTGATGCCGGGATCGCCAAAGGAATGTTCATCCGTTAATTTATTACGTTAAGGATAAGGTTAGGATAAAGTAATACGAGTAATGTTGATAAGAGAATAGGAGATTTATGTTTCATTTGAGGATGATTATGAATGATTATAAATTGATTTTATAAATATTTTTCAAAATGCATATGTACCTTGATATCGAAAAAGGTAAATAATTTCGAACTATTATATAATAGCAACACGCTCTTTTGTTTAGGAAATTAATAATTTGAATATATTTATTTACCTGGTTTGTTAAACAATTCAAACACTTATATTATGATAGAACTATACTCTGATTGGTGTTGCAGGAAACAGCAAATGGATTAGGCGTTGGAGAATCTGAAATTTTTATCTATTCGAATAACTTTAAAGAAAGTAAATTTTGAGTTCTTTTATCTGTTTGTACGCTTCTTTTTTTAAATATTTTAATTTTGTATTTTTTCTTATACCAAAAGTCATCATAATCAGAATTTGAATAACTCTACAATTAATATAAATATACTTTTCAAAGTGGAAAACTATAGTTTATCTTTTTACGTATACATATTATTCTATTTATCAAACATACTTCATTAAACCTGGTAACGATCATTAGACGACAGCACATAATCTAAGATATCAAGTAATATCAAATGAGTCTCCTTTATTACCTCCGCCGAAGGAGGTATTGTTTTCACTGGCGTTGGTTTGTTGGTTGGTTGTTTGTCAGCAGGATAACTCAAAAAGTACGGAACGGATTCGGATGACACTTTGTGGAGTTGTTGGAAATGCCAAAAGTAACAAGTAATTAAATTTTGGCATCTCTGAGTGCAGAATTAAGATGCCAAATGAACTAAATACTAATAAATATTTCAAGTTAGCCTACTCTGCCAATAGATGTCGCTGTTTTGTGAAATTTGTGCCGAAAGCGTCTTCCTCTCGAATTTCCGTCGAGGGGAACCCTCCCCCGTCCCTCTACGCCGCCCCAGTCGTGAAAAATCCACCTCGGAAGGCTCTAAGGACCCCGTGACGGCGGAGGTTTGCACTCTCTGAGTGTATATATTTTAATTTCTGTTTTCTAATTCCTTCTACATACTTCGTTGAAAGGAATGATTATTAATGAAGATGAGGAAAAGATACATATATTTATTAATTATTTTTGCATTTTTTCAAATATATTAATGTTTTTTTTACTACAAGAAAAAAATATTTTTGTTTTGTTCGAATGCAGAAAAAAAAATGTGTACTTTATGAATCATTAATTTTCATCACGTCAATATATAATTTTTTGAAGAGCGGTCATCCGAGGGTGAGTAATGATATTCACGCATTGGGGCATATTTAAGGTTTGATAAATGAGCGTAAAACATATAAATTTCTTTAACAGTTTTTTTACTTCTTTAGCGGTCTTTATATTAAGAATGTCGAAAACCAATAAGCTATCCAAGGGCTTCCAAACACACACGAACATGTCTGGGGGATTCTAACTAAGAATCCAACATTTATTTTTTTCCCGATAACGTGATTGTTTGATTTAAAATGTGATATTATGAAATAAGCAAAGATATTTAAAAAACATACAAAGTTTATTTAGAGCGTCAGCTATATATATATAATATATATATAATATATTCATATATATACAGTTAAAATAGTTTAGTTACATTAAGATTGTTTCACTTACTTATAGGCACATATATACATATTTTGGGTTCACTGCGTGGGATCAAAGACTGCAAACAATTTACAGCGCAATTTCAAATTCTTCAGGCCTCACAAGATTGATCGACCTTGCGAAGATTGTGGGCTGTTGTGTTAAATACAACTTTGCATGCTTTTGTGGACTGTCAGGCGTCGACATAGTAAATAATTTGTAGCCCTCACTCATATCAGGGGCCTAGAAAAAAATGTCGGTCAGATATTTCAAAGCTACGGTACTGTTGGTCTCGGCAAAGGTGATAAGTCAGCTAGGTCGAAAGCAATTAATAACTCCTTCTAAACGCTAAAGGTCTCATCGCGAGGTGCATCACCAATAATGTTCTCATCAAAGCCTCTGATTTGAGATCCATCATGATCTCTGCTGCAGCAAGGTATACTGCTCTGGACTTAAGATTCCCTCACTTTTGGGATTCCACATGGACGTTAGCGGCGAGGGGGGTGAAATTTTACCTTCATCCTCACTCTGGCATAGGAAGACAATCAAGAGAATACTGAAATTTTACAAGAACTGTTATTGATTAATTTTCGTGTAAATTACTGTTTTTATGATTTGTTAATTATCTGTATGTTTTAGATTTGATTGTTGAGTGTATCTCATTACTTTTATTGCTTGTTTGTTGGTTCCATTACGTTGCTAAAAATCTAAGCTAGAATGCTTTTTATGTAAAAAATTTACGCATTAGCATAGTTTTTCTTTATACATTGTATATTTTTTTGGACCTAAAAAGTGACATTGGTATTCATTGCCATTTTATCCGTTTTTATCCTTACGGCCAAGTATTAATCATCGTAAAAATAAAAAAAATCACACAAATAATTTCAGTGATGTCATCGAGGTGACTTTTCATTTTAAATCAGTTTCTTAAAAAAGTTATCATTGGGTTTTTTTTTCGCCATTTTTTCCATTTTGGATACCATACGGCTGGGTATTTAAACATCGCACAAAGATAGAAATCACACTACTAATTCAGTGAAAATCATCGCATGTGAACTTTCATATTCAAACCATTCCTTGAAAAAGTTGTCATAGCTCATACATTGCCTTTTTTCCGTTTGTATTCCTTAAGGGGGTATTTAAACATCCTTAAAAAGAAGATTATAATTTTAGTGATGTCATCACATGTCATTTTTCATATTAAAATCAGTTCCTTAAAAAAGTGTCATGGAGTCTTCATTGCCATTTTTTCTGTTTTGTATCAGATTAAGGCTGGGTATTTTAAAACATGCAAAAGAAGAAATCACACGAATAATTTCAGTGAAATCATCGCATGTGACTTTAATATCAAATAGTTCCTTAAAAAGTTGTCATAGCTCTTCATTGCCATTTTTTCCGTTTTGTATTCCTTAAGGCTGGGTATTTAACATCGATAAAAAGAAGATGCAATAATTTTAGTGATGTCATCACATGTGATTTTTATTCAAATCAGTTCCTTAAAAGTGGTCCATGGGTCTTCATTGCCATTTTTCAGTTTTTTTGTTCCTTAAGGCTGGGAATTTAAACATCGTAAAAAGAAGTTATTTTTAAGTCGTCATAGAGTGTATATGTGATTTTCTTATGAGAAGTAGTTCCTTAAAAAGTCGTCATTGCATCGTCATTGCCATTTTTTCCGTTTTTATTCCTTAAGGCTGGGTATTGACATCCCTCTCCATCTCTAGGCATTATTGAAATTTGATTAGCACGATGTTGCAATATAAAAAAGTGGTTATTTTCCACAAAACTTAAATTTGGGGGACATACAGGGACAGAAAGAAAAATTTTTAAGTAATCATGTAGAAAACGAATTTTCCCGGAAACACTAAAAAAACAAAAAAAAAACGTCTTAGTACCTCAGTCTTATCCACAGAAAATTTGGGCAAAATCTAACTTGCAAAATTTTAAAAAATCAACAAAAACGTTTTTGGCGAATAAAATAAGCATGTCGATGACGAATTTTCCAGGAGTTGACAACCCCACTAAAACACTCCCTGAGCTCTCACAAAACTATTCACTGAAAATTCATCAAGATCTAATGACCCGTTCGGGAGATACAGGGAAAAACGACGAAACGAACGAAACGGAATTCTTTTTTTATGTAGTATAGATTATATATATATA